>OY856411.1:159149438-159751938 GCA_963693085.1 Alisma plantago-aquatica
AAGAGCTTTCAAATAAGTCCTCTTTTTACGTATAACTCATAATACTGAAATGATTGCAAATAAAACCCTCAAATTAAAACTCTAGTAAAATGTTACCAATAATTGACAATGACTAATAGTAAATAAATGATGTTTTCTAATCAAGAGTCTGAAAGCCCTAACCGGGCTCTAGATGAGCAACCACATCTATTCCCCATGATGACAAAAGGAGACTCCAATGGATGGGGGGGGTGTAGCTATGATATTCCAAGCCATGTTGATGTTGGTGGCATATGTCTAGTGATACGGGTAGGCGGTCCACCGACTGAGGATGCCTACATAAAGACACATCGACCAGTAAGGTTTAGATCATGGTGCAGGACTTCGACTTCGTTTTGACTTCGCCAGGTGTGGAAGTGGAAGTTTGTGGAAACTTCGAGGAAGTTTCGAGGAAGTTTAGACGCAAACTTCGACAAACTTCGATGGTGTTTTTTTTAGCAAAATGATGCATAACTTCGATTGGAAACTTACAAATTATGCTCTAACTCTAATTCATATGTATTAATTTGACATAAAAAACACAATTCATGACTCTCTAGTGCTAGGTAGGTTGATAATACAAAGTAGTAAATGATGCAGTGCACACTTGCTAATGTTCTCAAGTCTCAATAATCATGTTTTACATTTGCAAATAAAAATATACAAATTCTTATACAATTCTCTACTTCAGCATACATTTTCCAAGCAAATATCCTTCATACTTCCGTATATTACATATGAAATATACTAATATAGATTACAATTCATTAAAATGAAGTGCATACCCGATAAATGTCTTCAGTAAAAAGCTGAATGCCTTCCAAAATCATGGCCTGAATGTTGAGCTTCTTGAGTCTGCCTCAGTAGTGACATTTGGTTATCAATTCTCATAGCATATTGCATCCAAGTTGTGTGCTGAGAGTGGTTGAGCTCATAATCATGCACATATGTAGCAAAATCTTCATGGGATATTTCTGACAAATATCCAAATCTTGTATACAATGCAAGCTGTGTTGGATATCTGGAGGCAAGAGATCCTGGTGTGAAGTTGTGAAATTCTGGTATATGGGGCGGCCTTTCTGCATCAGAATCAGAAGGGGGTACATATATGTTAGGTTGTGGTGGGGGCTCGGGTTGTGCCATTGGTGGATAGTAGTGACTCTGAACACCTGATGTAGTGTCGGTTGTAGCTGCAAAAGGATCAGGGGCATATCCAGGGCCTAAGTAACTATATGATTCATTATCAGTTCTATGGGAAACCCGACTTCCATAAGTTCCTTCTGAATCACCACGATAATATCCAGGAACGGGTTCTTGTTGATAAAATCCTCTAGAAGTAGGCCCAGTAAAACCCAATAAATCATCCACAAAGGTGCTTCCTGTTGCTCCCGATTGACCTCCCAATGAAAGACTTCCAATTGATTCTGTGATATTGTCAGTGTTGTAAGGTGCATGATAAACAGGTTGAGGCACATGTCCTTGACCCTGTGGATACCAATTCTCGTAGCATGTTGGCAATGAATCTAGTTGTTGTGGAGCTTTACCCTTTCCCTTTCTTTGGTAGGTTCGATCTGTCGGTCTTTGAGTACCACTACCACTCTCATATTGTTGTTGACGTTGTTGTTAAGGTTGAGGGCGAGGAGATGGTGTTCTATGTGGCGACGTATCTCCTCTTATATAGCTATCAGGAGTGTTGCCCCCATCATCACCACCTGAGGGCTCTGGAGTGGTGGAACCTGATGAGGCATCTGGTTCATCCTCTGGTAGACCCTGCCAAAAATCATCTTTATCAATATGTGTGTTGTCTTCTTCCACTCCAAGAGTGGTCTGATCTGCTTGTGCTCCCCCACTTTGTTGATATTCATCTACATCAACCCCCATTGCCCCTGCAATTGTGGCATTAGGCCCCCCACCTGGACGCCCTTCATCAAGTAAAGGCTCAGTAGTATTGTTCAACCATGCTTGTAACGGATCTTCATCGTCACCCCTGTCAGTGTAGACATACGCCCAATCAAGAGGATCAATCTCGACATTGCTTATTGGGTTCTTCAATGATTCTTGTGTGTGTCTCTGCTTCAACTTCATATTATAGTGTACAAACACCAAGTCATGAAGGCGTGATGCAGACAACCTATTCCTTCTTTTTGTGTGAATCAAGTTGAAGGTTGACCAATTTCTTTCACATCCACCTGCTGCTGCTGTTTGGGACAAAACTTTTACTGCTACAGATCTCAATTCCTCACATTCACATCCATAATTGATCCACCAATCAGCTGTAAAAAATAAAGAATGTTTAATGATCAATCAGTGGACAAGTCAACCATTCATTATTATGGTATCAAAATTAACCAATCATGTAATTATTTACTAGGAGAAAGTTTTTCCCTTGAATAGATAGCCGCCGGTAGCCCAAACAGACTAGATGCTTCTCTGAATGGTTTTATCTAGTAATTGGTTGTAGTTGGACAATGAAAGAATTAAATTAACATTTTATAATAATTTATAATAAAGAATTATGTACTATGACTATCCATACTTGTGCAGCAGCTCGAATAGCGTCATCTTTGTTATCAAAGAGCTTATCTATCACTTCTTGGAGACCCATTACCAAGTCTTCTCTTCTCCCAATGTCATTTTTGTATTGAAACCTTGGGTTTAAAAAATAAGCTGCACATATAAGGACACAAAAGTTAGAAAATATTAGATGACTAACAAACACTAAGACCTAAATGCAATGGCACATCCTTACCCGCTTTATGCAATGAGTGTAGAAGCATACCATCCCATCGTTCATCCACAACTTTTAGGAATTGTGCCTTGGCATTAGTTGCAGCTTCTTCAACTTTATCTCTCATAAGGCGCATTGCCTCATAGATGTAGGGCATGGTGGCATTCTTATTACCATCCACCATGCGCAAGACATGTACTATGGGATCCATTATCTTTACAGCTTTGGTCACTCTAGTCCAGAAGTAGTCATCATTCAAAATTTTCACCACTTCTTTGGCTCTGTCAGATTTACTATCAGGGTGTTTGGCCCACTCTTTAGAAACAAAAATCCTTTTTAAACCTTGTCGTCTTTGCTTTAAGCTTTGCAAAGCAATATAGTTGCTTGCAAATCTTGTAATGTCCGGTCTTACTATGTCTCCTCCACAATACTCTTTGCTTCGCATCATTGCAAGTAGGTAAGAGCGATTATATATAAATTTTGTAATTCTTGTTGCCCTAGGCATTACATATTTAAAAAGATCTAATTTTCCAAAATCTTTCAAAATTAGATCAATGCAGTGTGCAACACATGGCGTCCAAAATAAGTTATAATTTGAAGACTCTTCAACTGTTTTTCCAGCTTTTTTGAAATTTGGCCCATTGTCAGTGCAAATTTGTAACACATTCTCTTTTCCAACATATTTTATCGCACCTTTAATCAATTTTGCAAGGTACCTGTGGTCTTTGATGTGGCGAGATGCATCAACTGATTTTATGAAAAATGTATCACCGTCACAATATGCCATGAAGTTGATAATCTGTGTCTTTGTACCACTTGTCCAACCATCACACATGAGTGTCAACCCAAAAATTGACCACTTTTTTTGTTTCATCTCCTCAATCCACTGCTCTAGCTGAAGTTTCTCCTGCGGAAGATATTTGTTCATTAAGTCATGTGCAGTTGGTGATTTGACTCCTCGTCTATGTTCAGCGACAACATCTATCATATGTTGCATGTAAGGGCCTTGTGCCACATTGGGAGCAATACCACTAGCAAATATAAATTTTCCTATCGCCTGTCCCACAACATCTTTTGCATTCTTCCACATACCTGTCAAACTTTTCTGCTTATGACTTTGTTTACGAAACCCTGGTTCAGAAGAAGTATATCTCATGCTGTTGGTCCTCAAACCCTGCATTTCTATGCTTTCTAAATTGACAACATTTGTTGGAGTTGGACGGCTTCCACTGCCACCACCAACATTGAAATCAGATGGGCCAAAACCACGTCGGGTTTCATAAAATTGTCTTTCTTCTTCTTGTCTAATTGCCTCCTCCATTCTCGATCTTTTCAGTGCATGTCTCATTGCATCATCATCATCATCTTCTAATTCAACTACATTTCGTGGTATCGATGCACCGAACATCAGCTCTTTGAACCTTGCATCTCTAATCTTGTCTTCCATGTGTTTTAGATCTTTTTGATTGAGTTGCTTGGAAACAATTTTTCTTATTTGATCTGGGCAATCTCTACACTTTGCAACATTTTTATCCCCTCCCACCAAGTGCTTTTTGAACCTAGAAATCCCACCACTCATTATAGTTTTCTTGCAAAAATTGCACTTGGTTTTTTGCCTAGTTCCATCAACCATTTCACAATACATCCATGCAGGGTCAACTTCCCCCCTGACTCACCACCTCCACCTCCACCTCCTCCACCATCACCTCCTCCACCATCACCTCCTCCACCATCACGACCTGAACCAACCATTAAAACAAGTAGCACCCACAAAATACCCATATCTTCAGTCATAAAAAACCTGCACACGATAAATTAAAAGAAACAAATATTAGATAAATAGTGGGATTAACTCATTATTAGATATTAGGCAAATAAGTGGGAGTGTGGGACTAAGTTAACTAACTGAGTACTACTAACTTGGTAGAAAATCATACATTTTTAGAACTGAATTTTTTTAATTAAGTAATAAATAATTACCAATAATTCCTGAAATTATTAAATATATTGTAAATTGATAGTATGGCGAGTTATTAAGTGGGATTAACTAGCTAAGTAGCTAACGAACTAAGTTAACTAACTAACTAGTGAACAATCTAGGTTGAAATTTGAAAATTATAATTTATTTATATCTGAAAATTGATAAATAATATTAATATTTACTAAAATTATTATATATGTTGCAAATATTGTAGTTAAAGTCAGCAAATTACTCATTAACTAACTATAATACAATATTACGATTTTTCTAACTCTAAATCTAATTAATGCAAAATTAAAGTATATAATATTTATGTAAAATGAAATTCATAAAAACATTATTTTTCATATTTGTTTTATGATATTTTGTTGTAATAATACAAGATCTAAGTAAATATTAGCTAGATCTATGCTAGATCTAAGTAGATCTAAGCTAGATCTAAGTAGATCTAAGCTAGATCTAAGCTAGATCTAAGCTAGATGTAGTTAGATTTAGGCTAGATCTTAGTAGATTAAGGTAAGATCTAGGCTATATTCACCTAAATATTACTAATTAACAGTTTGTGCATGTAAAAATACTAATTTCGGATCATTAGATCTACATATTATGTATATATGTATAGGGAAAGTAGTAGAGAATGGAGTATTTAAGAGTTAGTGGTAGTTGTTTTTATTTAGAATTGAAAAAACAAAGAAAAAGGAGATTTGGGACTTACCTTCTCAACAGCAGCAAAGAAGCTCTCCAGCAGACACAACAGCTCGTCCAAGACTTGCAAAGAGCAAATGTGAGGCTCCTCGTGCAAGTCATCAACTTAAAATAGCCAACTTGAGGCTTTTGTGCTAACTGGGCCTGACCGTCTAAACTTCGGCCCAACATCGGCCACTTCGCCGAAACTTCGCTGACATCGACGAATTTTGGACCATTTTGTACAGAAAAAAAACAACTTCGTCGAAGTTCATGAAATGTCGCCTCGAAGTTGAGACGGACCCGAAGTATTGGGGCTTCGACTTCGCCAACCTTCGAAGCTCGAAGTTTCGCCGAAGCTTCGGCCAACTTCGCCGAAGTTGCGTTCCATGGTTTAGATATTGTGAAGCCATCATGCAACATGTGACACTCATACTACCAAGGCCATCCGAGCACAATATGTGCCGCATCACAAGTTACAACATTGCCATGGTGTTTGTGTAGACTCAGTGGTATGAGATAGTCACCTAACAATAATGAGTTACATGTTGAGAACCCGAGATGCTAGCCAAGAAAGCGGGCATGGATGTGGTTGGGGTTATGACTAACTTTAAAAAGTCCGTCGACTATGAGTGCAAGGTTGGCGGATCCCCCATTGTCGATTACAAGGATGTAAATATCACATGCACGCTCGACCTCAAACGAGAAGAGATGTGCGTGCGGTGGAGCTTCGTGGGGTAGAGCCTATCAAAGAAGTGGTGCTAGGAACATGGAGTGCGTTAGGCGGTTCCTCCTCATCCTGCTTGTCATCCCTAGGCTCGCTTGCGGGGAGGATATCCTCATATTCTTCATCGTCTTTGTTAGTACTTGAAGACGTCAAAGAATTGGGGCATTGAGCAGAGCGAACACCAATCCCTTACAAGAGAAGCATTGAATGTGATGAATGTTGCTGATGTAGAGGACGTTTGTGTGACTGTGGCGGGATCAACAAATGGGGCCGAAGTTAAAGTAGACTACCATCAAGAGGCAGAGTCTTTCACACTCCATTTCTGCTCGTGTTGTATTCATGTAGCCACGTGGATCACACCATCCATAGAAGAAACCCGTGAAGTTGCCAATGTCGCAATGATGGATGGGTTGAGCTCGTGACGTTACATTATGATCTTGGTGGTTGCATCCCATGCGATGCTTGATTTGTGGATCAAGTCGTAGAACTTGTTAGGGTATTCATCCAGAGAATTTGAACCAAGGAATTAAATGACCGATACCGACGCCGTTTTGACAGCTTGGGTATAGATATTTACAGGTATACCGACGAAAATATCGACAGATGCAATCCTGGCCATACCGACGCCAAAATGAACGAATTAAATCATGGAATTTTACAGGTGTGGTCTCAACACCTAGATGCAACGTTTTATGCAATAAAATTCTATATTGGGTATTGGGGGGGGGTCAATCATGTGTGAGTTAAGGAAGATGTCCTGTTTTTTGGAGATTTCGATGAAGGATATCGATGGCAAAATATTGGAATTAAGATTTGGAAATTTACTAGCACAATCCATAAACATAAACACACACACTTATGCAATAATATCCAATTTACAACACATGAATAACATAGTAACTTATTAACTCATATCAGTTGTATGTCTAGTTACACACTGATTATCCATACAAGATTGAGTTGATATGGTTGACTTATTGCTCCCCTGGCATGTACATTATGTAAGGTTGGTGATATGAAGTTACGTGTTGCTCAGACACGTGTACAATTAAGATTTGGAATTTTACTAGTACAATCCATAAGCATAAACACACACACATGCAATAATATCCAATTTACAACACATGAATAACATGGTAACTTACTAACTCATATCAATTGTATGTCGAGTTACACACTGATTATCCATACAAGATTGAGTTGATATGGTTGACATATTGCTCCCATGACATGTACATTATGTAAGTTTGTTGATATGAAGTTGCGTGTTGCTCAGACACGTCATGTACAATACTATATAAGTGTATAATACTCATTCGTATTATGTAATTAAACACGATATGTTTTAGAATTTTACAATACTATGTCTCCATATGCATCATATTAGATTCTGAAAGAAAATATACACAAGGGATTTCTATTGCTCTTCTTCAATGTGTGACTTTGACAATTAACTTCATGACTGTCAAGGAAGTTAAGCACCATCACTATTGTGACACCTTTTCTCCGCTGTTGTTTGTACCGCATGATCTTGATATGCGGTAGTGAGATTCTCCATGGATTATGCACAATAGAGGGATAAGTATAAAAGCCATTATTACCATGCCCATTATATGCATATCGTGGGGATGCGATAATATAAAAGTGTAGTTAATATCTCAACCATGTCCATGTTGTGCGATATATGTAGCAAGTGTCATATATCAACAAATATAAGACTAGAAAATTACAAAATCTATATTTTTTTACAATATTTGTTTGATGGGTTGCGAAGTAGTACATTTTCTTACTTTGTATGATAAAAATACTAGTAAGAAGAACATATGTATACAAATTAGCTTACTACTAAAAATGATAGCAAATTAGACTTATATTTTGTGAATTATTTAGGTATATAACTATGATTATAATGTAGATTATGAGAAAGTGTTGTGGATCTAAGAACACATACAATCAGGAAGACATAAAAAAGCAGATGGTGAGATCTTTGCCAATTTAAGGCATTTTGGTATGAATTTACATTTTAATTGAGATAGATGGTGTAAATGAGAGAAATGGTAGAAAACATAAAGGCATACCTTAGATTAGACTTATTTGAGCCCTAGTTGTCGAGATCCCTTTGCTCCAACATTTCCTCCTCTGAAACAACAGAAACTGACTCAAGCACACAAAAAATCGGTATTTCTGTCGATATATCAGTACATTTCGTCGAAATTTGGCGGTATTTGGCGGTATTTGTCGATATTTGTCGATATCTGTCAATATTTGGCGGTATACCATCGGTATACCGATATTTGCAATCCCAGCGATAGGCTTGTGTGAACCGATGACCGATGCCGTCGATATCGGTATACCGGTCGATATATAGACGATATCGTCGATATCTCTTTCATTGATTTGAACCTTGTTGTAAATCTAAAAGCTTGATGCACAATTGTTGTTTGTAGTTTATAGGAACCAAGACTATTTTCATGCCGACATCTATTTTTGCTCTGGTGTTGATGCTATGGACTATCCACGACCGCTTCCACCAACTAACGATGGTTAAGCAAAGTTTGGTTTTCGCATACTGGATTTGGCAATTCATTGCAAGCAAGTGCAAGTTGAAGAATGACTCCACTCTATGGATCTAGTTGTGGAACACGTTGGGGTCACTAGTGTTGTGGAACTTTGGAATGTCGATCTTGAGTAGATCCTGTTAGGGAGAAGTATCGTGTCGTGGTGACTCCCCTCAGGATGCTCTTGGAGGCGATTGAACTCCACCTGCATGCCTCACTACATGTCTTGAATTAAGGCTTCTAGATGGTTGAACCGCTCGTCGTTGTCCCCGAATGTCTTTCCACTTTTGCTACGCTAGCATTGAACTTGTCATCGCACACCATGGTTTCCATAAAATGTGTTAGTGAAGTTCGATCAAATTTTGAAAGTTTGAAATCCGGGCCCATGGGTTTGTGCGGATTTTACAACGACCGAACTGGGATATAAAAATCTCAGCATGTTGTGGAAGAGTCCCCAAGACATGGATGATGCGCGGGGAGGAATTAAATTGCCAAAAGAATTAGATGTAGGGATGAAAACACCCCCAATATATGATTGCTATAGTATGGGGGACTTCTAACCAATCATAATGGAGCCTCCTACTCTTGACTGACTTCTCAAATGTCCACTATAGGCTAGCCCACGAAGGCGGAGAGGGGTCTTGTGCACCTAGAGGGGATGACCGTTGGGGTTGTAACCCTTATAGGGGCCACATGCATATGCTGCAATGTGGGTGCCACCCTGCCTGTCGTTGTAAGAGGAAGGAAGTGGGTGTGCCCTTGGGCCTGCAGTGGATGCTCCTGCAGGAGTCAGGGCCAATCTTAGCGATGACGGCTTTGTGAGGGGGAGTACTGCTTCCTCCTTTTGATAGAGGAGGTGCTGCAAGAATAGACCGTAGCACCCTGGTTGTGGTGTGGAAGATGATATACATGAAAAAAAGAAGTGGAAATAGGAAGAAGAGAGGTGATGGGGGGGGGCAATACATGATCAAAGAGGAGATTGGAGATGAGAAAGGAAGAAGATTAGGGAAGGTGATGAGGAGGGATAGCAACATATTGTTCTTGTAAAATGCATGACCTTTTTTGACTTTGAGATATAAGTTGATGGGTAGAATTAATCCTAGACCTAGGGTATATGATAAATCAAGGGTGGATGGGTTAGGTTGTACCTAGGGTTTTAGCCATTCTCGGCTGGGGTCCTGGCATCTAGATTTAGGATTTAAAATTTAGGCTCTGATACCAACTAATGCAAACAAATTATAAAACTAATTTTATTCATCTTATTCAACCGTTGGACAATATCCCCAAGCACGGGTTTATATAGATAACCTAAGGGAAGCCCTAATTGGCTTATTCACGCTATTAGTAGATAGACTTTGCTGTGTTTTTCTCTTTTACACTTAGTCTATTTTCTAATTTTCTTTTCCTTTACACTTATGTTTTATCCCACATGGGTTATCTCTAGACCCTGTGGTTCTTTTGTGTATTATATAGAGACTCTTGTATATTCTTTTATCATCGAATAATACAAGACCTTTTTCCGCATTATCCAGATGGTATCAGAGCAACAAGATCCACCCTAATTCTTTTTCCCCCCCTCCTTACCCTAACCTACCCCTGCGCCGTCAACCACCACACCGCCGCCGCCCCCCCCCCCCCCCCCCCCTGCGGTTTTCTCCCTGCCGCCGCCGTCCTTCTTCCTCCTCCTCCCTTCCTTCCTTACCCTACCACCACCGCAACCCTTCTCTTCTCTTTCCCTGCCCACCGTCCCATCTCCTTTCTTCCCGCTGCTACAGTACCGCGGCTGCTACAGTACCGCAACGCTACAGTACTTGCTGTCCGCCACCAACAACCACCACCACCACCAATTTCCCGGCCCCTACACCACCCACAACCCTCCACCACACCCCCACATCCTCACCATCTCTATCCTTGTGGCCTAGACAACCACAAGTTCCCTTTTCGGTCTCCGTTCATTTTCTAAATCCGTTACGTACAGCCCCGACACTTTCCAGTTCTGGCACGTTGAGGGTCTAAACGCTACATCCGGATCTGCCTGCCTGCGCCACATGGTGGAGTAATTGTTTCTCCATGTTGACGTAGGTTCTACTTCTTTATCTCTGCCCCGTGAGGGTTTCTGAGGTCCATGATCGGATCTCCTATCTGCTGCTGCTGGTCCATGTGTTGGACACTTCCTGCTGCCTACTGATTCTACTGTCTGCCCTGCGCTCGTGCTGCTGACTGTCTGCTTCTACTCTCATGGCGACTTCAGATTTACCACGGTCTTTGTGTGTTACTTCTGTTAAGTTGGATGGCTCCAACTATCACCTATGGGCTGCTTCATTCGAACTCTACGTGAAAGCACACGGGCGCCACTCGCACCTGACTACCAAGGGTCCTGCTGTACCTGCTGCTACTGCCGATGACACGACTAAGCAAGCTTATGATCTCTGGTCCAAGGAGGATTATGGGGTTATGGCCTGGCTGGTCAACAACGTTGATGCTAAGATCAACCACTCTCTGCTTCGCCTTCAGACTGCTAAGGAAATGTGGGATCACCTATCCCATGTTTACTCTCATCAACAGAACCCCAAGAAGGTGTTTGAAATTTTCAAGAAGCTTGCGAAACAAGACTTCTCGACATCTGACTCTGTGGAAGACTACTACAACTCGTGCTGTGCTCTGTGGGACGAGTTTCAGGTTTATCATCCTCTGACTGCGAATCTTGAAGAACTACATCGTCAACGGAATGAGCTCATGCTTGTTCAGTTCCTGGCTGGCCTTCCTACTTCGTTTGCTGGGGTCGTGGATCAGATCCTCTCCAGTGACCCATTACCTACTCTTCGGGACGTCCTCAAGCGGGTCCAGCGTCTTCCTTCTTTGACGCTCTATACTTCTGATGGAACAACACTTGCTGTCCGTTCTGCGGATTCCTTTCGTGGTCGCGGCCGAGGTCGTGGCCGTGGTCGTGGTGGCCGCTCTTCTGCACCTGGACATGGTTCTGGCTCGGAGTCAGGGGAGCCCCGCTACTGCACTCACTGCAAGCGTACTAATCACAATGAAGACCGCTGCTGGACAAAATATGGTAAACCTGACTGGGCGAACCAGGTTACCACTGAACAACCTGCATCTACCTCTGCTGCCTCTGACCCTACTGCTGATTGGATTCACTCCGAGTTTGAGAAACTGCTTCAAGCCCGCCTTGCCTCTACTTCTGCGGACTCTCCTGAGAATGGCGCTGCTCTCCTGACGACGACTGGTAAAAGCCCTTGGGTGATCGACTCTGGTGCGACTGCACATATCTCTGGTACTGCTAGTTTATTTTCTACTCTGCGCAAGACTTCTCTTATACCGCCTGTGACGGTTGCTGATGGTTCCAAATCTCCTGTTTGTGGCATTGGAGATATCACTTCTACTAGTACTCTACCTCTGCAGTCTGTGCTATATGTGCCCAAATTTCCTCTGAATTTACTATATGTCAGTAAACTGGTAAAAAGTCTTCGTTGTGCTATTACATTTGACCCGGATGGTGTTCTGTTTCAGGATCTGCGTACGAGGACGACGATTGGTTCAGGCCATGAGGGACCAGATGGATTATACTATTTGGACGAGCCGAAGCCAGCTGCTTTCCTGACATCTACAGTTCCTGATATTCAGTGGCATTACCGTCTGGGCCACCCGTCTGCTGAGAAGTTGAAGGCTTTACTACCGACTGTTGCTAGCACTAGATTTTATTGTGAAACATGTCAATTGGGCAAACAACACCGTTCTATTTTTTCTGCAAAATTTTGTATTGGCTCTAAAGCCCCTTTTGACATTGTGCATGCTGACATTTGGGGACCGTGTTCTGTGCCTAGCGTTTCTGGATTCAAATATTTCTTAAGTTTTATTGATGATTTTTCCAGAACCACATGGTTATTTTTACTGACAGACAGATCTACTGTAGTTGAAAATTTTTTCGAGTTTTTTGTGGAAATTCGGACTCAATTTGCTAAGCCCATCAAGATTTTTCGCACAGACAATGCCTTGGAATTTGTGCAAATTTCTATTCAGTCTTTTTGTAAACGTCAGGGCACCATTCACCAGACTTCCTGTGCTTATACCCCACAACAAAACGGTGTCGCTGAGCGTAAGAATCGCCATCTCCTTGAGGTCGCCCGCACACTTCTCTTTCACTACCATGTTCCTCACAAATTCTGGCCTGAGGCAATCTCCACTGCTTGCTATCTCATAAACCACATGCCTTCCTCTGTACTTCACAATAAAATCCCTTTTCAAATTCTTTTCCCTGATCTACCACTGTTTGCTGTACCACCGCGTATTTTTGGGAGCACATGCTTTGTGAAGAACCTTAGACCTGGTCTTACTAAATTAGATCCCAAGGCCACCAAGTGTGTTTTTTTGGGCTATTCCCGCACTCAGAAAGGATATCGGTGTTATGATCCTGCTTCACATAAATGGCTTGTATCTGCGGATGTGGTATTCTTTGAACACATGCCATTTTTCTCTTCGGAGGGTTCTGCTCTTACGTCTGATTTGTTGACTGATACGCCCTTACCTATGGTGGATGATGAGTATGATAGCCCTGCTCCTGTATCTACAAGTGAGAAGCCCCCTCTGCAGGTTTATCACAGAAGACCAAAGCCAACAACTCCCTCTATGGCCTCTCCATCGTCCACGTCCTCTGCGCCAGATCAGCCACCTCCGCAGGTATTTTCTGACCTTGATGTTCCCATTAGTCTGAGAAAGGGGACACGTGCTTGTACGAAACATCCAATTGGGAATTTTTATACGTCTGTTCATTTGAATTCTAATTTTGCCAACTTTACTGCTGCTCTGTCTGCTATTTCTGTCCCTAAGACTGCTGCTCAGGCTCTTAAAATCCCAGCATGGCGTCAGGCAATGGAAGAAGAAATGACGGCTCTTACTGATCGTCATACTTGGACTCTTGTTGATCCTCCTACTGATTGCTCGCCAGTTGGGTGTCGCTGGGTCTTCACAGTGAAATATCAGCCTGATGGTACGGTCGAGCGCCTGAAAGCCAGACTGGTTGCTAAAGGATACACTCAGACCTATGGGGTTGACTATTTTGAAACCTTCTCTCCTGTGGCACGACTTAATTCTGTAAGGATTCTGATCTCTGTTGCTGTTAATTCCGATTGGCCGTTATACCAGCTCGATGTGAAAAATGCCTTTCTCTATGGCGATCTACATGAAGAAGTCTACATGTCTCAGCCCCCCGGCTTTATCTGTGAGGGGGAGCCATCTAAAGTCTGTCGTTTAAAAAAAGCTATCTATGGCCTCAAACAGAGTCCACGTGCGTGGTTTGACAAACTTAGCACTATTCTCCAGGATTATTCTTTTCGCCGCTCTCAGTCGGACCACTCTGTTTTTGTTAAACAATCCACAGCTGGCATTATTATTCTTATTGTGTATGTTGATGATATTATACTCTCTGGGAGTGATGCAGCAGGTATTCAGGCAACTAAGCGGTATCTTGAAAAGCACTTTGTTACTAAAGACCTCGGTTCTTTACGCTACTTTCTTGGGATAGAGGTCTCTCGCTCTTCTGCAGGACTGTGTCTTTCTCAGCGGAAGTATGTTCTGGACTTGTTATCTGAGACTGGACTCCTAGGTGCTAAGCCTGCTAGCACCCCTCTTGATCCTAACACTGATTGGGATGATCAAGCCTCTCCTGCATATCCTGACACTCATCAGTACAGACGAATGGTCGGGAAGCTTATCTACCTCACAGTCACACGAGCTGACATTACTGCTGCTGTCGGATTGGTTAGTCGCTACCTTGACAAACCCCGACAATGTCATTGGGATGCTGTTTGCCATATTCTGCGCTATTTGAAGAACTCTCCTGGAAAAGGGCTTCTCTACAAAAAACATGGGCACTGTAAGATACTGGGCTACTCAGATTCTGATTATGCTAGGAGCAAGGTTGATCGCCGCTCCACTTCTGGATACTGTACTTTTGTTGGGGGCAATTTAGTCACATGGAGGAGCAAAAAACAAGCTGTGGTTGCCCGCTCTAGTGCTGAAGCTGAATATCGCGCCATGGCACATACTACCTGCGAGCTCTTCTGGATTCGAAGCCTTCTGACAGATTTTGGTTTTTCAGACTTGGCGCCCATTCCTATGTTCTGTGATAATAAAGCAGCCACTTTCATTGCTAGCAACCCTACCTTCCATGAGCGCACGAAGCATATTGAAGTGGACTGTCACTTTGTTCGTGAGGCGGTTCTATCTGGTCAGATTTCTACCCCTTACATTCATACTGATGAGCAGATTGTTGATATCTTCACAAAGATTCTTCCGAAGAAGCGCTTCACTGATATGACATCTAAGCTGGGCATGATTGACATCTATGCTCCAGCTTGAGGGGGAGTATTAGTAGATAGACTTTGCTGTGTTTTTCTCTTTTACACTTAGTCTATTTTCTATTTTTCTTTTCCTTTACACTTATGTTTTATCCCACATGGGTTATCTCTAGACCCTGTGGTTCTTTTGTGTATTATATAGAGACTCTTGTATATTCTTTTATCATCGAATAATACAAGACCTTTTTCCGCATTATCCAGACACGCTAATGACTGAACTAAAATAAGAAATAAACTATGCCATTGAGAAGTTCCATACAAGTCCCATATTATTACGTGTAACATCTAATCCTGAAATGATTGCAAATCAGATCCTTAAACTGAAACTGCAATAAAAGACAACCAATAAAAGGAGACGGTTGATAGTAAATAAACGATATTCTCTAATCAAGAATCAATGAGCCCTAACCAGGCTCTAAATTAGTAGCATGTTAACATCATTAAATTTTGGTCCTACTAGGTTTGTCTTGTAGGATGATTAGACGGGGGCCTGCTCTGCTGATCTCTTCTGGGTCATCCTTTAGATAAATTCAAAACTTTAGACTCTTTTGTATCCTCCCTATCCTCATTTTCTTTTCAGCCTGTCATTTAGAGAAACACCATCCTGTTCTATGTCCCGCATGTAGTCACAAACATTTTCTAAAACCTTTTAAATTAATACACAATGTTGTTTGTGACCCCTTCCATTCAACTACTTATAATGGATACATTCATTTATTAACTTTTAGTCTTTTATCGATGATTTCTCTAAGATGACTTGGCTTTACCTGCTCAAACTCGTGAAGAAGTTTTTCCTATTATTTGCGCTTTTCACAAAATGATCTCAGTTTAATATGAGTCATATATTAAGATTGTTTGGACTAACAATGCACTTGAATATACCCAACATGATGTTTCATTGTTTCCTCATTTTGTTGGGATGTTAGTATGATCCATCAACTGTCATGTGCTCATACTGCACAACAAAATACGATCTTTGAACGCAAAATTAATCATCTCCTAGATACTACTTGCTCATTGGTCACTCATGGCTGTTTACACAAACAGTTTTGGTCTGAGGTTGTTTTGACGACCTGCTTTCTCATCAACTACCCACCGTTATCCATTGTCAAGGGAAAAACTCCCTTCTCAGCTTTTCTCCCTCGATGCCTTTTCCCTTGCACTTAGGATTTTCAGGTGCGTTGTCTTTGTGCATAACTTTGTTCAAAGGCCAATAAACTTTCACCCCACAAACTCAAAACCGTATTTTTGGGTTACTCCCAAGTTCTAAAAGGTTACAAGTGCTTCTATCTGAATGTTAATTGTTTGTATGCTTCCACCAAAGTCACATTATATGAGGAAGTCCTCTTCTTTTCAACCTCCTCGCCACCACATTGTCTGTTCCTCTGGATTTTGATTTTTCTCGTATCCACAAGAACATGTCATAACTAATAATCATTTCACATGACCTCCACCTCCACCTCCACCTGCACCTCCATAGTTCTATCCCAAGGTGTAATGTAGAAGATTAACAACTGATTCTTAAGAAGTTGCTCCACCACCATCCTCCGCTCCAAACATTCATGTACCATTAAGCTCTAAATCTCTAAAACTTGTTGTCTTGCCAGCTTTCTTCTAGTGGGTCTAGCCACTACTCTATGACAACCTAGGAAGCACGGACACTTCTATGCTGCTGCCGTGTCCATGTCGGACACATTTTGGACACGTTCCAAAACGTTTTGGACACGGCTTCGCCATGTCCTATCCATTTTGGTCATTTTTTGCAGCCCGGACACAGCTGGACACGGCCCAGACACTCCCCGGACACTTTGTGCAGAAACTGCTCCAGTAGTAACCTATTTCAGAGTGTAAATTCTGGAAATACAGCCACTTCTAAGTGTTTTTGTGATCGAGAATATATAGCACAACGAGATCTAATCAAAATTACATATAAAATCTCTTATAAAGAGTCCAAATGCAAAATCCAAGATGAGTTCTATATCATGAATCAAATTTTGGTCTAATAAACTAATTAAATCAGTGTGAGGAACTCATTTATTCATTCTGAAAATCTAATGTAGTCACCTAAAAAATGCAGCAGGTTTATTTGTCTCCTAATATTGTTTGTATTACACATAAACACACATATTTGCGTTCATATTCATATACAATAATACATACATGTATAATACACTCGCATATGTATATATTAGAAAAAAATAGCTCTCATCAATGCCGTGCAAGTTTCTTTGTCTACTTCATACTGTTTGTACTGCACATAAACACACATATTTGCATTCATATTCATATACAATTATAAATACATGTATTATACACTCACATATGTACATATTAGAAACAAAGATAGCCCTCATTAGTGCAATGTCCATGTCCTATATTTTAGAAAATTGCCGTGTCCCATGTCCGTGTCCGTGTCAGTGTCCGTTTCTACAAACGTGTCCATGCTTCCTTGATGACAATACAATTCCTAGAAGTCATAAGGATGTCCTTGAGTACCATTGATGGAAAGTCACAATGACAAATGAGATTGAGGCTTTGCATGCAAACCATACATGGGAACTGGTCGAACAAGAATATAGTTGTCTACCACTTGGTTTTCATAGATTCACGATCAAGCATCGCTTTGATGGCTTTGGTGACTGGTCGAAAGCACATTTGCTATAGGCTGCACTCAAACATTTCCGTGTTGATTTCTTCTAGACTTTCTCATCCATAACCCGAATTGCTTTGGTCAATTTGACTACTTTTGCTACTCAACTGGATTGGCGTCTCTATAAGCTGGACATACAGAATGCCTTTCTACAAGTGACTTGTCTAAAGAAGCTTATATGGAGCACCCCCAGCTTTGTTGCTGAAGGGGAGTGTTCTACCAAGGTCTACCACCTTCACTACTCTCTGTACGGGCTCAAGCAATCCTCCCATGCTCCGTTTAACAAGCTTAGTATGGTCCTTGAACATCCTATAGGATTTTACAGAGACCATTCTCTTTTCTTCACTTATTCGCTCTGGTCATATCTATTTTGCTATCTATGTAGACATAGTCACTGGGAGTGATGCCCAAGGAATAACTGACTTAAAGAAAACACTCCAATCTCACTTTCATACCAAAGATATAGGAAACTTATTGTACTTTTAAGGCATAGTAAGTACTGCGATCTACATCAGGGGTCAATCTTTCTTATCGGTTGTTCTGGATTTGTTGAAAGAAACATGGATGATTGATGCAAAATTTGTCTCTACACCTATGAATTACCATATGAAGCATCAAAATAAGGGGGAGGCATTTCTTGACCCTTAACAGTACATTTGCGTTGTTGGAAAGTTGTTTTTTCCAGATAAATTTTCACGCCCAAGCATCTCGTATGCTGTTGAAGTAGTTAGTTAGCATATGAGCTTACCTTATACAGTCTCACTGGGCAAATGTCCAATGTATGCAAGATTTTTGAAGAGTGCTCCAAGAAAAGGTCATTTCTGTGAATGACTTAGGGAGAATACTATCTCAGTAGTTGGCAATGTTAATGCTAATTGGGCTTTTGATGCTCAGGATCGACGATATACATTAGGATTGTATATCTTACTCGACAAACATCTTGTTGCCTGGAGGGGCAAAGAAGCAAAAGTTATCGCCACATTAGGCACTAAGACCGGATACAGAGTTGTGGCACACTACTGCTGCAGTCGATAGTGGGTTCAATCCATACTCCCAGAGTTTGGGATTCTTGTCCAGTCCATTGCCACACTCCACTGTGACAACCAAAGGTCCATTCACATTGCTAACAACCCACTCTTCCACAAGTGTTTAAAACAAATTGAGGTAGACTGTCACTTTGTACGAGATCTAGTCAAGGCAAGGAAGTTTCGGAAAGGTGCACTTGAAGACATGTGATCAAGTGGCTGATATCCCTTACCAAATCACCACCTCATGCTCTTCTCCAACATATGAGCATCAAGCTGGGACTACATGATTTGTACTCATCAGCTTGAGGAGGAGTGTCAGCCTGTTAGGCTGTTAGCATTATTAGCATTATTTGCTATTTGGTAATGGGCCCATGCTTACGTATGTTCTCTCTTTATTTCTCTCCTTACTGAAGTGATTATCCATATATCACGTAGGGATCGATGCAACTCCCATAATATCCTTGGACACTTGTAACTTTTTCTATTCTAGTTTGATAATTATTGTACAAATTGTCGAAAACACGAAGGAATTAAGACGTTGAATAAGTGCTAAAGAAAATAGAATGCATGTTATTATGTTTTACATAACCAAATTTTCTAGCCATTGATTTATGTTCATAAATAATGCTGCTGCATACTACAAGCTGCACCAAAAAAAATGGTTCATACGATTTCTGTGTTCTCAAACACTAATTAGCTGGAATCTGATTTTTTGTAAAACTATTATTATTAGAGAACTTGTCTCAATTCTGCAATCCGTGCCAAACATCTGTTGTGGGGCATTATCCAATTGAACTTAGTTACTTGTAAAGCAAATTGCAGGTTCCCATATCATCTTAAGACTCGGTCTGCATATTTATAATATTATTTGTAACAATGAAACAACATGATTTCTGCTCTTTTTCTTATGCAGCTGGTGGTTTGGGACATGGAGTAGCTCATGCGGTCTTCTTTTGTCTTAGCCTTTTAACACCTGCTTTTGGTCCTGCCACATTTTATGTCAGCAGATGCTCAAGAATGCCATTTTTCCTTATATCTGGTATGAAGTTGTATATCCTGACCTATCGACATCCCTGAGTTTGTACATGCATCAAAGGAAAGATTTTTTTGTGTGTGTAAGAAATCAATGGAGTTTGCACATGCATCAAAGGAAAGATTTTGTGTGAGAAAGAAATCAAAGGAAAGATATAATTGAACATAAGTGATATATTTATAATACAAATGAAAAACATGGGGAGGAGACCGAGATGGGAGGAGTGGATGGAGGTGTGGTAATGTTGGGTGCATCGTTGTAATTTTTCTTCTTCAGAATTGGGCAAAAAGTTGTAGATATTGTAAATACCAACCATGGGCAATGTGAAACACATCTAAAGTTTGACATTCAACAACGTTGATCCATTGCCAACCAAATGTCAACAAAGTTGCCCGATCCATGTGAATATTCAACAATGTCGAGGACATATGTTGACTGGAACAAAACAATCAAAACATCGAGCATATTGGTAAATACTACCACTGGCATCTTTTTTTTGGTTTCAAACTAAAATCCTTAGACCCAGCCCTTGCATGAACTATTCGGTGTCCGGTCCGACAGTTTAGTCTCTTTCATTTGACCTACTCCCCAGTCCCTATTGGGGGGGGTGGGGGATAACTTATTTGTGGTAATTAAATAGCATACGTAAAACCTTTTAGTCAAAGGAAACAACAAACTCATAAGTCTAACACAATGGGGATCTATATAGATCAGTGGATTGCTCTGTTCATCGTTTTCTAATAATGGAGAACAGTATATATTATTATGTTCTGTGAGAATTAATAAAACCTGCAGATTTTAATTCAAATGTGTAAATGGATTTGTTATATATAGTTTTAGAACTTATCATGTATGTAATTATATATTGTACTTTTGACATCGGGCTCTATTAACAAAATTTTTAATTTTCTAACACTACACATTTAAATCACCTTTGTTTGTTGCTTGTGTGGAATATTTGTGAAAAATTTAAAACCATAGAATTGTTTGTATACATGTGTTTTTCATTCAATAAGGCGCATATACTGTATTTCTTAGTGAACTTTGATATGTTCCATTGAATTGTCTCACAAGCTCATTATTTTTTGGCACAATCCATGCTGAAGTTTTAAATGCCTACTCTCTGAATTTCCACAACCTTCCACTTTCTCTCTTGGTGAAGTCGATCCAAAGTCAGGTGTCCTGTCCAACAGTCGTTAGGGCGTTGTTATTATGTCCCTTTTAATTGAGTGGGAAATATGTTATTAGAAAGAAACAAATCATAGGAGGATTGTCCCGGCATTTGCTCCTTTGAGAATGGTGATTAGAAGATCTTGCTTTAAAGTGTTAAATTTGTATAAAAATTTGGATAGAGAATTCGCTCATGCCGTAGTTAGCAATTTTTTTGAATTCGTTATCCTTTGTACATTGGTTCTCTTCTCAATGATATTAGGATGTTGATCTCACCAAAAAGCAAGTGAAAGTAATACACTGAGTTCATTTGTGAAATGATTGCCCTTGTGCGATGCCTCTTTTTCTTTTCCATTTTACAACTTGTGTCGCATCTTTTTTGCATCAAGGAAATAGTAAAGACCTTGTGAGAAGTTGTCCAATCCACTCTCTAAAACAGTTTCTCAAATATGAGAATTGAATGAAAATGTCATACTCTGGGTTTAACATGCATAGCCTGTTTCAGCCATAGTTCAATAAGAGATCCTTCCTGAATTACAATTTGACATAAGTTTTTAATGGTGTTGATTTCAAAACTGTCCAATTTCCTAATTTCTAGACAAATTATTATTGGCTATAAGGTCAATTGGCATAGATCTTTTGTTTCAACATATTCTAAATTGATAGACAAAATCTTCATGCATGAGAACCCACAGAAGCTTCAAGATAATGTGAAGCAACTGGTGATCAGTGTTGGCTTCCCTGGACTCATTGGTTTTGCTTTCTTTTAGTGCCCTAGATGAAGATTCACTGCACACGATTGACTCTGAAGTAGGGGAACAAATCTTGTGTAAAGGCTACATGCTTTGGAAAACATTTTGTTAGCAATTTGTTGAAGCAGAGATCCAAAGTAAAGTGATTGATGGAAGGAGATAGGAAAAGATGATCCTTTACAAAAAATCAAACTAACTCATGGTAGAAATGCTTGGTTATATGAGGAGCATTTAAATTTCATATCTTCAACTATATGTGGCTCTTTAGGAAGGGAAGGGGTTAGAGACCAGGATGCCTTATATAGGAGAATTGACCTTATCCCACAATGGCGATGTGAGAGGCAAGTGGCGACAAAAGCTTATGGCGCTAAAGCAAACACTTTTTTGATGGACAATTAAAACTTTTATATCTTTCATACGATTTGAACTACAATGCATATGTAAATTGAAACATGTCATATGATAAACAAGTGGAAAAGTACGAGTTGCACAATCTAGTGCATATTACATCTTTTACATGTAACCTATATAGCTATATATACATGTATATATAATCATGGAACATGACTTCGACTTCGAGTCAACTTCAGCAAGCGTGGAAGTGGAAGTTTGTAGAAACATTGAGGAAACTTCGAGGATTTTTACAACCAAACTTTGACGCATCTTTAACAAATATTAAGCTAAAAATAGTGATTTCATGATGAAAATTGATAGATTTTCATCAAATCTAGCTTAAAAACTAAATGTATGTTTATATATAGCCATCCATACATGTTTGCATATGTAGAAAAACACAGTCACATGTAAATGTACTAGACGTCGTCTTAGTGTCAACTTAGGCATGCATGGAAGTGGAGGTTTGTGGAAAGTCTAAGGATACTTTGAGGAAGTTGTGGACTAACACTTTGGCACAAAATAAGCTAAAAGATAGTGAGATTGTGAGGGAATTTGGCATAAAAATCAAATTTTGGTAAACACATACTCCATGTATAATCTTCTATATGAAATGTTTAGAACTTAATCTGTTCTATATTTGTGGTGTTCTGTTTCTACAGAAATCCCAATTGGATCACATTCTAAAGTTAGAAAAATAAGAGTTTATTTCCAAATATTTCAATTTGTAAAGATGGGGAAAAGTAAGAGAGGTGAAATGGTATTAGGTCTATACCAAATTTTGCAAAACTTGTGGAAATCTAGTAGAGGAATAAACTTATCGTTCCTCTCTAGTTAGAAACCAAGGAGATCGTCATCTCAACGTCAAAAATGGTTTCCTACAAGTTCTTTATGTCTCCACTGTGTGCAACAATAATAACTACAAAGATCATCGAGAAGATGGGAGGTTTTGAACTAGTTGGGTCGATTTCATCACCAACTAGGTTGAATTCATTGACACATGTCAACAAGTAAGAAATCAATGGGGCATGGAAGTTTACCATGTTTTGACATCAATAGGTGGACATATGTAACATCGACGAGGATATATGGCCAGATGTCGAGGATGTTTAGTACCATGTATATAATTATACATACATAATGCATATGCTATATATATGTGTGTGTATACACACTTATTAATTTGCATCAGTGAACTATTTGCACTGCATAGTTCATATCTATAATACAATGTTTATGATATTGTTAGTGTAATAAGTAAATCAGATATAACAATAATCAACTAATGGGCCTCTCCCACCGAAGCCCATTAGTACCAATCTAGTTTATCTTATAATACTCCGCTTATGTACATTGCATCTTGAGTCCAGTCTGTATATATGACTCATTGTAACTCGGTTTTACTTTGACGAAGCTCCAAGATTATCACATGGTATCATAGCACCTTTTATGATCCTTAGGGTTTTAAATAGCCCCCCAGAAGCAGCAACCACCACCACCAAGGGCAGTTGCCGTCACCAAGAAAAGAAGCAATAGAAGCAAAGGCTGTCGCTGCAGCCATAGAGGGGCAACAGAAGCCGCCAGAGGCAATTGTCACTGCCAAGGGGGCTGCAGCCGCCGCCACTCACTCCGAGCAGCAGCAGCAGCCTCCTTAACCCTCCAGGAAAAGAGCCACAGTCAGTCGACCCTATAGGAGGTGCTGCCGCAGCCCCCCTAATGGGAGTAAGCAACACAACAATCTCCAAGGGAGCCCAGCCGGCACCGCCGCCTATGCCTCCCGGAGCTACGCGCATAATTAGCCCCTCTTAACTCTGCTCAACTGAGGTTCCACAACAGCAGTCTTCATCAACAATCTTCGGTTCCTCGCTTGTCACCAACGACACAATGATTATGTGCCATTGCACAAGGATCTCCACTTGTTGGACATTACAAGAGCCCTTATCTTTCAAGCCCAATTACCTAAATCTTATTGGTTTGAAGCTATTCTCACAACATATTGTTACCGCATCAACCATCAACCATTGCTTGTCCTCTAGAGCAAAAATCCTATTCCGATTGTTTTTCCCGAGGACAAGGTTTTTCATCTCCCTCTCCGGATCTTTGGATGCACTGCCTTCGTTCATAACTTTGATCCAAAAGTAGACAATCAATCTGCACTCGATCAAGATAGTTCTCCTTGGGTATTACACCTTCTAGAAATGTTACAAGTGTTATAGTCCAAGAGACCAACATATGCCTGTCTCGGTGGATGTTACTTTTCATGCATATGACATTTTCTTTGCTTTGCCCAATGTTTTAAAAAGCGTGAAACGGGAAACGTGCGAACGGGACCTTGTAGCCGATTAATCGCCAGGCGGGCGATTAAGCGGGCACTTTTTAGAAAAGCGGGTTTCCAATTCCTATAAACTTTTATGCAAAATTACATACATATGTATATAAATACTATATTTTTGAAATTTCTATACATATCTAAACATTGTACAAGACAATATAAAACACCCAAATAGTTTATAACACAACTATACAACGATGATTGTATCTATACAATATAGTAAACAATATACTTGTCATAGATAAAGCACCCTACAGATAAAATAATATGTACAAGATGTAACAACAATTTTGTATCACATGTTTACATAGCTAAATAGTAAACATAGCTAGCTTACAAACATGTTGTTACATCTGCACATCATCCAATAGTCATACATTACAACAGTACATTTAATCAAAGTATGCATTCTAAATTAGATAATAGTTACCTATAATTTACTTGGATACATGACAAAAATACCATATCATTACAGCTTACATACAAAGTATGCATTCTAAATTAGAACTAGGTATATCATAGAACATCTAATGTATGCTAGTTTAATATATTATAGTCAATACTAATCGGGGCATATAATGTACTTAATGTTATATGCTTACATCCATTTTTTTTTAAAAAAGCGGGCAAAAAGCGGGGAAAAAAGGGAAAAAGCAGGTTAAGCAGGCAAAAAGCGGCCGCTTTTCCAAAATTTCTTAAGCGGCGCTTAAGGGTGTTTTTAGGCGGACAACACCCGTTGGCGCTTAAGCGGCCGCCTAGGACGCTTTGTAAAACATTGGCTTTGCCTGACTCGCCCTCTCCCTAGCCTTCGCATGAGTTTGTTAAACTTGATCTTAATGAACATGTGTAGTCTCTTTCCTCTGATCCTCCTCCACATCCTATCAATCCTCCTCAAACACCTACTATTTCCTAGTTTGCCTAGGTCTACCATTGGCGTCCAAAGACGAATCCCAACTCTAGGACCCGACACTCTCATCCAACTCTGAGGATTCAACACGTTGCGTGACACTCTGGAAAAGCATACGTTCTTGCACCTTCACCATCCCATTTGTCGTACATGTTGTCTTTCTAAGCTTTCCTACGCTGGTAAAATTATCGCCCAACACTTAGATTCTATCCAAATTGGTTGACTATAGGTAGATTCTATCCAAATTGGTTTACTGTGGGGCCATGCGACACCTTGGTTGGGAAGCTGCAATGCTTGAAGAAATGGCAACTCTTTGTGAAAATAGTACCTGGGATCTTGTCCTCCACTTCCAAACAAAATTATTGTTGGATGCCGCTGGATCTTCTCCATTAAGTTCAATTCGAATGGGTTCGTTGAACGTCTCAAAGCCTATCTTGTGGTCAAAGGCTTCACCCAAACGTCTGGGTTGCACTTCTTTGAAGCGTTCTTGCCAACACTCATATTACCTCAGTCAGAATCATTCTCTCTCTCACAATTCATATGGATCGGTCCCTGTTCCAACTTGTTATAAAAAGCCTTCATGGTCACCTGGAGGAGGAAGTCTATATGCAACAACACCCAGGTTTTGCTGCTAAGGAGAATTCTTCTCAAATTTGCAGACAAACGATCCATGTACAGTCTAAAACAATGACCGAGGGTGTAATTCAACAAGTTGAGTGGAGTTGTTGACGCTTTGGGTTATTCCATTCTAGGTCTTCTAGTGATTACAACCTCTTTTTCTCCAAGAGTGTATCTGGCACCATCATCATTTTGATGATCTAAGGGATCACATCCTCTTCTAATGCAAGAGTGCATCTGGCACCATCACCAATTTAGTGATCCGAGGGATCAGAACCTCTTCTAATGCAAGAGTGCATCTGGCATCATCATCTTAGTGGTCTATGTTGATGCTATCATCACTAACTGGAAGTGATACTATTGGAATTTGTGTGCTGAAAGATTCCCTCAAGTTACATTTTCACATGAAGGACCTGGGCCAATTCCTCTAGTTCGTTGGCATTGAAGTCTTTGCTCCAAAAGTGGCATCTCTAAGTGAAAGCATGTCTTGGACCTCCCTACTGATTTTGGCATGCTCAATTCCAAGCCTGTATTCTAAGGCAGAGTCCTTCAAAGATCCTGAGCAATATCAACAGATAGTTGGGAAGTTGAATTATTTCACAATTACTCGTCCAAACAATGCCTTTGCAGTTAGTGTGGTTAGTCAATATATGGCATAGCCTCTTGTATGCCATTGGATTTAGTACAACAGATTCTACGCTATCTGAAAAGTGTACCTAGACGTGGACCTTCTCTGTAAAAGCCCTCTTCGCAGATATTTCCCTAACTTGCTATGCATCCAGCTATTGTGCTCTCTTGGGAAATCATCCCATTAGCTGGTAGAGTAAGAAACAATCAGTAGTTTCTCGTTCAAGTACTGTAGCAAAATATCGGGCCATGACCCATGCTTGCTATGAGATTCAACGGGGAACAACGGTTCTCCATGAACTCAACTTTCCTGCTTCATCTCCAACCACCCTCCACTGTGACACTCAAGCCCTACTACTACTAGTCCAAGCCATGACCCCACTACTTGTACTATTCCACCTGTGATAGTTGCCGACAACACTCAAGCTGCAGTACATGGGGTTGTTAATATTCAAACCACAAACAACTTTTTTCTTAGATATGCCTTATATGTTCCTCGCTTTCCTTTGAATCTTCTTTTTGTTAGTAAAATAGTCAAACAACTTTAGTGTTCTATTACGTTTGACCCTGATGGATGTGTCTTTCAGGATCTCCGCACAAGGATGAGGATTGGTTCGGGCCATAAGGGACTGGACCATACTTGTTAAGGCGAGCGCCTAGGCGTGCCCAAGCGGCCGCCTAGGCGTCGAAACGTTCCAAGGGGAGCTTTATGGTTTTTTATGGACATCTGATCCTATATATTGGTATTTATTTGATCTACACTTGTTCTAATATTCAAATTAAGTATATTTATCTATGTTTGTTGTACAATATCATTATTAAATGGAATTTATGCTCTAGATATTTATATTAATTTTCTTAGTAATTAGTATTAGCTTGAATGTGATTTAATTGTTGAGGGATATTTTCACCCTGAATAGCTCTTCAAGTGCAATATAAATATCATGCTACGTATACTAACTCCCTTCTTGCCTATCATAGGAACTTCAAACAGCCATATTAGCTGCAACGTATATGTATATCAGCTGATAATTATCCTAAGGAAAATTATATACTGATACTAAAGCACTGCTATCCTTAATCACTGTTATCCTAAATCCCTTATTCAAGTTTAAACTGATATAGGTGAATTACATAACTTACATAAGGTTTGTTTTGAGTATTAGTAGAACCTGTAATACACATATCACAACAGAATACATCTTTGCATAATTGCATCCAAGTATAACTTTTAAAATATGTATATATTTATGTATGCAGCAATGAAACTATACACATACATGTTTAGTCGTGTTTAATATGTATATATCTATGCACAAACAATAAAAGTGTATGTATACAATAGGGATATACACTATGGACATCAAGTATAAATAAAGAAAATGTATATCAGTGGATTACCCAGACTTTTATGGATTTACCTATATGAAATATAGCATATATATGAAGGGGGAAATGTTATAAAAATCACAACATATGTATAGTTATAGATAAAATATAACATATATATGAAGGGGGGATGTTACTAAAATCATAGAACATGTATATATATAGGTAAATTGTACAGAAATATAATTTTCTTAAAGTCGCCTAAGTGACGCCTTGGCGCGCCTAAGCACAAGGTGTTCAAGCATTGCGCCTTGTCGTCTTCCCGCCTTAACAAGTATCGACTGGACGGCTTAGATATCTTGATGCTCCACAGGCTACTGCACTACCATCTTCAGCTGTTTTGGGACTTTAGTGGCATTACAGATTGGGGCATCTATCAACATGCAAACTCAAGCATATAATTCCTTCTGCATCTGAAACTCTGTTTAAAATGTGAAGCTTACCAATCAGAATAGCAAACTCGATGTGTTTTTCCTAGGAAAATGACTATGTCCAAAATCTATTTTTGATATTCTCCATGCTAATATATGGGGACCATGCTAGTCACAAGTGTAACCGGATTCCGTTACTTTATGACCTTTATTGATGATTACTCTCGAACTACTTGGTTGTTTTTACTTAAAGACGGGGCACATGTTCTTGATACTATTTCTGCCTTCTTTGCTGAAATTTAGACTCAGTTAAATAAGCCCATCAAAATTTTTCGGACAGACAATGCCCTTGAATTCATGTAACAGGCTGTTACTCATTTTTGTAAAAATCTTGGCACTATTCATCAAATCTCATGTTCTTACACTCCTCTACAGAATGGTGTTTCCGAGCGAAAGAGTCTCCATTTCCTTGAAGTTGCTAGAACTCTTATGTTTCACTATCTTGTCCTTAAACTTTTTTGGATTGGTGCCGTCTCCACTGACTGTTTTCTGATAAATAGAATGCCCTCTTCTGTCTTGAACAACCAAGTCACATATAGTATTGTGTACTCCAAAGCTCCCCTATTTTTTGTGCCATCTAGAATTTTTGGCTGTACCTATTTTGTAGGAAATCTTCACACCGATTTAACTAAACTTGATCCGAGATCTACAAAATGTATCTTCCTGGGGTACTCAAGAACTCAGAAGGGGTACAATGTTATGACCCGTTTGCTAAGAAATGATATGTTGGTGTCGATGTCATTTTTTTGAGGATACACTATATTTTTCTACTATGGGTTTGACTCTATCTACGGATATGCTCGTTGACACCCCACTTCATGTTCCTGTTGAGCTAGACTCTCCAAAATCTGGTGTTCTTGCTCCTGATGTTCCTCTCAAAGTTTAGCAAAGATGCCACAAGACTACAACCCCTTCTATGCCCCTCCCTCAACCAATCCCTCATCTTTGTTGGCGGATCACGACACCAATCAGGTATACTCTGATTTGGATACTCCGATTAGCATAAGGAAAGGGGTGCGTTCTTGTACTTTACATCCTATAAGCAATATCTGTTCTAATGCTAATATTACTTCAAGTTTTGCCAATTTTACTACCGCTCTTTCCACTATTTGTGTTCCTAAAACTACGACTGAAGCCCTGAGTCATCCTGCTCGGCGTCTTGTCATGGAAGTGGAAGTGGAGGCTCTACATACACAACATGCATGAGACTTGGTGGATGCTCCTGCTCATGTTTCTCCTTTAGGCTGTAACTGGATTTTTATTGTGAACTATCAACACGATGGCATGTTTGAATGCCTTAAGGTTTGTCTTGTTGCTAAGGGCTACACAGACTTGTGGTGTGGATTATTTTGAGACTTTTTTGCCTATTGCTCGTCTCAACTCTGTTTGTGTTCTCATTTCTATTGTTGTCAATAAGAGTTCACCTCTATTTCAACTTGACGTTAAAAATGCTTTTCAATAAGAGTTCACCTCTATTTCAACTTGACGTTAAAAATGCTTTCTTGTATGGTGGTCTGCATGAGGAAGTGTATATGGAGCAACCCCTAGATTTGTTGCTCAAGGGGAGTATTCTAAAGTATGCCTCCTTAAGAAAGCCATTTATGGACTAAAGCAAAGCCTAAGAGCATGGTTTGATAAATTAAGTCAGATGCTTGCTAAATTTGACTTTAAATGCTTCTATTCTAATCATTCCGTGTTTGTGTTAAAAAATATTGTAGTAATAGTCATTCTGATTCTACATGTGGATGACATCATCCTTTTTGGGAGTGACCATTGGGGTATTCAAGATACTAAGCAAGGAACGAGGTATCCAATACCGATGCCGTTTTGACAGCCTGGAAATAGGTTTTTACTGGTATACCGGCAGAAATATCGACAGATGCAATCCTAGCCATTTTGACACCAAAAAGAACGAATTTAGTCATGAAATTTTACAGTTGTAATATCTACACCAAAATGCATTGTTTTATGCAATAAAATTAATACGGAGTACGTGGAGGGGGGGTTGTCCATCACGTGGGAGGTAGGGAGCATGTCCTATTTGCTGGGGCTTTCGATGAATGATTTTGATGGCAAAATGTTGGATTAAGATTTGGAATTTTACTATCACAATTCATAAACATAAATACACACACTTATGCAATAATATCCAATTTACAACGTATGAATAGCATAGTAACTTACTAAGTCATATCAGTTGTATGTCGAGTTACACTGATTCTCCATACATTATTGAGTTGATATGGTTGACATATTGCTCCCTTGACATGTATATATGTAAGGTTGGTTGTATGAAGTTACGTGTTGCTAATATACATCATGTACCATACAATATAAGTGTATAATACTCGTTTGTATTATGTAATCAAACGCGATATATTTAAGAATTTTATTTGAAATTGACTTTCTAAAATAAAGTCTAGAAAACGATGAAGAAGTGTTATTTAATGATTACAAACACTTTTGAAAGCTTACCAAATAATAACTTTAACTTATACACCTTTAGTACACACAAATATATAGAAAGTTAGATAATTCATCGACTTTTATTACTTTAAAATAAAAATATAGAGTTCCACTATACTTTGTTTATATATGTTCACAGTACTCTTTATTAAAACGTCTTCTACTAAACATAAACAAGTAACTTATTATAACAATACTTATGGTAATAGTACTAGTGTTAGATAAATTGCTTGATAATAGTAATTAATAGTGTTGTAATTTGGTAGATCTGGTGATAATATTGTAGATCTACATAATAAAATTATAGATGTATGTATAATCAACACCAAACATATCCAAATTGGAGTAATACTAGGTTTGGCAGTAGAAAATCATTTTTTAGGTGAAAATGGAAGAAAATAGTAGGAAAAAGAGATGGACATATTGCGAACGGTAGAAAATGGAAGAGATTTGTTAAACTTACCTTGATTTGGGTTTATTTGAGCTCCAATTTTTAAAAATCACCTAAATGCTCCTTTTCTCCTCCCAGGATGTAACATTAGTCATTCTCACAAAAAAGGTATACCCATAGGTATACCATCGATTTAGATTGGTACAATAAAGCCACTATTGCATTTTGCATCGAAACCATCAAAGCATGGCGATATTTGCGGTATACCCGTCGGTATACCAATATTTGCAAGCCTATCGGTACGAGCACTTGATTCCATATCCGATGGCGTTGGTATCGGTATTTCGGTCGAAATATTGACTGTATCGATGTTATCTCATTCCTTGATATCAAGGACCACTTAAGGAAACACTTTATTACTGAAGATCTAAGAAAATTGCACTGCCTTTTGAGAATTAAAGTATCACCTTCTCAAGTCGTCTATCTCAACGCAAGTATGTCCTTGATCCGCTACAAGAAACTGGCATGTTGGGAGCCAAGCCAGTCAACACACCTCTTGTTCGCAATATAGAAGACTTGTAGGAAAGCTCATTTACTTGACAGTTACACGAGCATATATTACATCAATTGTTGGACTTGTCTGCATGTCTCTTGATAAACCTCGACAATGTCATTGGGATGTTGTGTGCCACATTCTCAAATACTTGAAAAGCTCTCTTGGAAAGGGTCTTCTATACAAGAAAATGGACACTGCAAGATTACTGGATTTTTTGACTCTGACTATGCCGACAACATGATTGATCATAAATATACTTCAGTCTTCAGGTTATTGCACCGTTTTAGGTGGTGACCTTGTCTCTTGGAGAAGTACGAAGCAAACTGTTGTGGCTGGATCTAGTGTTGAAGCTGAGTATCAGCCATGACTCATACCACCCGTGAGCTGATGTGGGTTCAAGGCTTATTAAAAGAGTTGGGAGTCTGTAATTCTGAGCCCATGCATATGTATTATGATAATAAAGCCTCTATCTTCATTACAAGTAATCCAACATTCCATGAGAGCACCAATCACATTGAGGTAGACTGTCACTTCGTCGGGGAGTCTATTCTATCTAGGCGCATATCTATTCCATACCAAGGTATTAAATGACCGATACCGATGCCGTTTCGATAGCTTGGATATAGATATTTACCGGTATACCGACAAAAATATCGACAGATGCAATCCTAGCCATATCAACGCCAAAATGAACGAATTAAATCATGAAATTTTACAGTTGTGATCTCTACACCTAAATGCATCGTTTTATGCAATAAAATTCTATAACGGGTATGTGGTGGGGGGTGTCCATCATGTGGGACGTAGGGAACCTATCATGTTTTCTGCAGATTTCGATGAAAAAATATTGGAATTAAGATTTGGAATTTTACTAGCACAATCCATAAACATAAACACACACACACACTTATGCAATAATATCCAATTTACAACACATGAATAGCATAGTAACTTACTAACTCATATCAGTTGTATGTCGAGTTACACACTGATTATCTGTACAATATTGAGTTGATATGGTTGACATATTGCTCCCATGACATGTACATTATGTAAGGTTGGTGATATGAAGTTACGTGTTGCTCAGACACGTCATGTACAATACTATATAAGTGTATAATACTCGTTTGTATTATGTAATTAAACACGATATGTTTTAGAAGTTTACAATACCATGTCTCCATATGCATCATATTAGATTCTAAAATAAAATATACACCAGGGCTTTCTATTGCTCTTCTTCAATGTGTGACTTTGACAATTAACTTCATGACTGTCAAGGAAGTTAAGCACCATCACTATTGTGATACCTTTTCTCCGTTGTTGTTTGTTACCACATGATCTTGATATGCGGTAGTGAGTTTCTCCATGGATTATGCACAATAGCGGGATAAGTATAAAAGCCATTATTACCATGCCCACTATATGCATGTCGTGGGGAAGCGATAATATAAAAGTGTAGTTAACATGTCAACCATGTCCATGTTGTGCGATATATGTAGCAAGTGCCATATATAAACAAATATAAGACTAGAAAATTGCAAAATCTATAATTTTTTTACAATATTTGTTTGTTGTGTTGCGAAGTAGTACATTTTCTTCCTTTGTATGATAAAAATACTAGTAAGAAGAACATATGTATACTAATTAGCTTACTACTAAAAATGATAGCAAATTATACTTATATTTTGTGGATTATTTAGGTATATTACTATGATTATAATGTAGATTATGAGAAAGTGTTGTAGATCTAAGAACACATACAATTAGGAAGACATATAAAAAAGCAAATGACGAGATCTTTGCCAATTTAAGGCATTTTGGGATGAATTCACATTTTAATTGAGATAGATGAAGTGTAAATAGAGATATGGTAGAAAACATAAAGGCATACCTTAGATTAGACTCATCTGAGCCCTAGTTGTCGAAATCCCTTTGCTCCGCCATTTCCTCCTCTCAAACAACGGAAACAGACTCAAGCACGCAAAAAATTGGTATTTCTGTCGGTATACCAATACATTTCGTCGAAATTTGGTGGTATTTGGCAGTATACCATTGGTTTACCGATATTTGCAATCCCAGCGACAGGTTTGTGTGATCCGATCACCGATGTCGTCGATATCGGTATACCGGTCGATATATTGACGATATCGTTGATATCTCTTTCATTGCTCCATACATCAGGATTGAGGATCAACTTGCTGACATCTTTACAAAATCACTGCCAAAGACAAGATTCATATCTATGGTGGACAAGCTGGGAATGCATGATATCCATGCTCCAGCTTATGGGGGAGTGTTAATATATATATATATATATATAGAGAGAGAGAGAGAGAGAGAGTCAGGCTAGAATACACTCGAGTGTATTCGGAGCAGAATACACTCAAGTAGTTTTTCATGATGCAATATTTTTTTCAAAAATCTAATCCGTTGATCTCCTTAATCATCTTGTGAATAACTCATAAAAAATTTGAGCACATATGGACATTTATAGGTCATGTTATAAAGACCGCAAAAATTATGCATTTCAAATTAGTTTCGTGCGTCGATTTTGTTGCCCTCGGATGAGTAACTTATACTCATCTAAATGGACTCAAAATTTATATGTAGCCTAATTATAGTATGACAATGAAGATCAATGGTTTACATTTTGCAAAAAATAGTATTGATATGCAAACACACGAGTGTATCCGTGCGATCTGTACACTCGAGTGTATTCTAGCCTGACTCTCTCTCTCTCTCTCTATATATATATATATATATATATATATATATATATATATATATATATATATATAGATGCTATTTATTTTGTGCTCTTTAGTATCTTGTCTTTTTATCCCATATTGCTGAACTCTGTTTTATACTAACTCCTATCCTGTATAAGGAGAGGGTCCATGCTTGTATTCTATGATCTCAATATTACAATCCTCTTATTATCTTACATCTTGCATATGTGTGTGTGTTTGGGGGGGGTCCTTAATGTGTGTGATGGAGACTTGTTTCTTGGGAGAGTTTGATGAGGGATTTTGACAATGAAGTCAATGAATTAACCTATGAATGTTTGGATGAACAATCTATACACACAAATACACTTCTTTTGCAATAATACTACACATTAGATATATGAGTAGCTCCCTACATATATTCTTGAGTTGAAAGTTGACACTCAACAATCAATAGATATAATTATAGATATACGTAACTGAAATTGTTCGACCACCCCAGATTCCTAGCATTTTTAAAATATAAACAATGAAGTAAAAGTACACAAGAATAACTTGCAATAAGTAAATGTGGAGTGTCACGATGGTTTTGCAGTTTGTTTCTTCACATACAATTCCATCTCATGTAATTTTTGTTAAAAATAATTGTATCATAGTTTGTTCATAGTATACTTTTGAACAAATGGACTACATATTATGATCTTTAGATAAACTTCTCTAAGCTTTTTTTTGGTCATTTCTTGGACTTGGAGGTGGACGGGCTGGAGCATGAGGTGTGATTGCTAGTGGAACATGCCTTGATATATGAGCAAGAGGAACCACTAATCGACTATGAACCCGTGTTTTCCCACCATCCGTGGAGTATAAATGGGAAGTATGATCATATGGTCCATAGAGGTCGAGAATGCTTGAGGGTGCGGCACAGGTGGATATCCAAGACATCATTAATTGTGGTGCCCAACCAACTAAACAACAAAGGAGTGATGATGATGCCTAGATTGAGAATTAAAAATGCTCACAGGTCATGTTGATTCAACGATGTCAGGGTGATAAGCACTGTTAACATGTCTTTTATTATATGTTTTATTAGTTTTGTTATTTCTCTATTACTGCTGTACCTAGATGTAAATTACCCTTTGATATATAAATAAGAAGAGAGACCCTTTGGCTCTCTAACGCTACAGTACGCAACCGTCAATCTCCCGTCTCCCGTGTCTTCTTGTTTCTGCTTCGACATGGTATCAGAGCGGCTTTGATCCGCCGCCCCGCTTCCTCACCAAGCCGCCACAGCCGTCCCGCCTCCTCTCCCCTTCTCAGCAGCCACCGCCGCCCGGCTTCTCCAGGCGCCGTTGCTGCTGGGCCGGTAGGAACAACAACCAGCCGCCGACACTGGTGCTGCTGAGCTAGCAACCGCTAGCCGTCTTCATCGTTGGACCGATAGCAGCTTTTCCCTCGCTGTTGTAGGTCTAGCCACCAAGGACCGGAGCCGCCAGCAAGCTTCCAGTTGATTTACAGCAATTTTCGGTTAGTTCTTGGGAGCCGGAACTGCTGTTTGGGAGTCTCTGGGTGATCCAACGACTATCTAAAGCCCAAACTGAGGGACTCGTCTCTTCCAGAGTGCTCTCCTAATCACATCTCCTCCATGTGTGATTAGGAAAAATAGTTTGGAGGCTGTGGATGCGTCAGTAACGCATTCGTCGTCTTTTTCAGTTGTGACGTGTATCTCTCTGTCACTTCAGCCTTCATTGTGACGTGTATCAGTCCGTCACAAAGCCCCGTTATATCATGGGGGACACCAAGATGTCTACGATTTACAATGAGATGTCGCCTATCCCCTCCATCAAGCTAAACGAGAAGAATTATCTCCTATGGATGAATGTTGTCCATACTGTTTTGGAGTCTCGCGACAAGGCGAGATATATTGACTCTGCTCCCCTGGATGCTACTGATGAAGGACACGCTGAGTGGAAGCGTCATGACAGTCTTGTGAAGACCTGGTTGTGGGGTAGTATGGAACCGGCGATTGCTGCAAGGTTCATGTTTTATTCTACAGCCAAGGAGATATGGGACGTAGTGAAGAAGCACTATTCTCAGGAGAAGAATGCTCTTCGCCAGTTCATGATCTATGATCGTCTTTTTGTAGAGAGACAGGGTGACAGGTCACTAGAGGAGTATTTTGGAGCGATTCAGACCATTGCTCAAGAGCTGAGTTACTATCATCCTGTGACAGTTGCTGAACAGGTCAATGACAGAGATGACTTGATTACTGCCAAGTTCTTATCCGGACTCAATTCTTCTTGCAGTTCTTCCCGGAGTGTCATCCTTGCTTCTGATAAACTGCCTAGTTTTGAGGAAGCCTACTCGAGAATTCAACAAGATCCAATTTTGAGTCTGCTGATCCTATTTTTGTTGTATCTTCTGGGGAGTCTCATGCATCTATAGTTGCTGCAGTGAGAGGAGGACGACCTGGTATGGGCAGAGGACGCGGGACCCGTCCTAAATGCACCTTCTGTGACAAATCAGGACATATAGTGGAAAATGTTGGAAGAAACATGGGAGACCTGCTGCACCACCAGTGGGGGCAACACATTATGCCACTACTACTGAGCCCTCTCCGTCTTCTGCTGTGGGCTCTAGCTCTTCAGGCATTACTCTTACTCAGGATGAGTATGATCGGTTCATTCAGGCTACACATCACATGAGTATGAGATCGTCATCCTCAGCAAACCTGGCATCTACTGCGGGTAACCAGGCTACATCTCTTATAGCTTCTGGCTCCACTTCATCTTGGGTGGTTGACTCTGGCGCATCACAACACATGACTGGTATGAGGAGATTGCTCCACTCTATTGACTCGTATATCCCTCACCAATCTGTTACACTGGCATATGGTTCAGTGAGGAGAGTGTTAGCTAGTGGATCTGTTTCTCTAACACCCAAGATTGATTTTAAATCTGTACATTTTGTGCCTGAGTTTCCATTTAATCTCCTTTCTGTTGCAAAATTGATTGACACTGTAAAATGTACAGTAACATTTGAGCCTTCTTGTTTTGTATTACATGATCTCAAGAGTGAGGACGATTGGTGGGTGGCCTAGGAAAGGTGATCTCTACCTTTTCCATGGTGACAGTCTGCCTTGCCCAGTACCTGCTCCTGCTCCAGTCGTCTTGTTGAGTGGTTCCCCCTTACTATGGCATTGCAAATATGGACATCCTTTTTTAGAAAGCCGGCGGAAGTTGGAACCAAAGTTGTCCCATGTGTCGTCTTTAGAGTGTCAGTCATGTCAGTTGGGAAAGCATCATAGATTATCTTATCCCAGCCGTGTCAATAAACGAGCATCTTGTCATTGTGAATTGGTTCATAGTGATGTATGGGGTCCTGTTAAAGACCAGAGTTATAATAGTTTTCGTTATTTTATTTCTTTTGTGGATGATTTTTCCCGTATGACATGGATTTATTTGCTCAAAAGTCGAGAGTCTGTGCTATTTATTGTTAAACATTTTCATAAAGAAATAAAGGTTCAATTTGACCGCAATATCAAAATTCTTCAATCTGATAATGCTTTAGAGTATGTTCAAAAGGCCATGTCTGATTTTTGCAGTTCTGTGGGCATGATCCATCACACGTCTTGTCCTCACACCCCTCAGCAAAATGGGGTGGCTGAGAGGAAAAATTGCCATCTCCTTGATGTTGCTCGGTCTATCATGTTTCAGTCTAATGTGCCTAAGAAATTCTGGTCTGAAGCCCTTTTAACTGCCTGCTTCTTAATTAATAGACAACCATCCTCTGTTCTTAAAGGACAAACCCCTTTCTATGTGCTACGTCCCACGGATCAACCCTTCTCTGTCCCCCTTAGAGTGTTTGGTTGCACTTCTTTTGTCCATAATTTTGACCCTAAGGCCGACAAACTTTCTCCTAGGTCTATTAAAACCTTGTTCCTTGGGTACTCCAATACTAGCAAAGGATACAAGTGTTACTGCCCTAGTCTTCGTCGCATGTTTGTGTCTAGGGATGTTACCTTCCATGAGACCACTCCATATTTTCCCGATGCTATGAGTAAGGGGGAGCAGTTGAGAGAGGGAGTGCCACCAGCTTTTCAGAGTGAGAGAGTGGCACCATCTGTGCAGAGTGAGGGAGTGCCACCCATCATTCCTGATTATACTTTTATTCAGGAAGAGCAGGCAGCAGATGGGCCAATTATTGAGCACTACCCACATGTTTATAGTAGGCGAGGCAGACAAGATCCAGAAGAGGTAGCGACACCAGTCTCTGAGCCTTCCTCATCGTCTTCTACTCACGAGATTCCTACAGAAGCTTCAGATCTTGATATTCCTATTGCTGTCCGGAAAGATACTCGTTCTTGTACTATTAGACATCCTATTACAAATGTATGTTGTCTGTCCCACTTATCTAAACAAGCTCGCACATTTGCTATTGGGATTGATTCTGTGGTTATACCGAGAAATCACTATGATGCTATGAAGGACAGTGGCTGGAAACAGGCAATACAGGTTGAGATGTCGGATTTATTGAATAATGGCACTTGGGATCTTGTTGACTTACCCGTAGAGAAGAAAGCAGTGGACTGCAGATGGGTTTTCACCATCAAACACAATCCGGATGGGACAGTTGAAAGGTTGAAGGCCAGATTGGTAGCAAAAGGCTACACAAAGACTTATGGTGTTGATTTCTTTGAGACATTTTTTCCAGTTGCTCGTCTAAATTTTGTGCGGATTATTATTTCTCTGGCTACTACTTTTGATTGGCCTCTGTTTCAGCTTGATGTCAAGAATGCATTTCTTCACGGTGACTTGCTGGAAGAGGTGTATATGGAGCAACATCCTGGTTTTGTTGCTCAGGGGGAGTGTCAGAAGGTGTAAACTGAAGAAAGCCATATATGGACTGAAACATTCTCCTCGAGCTTGGTTTGACAAGTTCAATGATGTTGTTCTACAGATGGGCTTATCTCGTTCCATGACTGATCACTCTTTATTCTATTCTAACTCTTCTTGTGGTTCAAGCATTATTGCTGTATATGTTGACGACATAGTGATTACTGGCAGTGATTCTACAGGCATATCACGTGTGAAGGAAGGTTTGCAGAGGCACTTCCACACGAAGGATCTGGGTAAACTGAGATACTTTCTAGGCATTGAGGTACTGAGATCTCATGCAGGTATCAATCTATCTCAAAGGAAATATGTGCTTGACTTACTGAAGGAGACATGCATGACTGATTCTAAGCCGGTATCTACTCCCATGGATTATCACATCAAGGAGACGGTTGATGATGTTGAGTACTCAGATCCAGGATATTACAGGAGGATAGTTGGTAAGCTGATATATCTGACTGTTACACGGCCTGACATTTCTTTTGCTGTAGGCGTAGTGAGTCAGCACATGAGCTCACCACGACAGTCACACTGGACATCAGTTTGCCGAATTCTGAGATATCTGAAAAATGCTCCTGGAAAAGGGATCACATATTATAAACCTAAGGTGCCCCTGTCTACTGTGGCCCTTACAGGTTATGCAGATGCAGACTGGGCTGGCAATCATAATGATAGGAGGTCTACATCAGGGTACTGCACGTTCATAGGTGATCATTTGATTACTTGGAAAAGTAAAAAGCAGCATGTGGTAGCAAGATCCAGCACTGAGGCTGAATATCGTGCTATGACTCATGTATGTTGTGAGCTACAATGGGTTAAATCTGTTCTTACTGAGTTGAAGATTCCTATTTTATCTTCCATGGAGCTCGTGTGACAACCAATCAGCCATACACATTGCCAGGAATCCTGTCTTTCATGAGCGTACAAAGCGTATAGAAGTTGATTGCCATTTTATCAGAGATCAGATCAAGAATGGTACTATTGTGACGCCATATGTCAAGTCTGAAGAACAACTGGCAAATATCTTGACAAAGCCATTAGGTCCATCATCATTTCAAAATCTATGTGGCAAGCTGGGCATACACGTGTACACTCCAACTTGAGGGGGAGTGTTAACATGTCTTTTATAATATGTTTTATTAGTTTTGTTATTTCTCTATTACTTCTGTACCTAGATATAAATTACCCTTTGATATATAAATAAGAAGAGAGACCCTTTGGCTCTCTAACGCTGCAGTACGCAGCCGTCAATCTCCCGTCTCCCGTGTCTTCTCGTTTCTGCTTCGACAAGCACTATAATAGGATGGAGCTACATACTGAGACGGTGCAGCACTTTACTCTCCAGCTTCTTGGGTTTTTCCTTCTACGGAATCTTTTTGCTGCCAAGGGATACTCTCTATTTGGCAGAGCTTGATGCGATCATCATGCTCATGATCAACAACTAGGGAAAAACCAAGTGAATGCCCACCACTCCAACATTATCATCACTGGCTACATCGTTATCATTAACTTTAATTTGAATCTGGATGTAGGCTTCAAAGAAAACTGACTTGTAGAATCCTTCTCTTCCACTATTTTCTGTGTCAATATTTACATGCTCAAGCTGTCTCAGGTCTTCTTGACGGGCTTTATTTCCTTATTCTTATCACAACCATCCTCATAAGCTTTCAATATAAAAAATAGGAAATTGGTTACATATTAGTTTTGATAATAGTAATACATTATCAAATTTTGGTTGTATTTATATATTATTCACGTAAAATAGTTCATTTATGTTTATATTTCTGATCATTCTGCTGCACTATTACATGAATCATTGTATTAACTAGAATATAATATAGTGATTTGTTTGCCATTAATAGTTTATTAAAAAGCGTAATAGCCCGCTTAAGTGGTTGCTTAAGAGCGGCAAGGTCCAAGCCGTTTTTAGGAGTCCGCTTGAGGCCCGTTAAAATAAGCGAGCAGTGAAGCTCAAGATATCTTCTTCCACATCTCTAAATCACACTTTTACTTCTATACATTTATACCAGCATATAGAATAAAGCACTAAGTATATATATGCAATATCTATTGTATATAATGCGTATTTATATTTTACAGTAAGCAATATCTACTATTATATATAGTATTGTATATTACCACGTTACCATGCATTACTAGTATACTATTGTATATTACTTTGTCATCTACCGTTGTTGCATATCTACAACTCTACGTTACAATATTTGACATTATTGCATAATGTAATTAACTGCATATAACGGCTGTTAGGTTATATATTTTTATTATCTATGTTATTGTTGTAACGTCACTATGTATAGACGTACTATCTATATTAAAGTTGTAATTTTGTAAAATACCAGTATTTTTGTATTATCTACACTAGTATACTGATCTCACTGTTGTAATATGCAATATATTGCATACAAAATGACTATTGTACTCTATTACCTAATTTTATGTTATTGTTCAATATATTGTATATGCCTATTTAAAAGCACCATAGTAATATTGTTAAATTGTATAGAAATCAATTTTACACTATTACATGGGTTTAGATATGTATAAATTTTTTCGACAATATATGATTAAATACGTATATGCGTGTGTAATATGTATAAAATATATAGAAATTGAAGCATCTGCTTTTCGAAAAAGCACCCACTTAAGCGCCCACCTGGAGCTTTAGCGGTCGAATGTCCAGTCCGCCGCCTCCCGCTTCACCCTTTCTAAAACATTGGCCATTAAAGATATTTTGACGATTTGATGTTACTAATAATTGGTGGACTATTAAGTAAATCTTTTGATTTAAAAGTTGATCAAGGATATATTGCTATAGGCCTATTGTCATTTGTTAGCTACCATCAGGATTGTAGATTTCAGGTTTGCGGGTTGTTAGAAAGTATTAGCCTACTTAGTTAATAGGTTAATTAGTCTATTACGTACACGGGCCTATTTGCCCTGACCCATTAGGGTTTAGTCCGCTTCCTTGTAATTGCCTCTCCTATATATAGGACAGAGGTGTACATATCAATATACAACAACAATGATTACAGTGCCCCACACACTTGCCAACATGGGTTTCACTTAAATTTTGTTTGTGGGTGAAATGTGAATTTGTTAGGATAGAGGCGGAGGGAATGAGAGTCAATTACATTTAATTTGGCTGATTTGAGCTCCAATGGTGGAAAACCCCCTTCCTCTCCTTGTTCTTCTCTCAAACAACGACAATAGTGCAACATTCTTGAAAAACAATACCAATAGTGGATATTGCCACATCATTGATAAATATTGGCCATTAGTGAGAATTTTGCACTAGTATCATGAAAAAATTGGCACCTATCTTTATTGATATTTGTATGCCTATTGGTATGTGTGCTTGTAACATTATTTGATGGTACCAATATCTAATATTTTGATTGTAATAACCTAAAATAGGTAAAGTATTGTTCCTTTTCTGTACCTAGACCCTCACTAACCTCTGTCATGTATCTCGATTTTATCTACTTCGTATTTCTTTTTGCCTCTACGAAAACCTACATGTGTTCCTAAGAAAAAAGGACGTCAAATGAATGCTATTGATGCTTCCAAGTGCTCCTTGCTAGTTCTCCTCTTGCTAGAGAATGATAATGGGTTTATAATTTCTTCTAGATGTGTGTATATTTGACATTCACTTAGGTACAATTCTGAGGAAAATTCGAGCATGCTTTTTTTCTACTTATGGTCTTGCACTTGCTTTTCTTGCCTTTACCTTTCTTTTGTCTACCATCTCTTTCAAAAAGTGTTTAAGTCTTTTCTTCCCTAGTTGCTTCCTAGCAATTGGAGTATAAAATGCATGTCTCATTTGAAAAGAATACCTGGGATTTAGTGGATGGATCAACTTCTTGCTTACCAATGGGTTTCCATTGGCCCCTTTGGCACATGGAGTCTTTCGATGGGGCGCCCTGGCTTGATTCCTTCAGTAGATCCGGTTGAGGTGGTTTTTGTTTACTAGCGCGTAGGTGGTCTGAACTTCCTATGACCGAGTCCTTATGGCCCTTGTGAACATCTTTTCTCTTTACAATAAAAGGTTATCTTAATGGTATTTTGACTAAAACATGTCTCATTGTTGAACAATACACTCGTATATGGTGCGGACTATCCTGAGGCAATCTTTCCAGCAAACTAATTTTGTCTTGTGCACTTTTGTATATGTTAATATAGGTTTTGATCGGTCTTTATATCAAATGGGTCTTAAGTTGAATGCCTTTATATATGGTGACTCAAAGGTCTATATGGATCAAACACCTGATTTTCTTGCTCAGAGGGACAGGACCAAAGCATATAGACTAAAAAGGCTATTTGTTTTAAGAAAAATTCTAGTGCATGGTTTTATACTTGAAACCCATATTCTGTAGGTTTTTGGATCCTTTTGATCTGATCATGTCATTCTATTTTTGTGTGAAATAGGAGTATATTAGAATTGTTATTCTTATTTGAATGTGTAAATTGTCTTTGTAATGGAGAGTTTAAAGTTTATATGGATGGACCACCTGAATTTGTTGCTAGGGGGAGAGGACTAAATCACATAGACTAAAAACAACGTTATGCTTTCTTATTTCATTCATAATTCAAGTGTACATCCCGAGTTTTTTGTTACTCATTCCACTCTAATCTGTTGTCCACTCTATGCTTTCTTATATCATTCATAAATCAAGTCGCCACTGTTCAGGAAATCGGTCTGCATTGCCGCATATACTCGCGCTTATGCCTATTCGTTCACCCTACCACACCGCATGATGCTAATCGGTCCACTAAGCGGTCCTAGGCGCATATACTCCCGCTTGGTCGATCAAACAACCGATTAAACTTTGCTTTTTGAAAAGCCATATGTCCATGCATTTCATGCATGCATATATATACACACATTTCATTATATATTAAAATTTAAATATATAATCATTGATTTATATGTATGTACTGTATTGCATATAACAATTTTCATGCACATTTGTAGAATTAGATGAATACTTTTGGCATATTTGTATGAATACATACATATATAATATACCTACATTTACAAACTCATGTGTACATGTATATATACATTTTAATTATTCACATTTATACACGCTCTACACGTTCATACATTGATATGCATACATTTTAATATTTGTACATTTATTACAAACACATCCGATATAGGCATACATACACATATAAGCAATTAAGCATAACATACATGCATATCTATGTAAATATGTATAAGTGCCTAATCTATATATTTATATTTTATTTATTTATGATATCAATATATCATTATATATATAAGTAGTTTATTGAAAAAATAATCTAAAACTGCATATATACTCCCGCAGACCGCATATACTCTATGCGGAACCCTCTCCGCCCATACACCGCATACCGCTTTCCTCAACAATGCAAGTCACACATCCCAATTTTTGGCATGTCTTCATTTTTCCTAATTTACCATGTTGGGCTGTCCTTTGACACTTGACCGTGCCAATCACTTCCAAAAATGCTCTTAGAGATATTTGTCAAAGAACCTTGGTTCATATTAAAATTGCTCCATAAACCATAAATAGCTAGTAAAAAGGGCCTAGTTGCCTGAAAGTAACATTCTGATTCAATTTTATTTTTTCTGGGGATTATCCGGCCTTGGTCACTTGATTGGTATAACGGTACCAAGAAAACTACTCTGTTGGACGCAGGAAAGGACTTCTCTTCTGTTATTGATGTTTGTCTATTAACTTTATGATGTTATTATGAAAATATTCATTGTTCCTTATGCTAATTGCTCTTGAAAATGCATCTAGAGATGATCGGAATAACATGCCAATTCTACCACCTGCTTCATTGCGACTGACCCTTTGCTGTACCTAAATTAAACTGGGATCGTTTCACGTTCCTTTATATATTGTGATTTTTTTTTCCATTCATGTCTGCTTTTGCAAAAATGTTGTTTGTATCCAACATTTGTTTCTCTCTTTTGGGTGGGGAGGGGTTTTGGCTGATTTCATCTATTATGATTTCTTCTAACGCTGTTAATTTAGTGTTTATCTGATTTGTCTGCATTTGCTTTTGGCAGCACTCATGGCTCTTGGTTTTCTTCTGATCCATACCGTTTCCATGGTGGTTGCCTTCAATGGTTACGCAGAGGGGAATAGATCCGACTCTTTACTTGTCCCGGTCGTCCATTTAGTTGCTGCTGCTATGGTAAACAGTCTGGCCAACTGATAGTTACTTAGAAATTGCACTAACCAATTTGATCTGGATCTGGATATATTAAGTTTTAAGATTTTTCTACTCTACATTCTAGTTTAGTTTAATAATTAATTATTTGAAAATAAATCTAGCAAAGGGATACGGCTGGAATTTTTCTTCCCCGTGCTTTACATTATGACTTTTTTTCTTCTTAGACTCTGGTCAACCTTGCACCTGGTGGCTGCTTAGCTGGCATTCCTCTGCTATACGTGGTTGCGTGCTTCACCTTGCACTACTGCTGGCAGATGGTCTTGCGAAGATTGAGGGAAAGCTCAGGCCGTCAAACGGACTCACGTTGATAGGACATTTGTTTCTGGGGAGCTGACCATTTTATTTGATTGTAAACGTCATTACAAATACTGTTGTCAAAATATATTTCTAGTTTCTCACGCGCTAGCTTGATTGATGTATTCTATCAATCGTAAACATCAGAAATGATGCAAGGGAATGTTTGGCGGGAGGTGAAAGAAATGTAAAGATGACTTTCAAACAGAAAAATCAGAACTTGAATTGTCGTATGATATTTTCATTCTTTTACTTGACGCTATTTGAATGACTCATTTTTTCGGTGGATGTAAATTCAAGATATCAACTAGGCATCGATTAGTAGGTCACCTATGGCAAAGATATTACTTGGGTGCTTTCCTGCTATTATATCACAGCTAGGCATGACAACGGGCCATATTTTAAAATAATGTGGTTTAATATAAATGACTACCACCGACTCAGAATAGCCTGACCCGAAGCATGCTGACCTGACTAGACGTAGAGTGTTGGAATAAGATTGTTCCGGCCCATGTCCTGATTGGATTTGGGCTTGAGTAGGAGTTGGCCTGTGTTGTCAATTATAGTAGGAGTTAGATTCAATAGGAGAGAAGATGACTCTTTATTTATAATGTTGAAATTGAATTAGGAATTAAACTACAAATTACAGTGGGATTCTTAATTGCTATCACATGTCATGGAGGCCTATAAATAGAGGTCCTAAGGGATGCCATTCAGATCATCTCGTCAGTTGTTTGTTGTTGGTGCATTTTGCAGTAGAAGAGTCAGAAAATAAGAATAACTGGTGGTGATCTCTTGTGGTAAGAGAGGGTCAGCGACTTTACCTTGAAGCAAAGTAGCGTCTGACAGTCAACGACACATTGGTGGTGCATCAACAACGGCGGTGTATCTGGTCAGCGGAGGACGCATATGAGTTGGTGGCACTATGTTGGTGTGCGGTAGAGATTATGATAGTAGTCTGTCCATTCAACGGAGGACATGCATCTGCTCTTTCAGGCGGAGAGTGCTTCTGGTTGGTGGTAAGGTACACAATTTTGTTAGGAGCAGAGGCGGCCTGGTCAGTGTTTGTAGCGACAACAAATAAGAGCACAACCGTGTGTCTGATCCCCTACAACGATAGAGGTATTGTGAGGAGAATAAGATAAGTAAAATATTTTGTACACGTTGGGTGTAATTCTGTTCTTTCTATCTTTATTATCCGGATTTAGGGGTAATTAAATTTAGATGGTGTGAGTTGTAATCTTGATTACATAGCACTTGTTGACCGGTACTGCCCTGTGGTTTTTCTCTTCTCGTCTTGGTGAGAGTTTTCCATGTTAAATTTTGCGCATTCAGTCTTACAAAACACATCATTTTTTTTTACTACAATTCCTAACAAGTGGTATCAGAGCAATGTTGGAAGGTTGAAGTGGAAGCAATAATGACGTCTGAAGATGGGAAAGTGTGCATTGATAAGTTTGATGAAAAAGATTTAAACTTCTAGAAGATGCAGATTGACGATTATCTGTACCAGATGAAATTGCATCAACCTTTGGCGGTGACTAAACCTGAACAGATGAAGCAAGAGGATTGAGATCTATTGATCGTCAAACACTTGGAGTGGTTAGGTTGACATTGACACAGAATGTTACATTCTACATTGCCAATGAGAATACGACGACGAGACTTCTAAAGACGTTATCTAATATGTACGAGAAGCCAACTGTTGCAAACAAGGTATATTTGATGGGTCGTTTATTCAACCTGAAGATGAACGAATGAGCCTCGGTAGCAGATCACATCAATGAGTTCAACGTCATAATTACTCAACTGAACTTAGTAGAGATAATGTTTGATGATGAAGTCAAAATCCTTATCTTACTTTCCTCTTTGCCCGAGAGTTGGTCTGCTATAGTGATAGTAGTCAACAGTTGATCAGAAAGTATGAAATTGAAGCTTGACGATATTCGAGATTTAATTCTAAGTGAAAACATCCACAAAAGGGAATGTGGAAAATCTAATTCTTCAGGTTTAACTCTATACATTGAAGGTAGAGGAAGAAATCATAATCGCAATCACGGTTCTAATCGCGGGAAGTCAAAGATAAAGAGTAAAGAATGTTACTGTCACAGAAAAGTTGGACACTTCAAGGATTGCAAGATCTGGTAGAAGGTGTCACAAGAACTTGCTAAAGAACACGAGGATGATGGCTAGAACAATACAACTACCATTGTAGAAGATCTAATATTGATAATCTAAGAGCATGCTTTGAACACAGAGGATGGTGTTGAGTGGGCTATAGACATAGGAGCGACGTGTCATGAGGTAACTCACATGAAGTTCTTTACAAAATATAGAAGAGGGAACTTTGGCAATGTGAGGATGGGGAATGCTAGCTACTCAAAGATCATCAGAATTGGTGAGGTCTGCGTCAAAACAAATGTTGAGTGTACTATCATGCTCAAGGATGTTCGTCATGTTCCAGACTTGAGACTTAGTGTAATTTCTAGTTCCTTGTTGGATAGGAGTAGATATGATCCCGGGTTCGGTGGTGGCATGTGCAAGGTAACAAAATGGTGTTTGGTGATAGCTCGAAGCAGACTATGCTGCAATCTATATAAAGCCGCATTGAGAGTGCACATAAAAAAGGTTCAGGAAGTGAAGTAGCCAACACCAGTTCAAAGAGGATGAGGATGACTTGGAAGTACTCATACAGATAGACGCAGGTATGAGTTGTGGGATTCTCTCAATGATGTCAGTAAAGGTAGAAAGGTAAGTTTCTACAAGCATCATGATGACTCCCAGTTAGAAAAGGTTGCTCTAAAGACTTCTTCTAGACAGTGTACACATGAGGAAGAATAAAAATGCAATGGACATGTAGTTGATGTATACAGAATGAAGGATTAAACTCTTGATGTGGGGTTACATCGACAGGGCGAGTGTCAAAGGAAGGTTTCTGAGTCTTACTGCAGAAGGTCAGAAACACAATTTTCATCCGTGATGGCTCGACAGACCGGTCAAGGGGAGCAAAGAAAGTTCTAGGTCTGGGTATGGAGAGAGAAGCGACGCTGTCAAGATACTTTTCTCAGTTACTTGGAAATAAAGTGAAGTCAAGGTGGTACTTCAAGAAAAGGGATGAAAATGACAGAATGTTGACATGCTTGAGGAGAATGACCACCTATCAGAATCCATCACAGGTGGTGATGGAATCTAGAAGTTACTCTGGATGATTGCTGAAGATAACATCTCTCTTATGGGACAAAGGGGGAGATTGTTGGAATAGGATTGTTCCAGCCCATGTCCTAATTGAATTTGGGCTTGAGTGAGAGTTGACTTGTGTTGCCAATTCTAATAGGAGTTAAATCCAATAGGAGAGAAGATGGCTCTCTATTTGCAATATTGGAATTAGATTAGGAATCAGACTACAAATTGTAGTGTGATTCCTAATTGCTACTACATGTCATGGAGGCCTATAAATAGAGGCACTGAGGGAGGCAATTGAGATCATCCAATTAGTTGTTTGTTGTTAGTTCCTTCTGTGGTAGAAGAGTCAATAAGAACAATTGGTGGTGCACTCTTGTGGTAAGAGAGGGTCATTGACTTTGCCTTGAAGTGAAGTAGCAACTGACAGTCAGTGACATATTGATGGTGCATCAACAACGACAACATATCCGGTCAGTGAAGGATGCACATCAGTTGGTGGCACTACGTTGGTGTTGCGGTAAAGACTATGACAGCAGTCCGTCCGTTCAGTGGAGGGCGTGCATCTGCTATCTCAGACGGAGAGAGCTTCTGGTTGGCGGTGAGATATGTAACCTCATCAGGAGAAGAGGCGGCCCGATCAGTGGTCGCAACGACAACATATAAGGGCACAACCGTGTGTCTGACCCCCTACAACGATAGATGTGATGTGAGGAGAAAAATAAGTGGGATATTTTGTACACGTTGGGTGTAATTCTATTCTTCCTATTTTTGTTCTCGTGTGGGGATGAGCTATCCGGATTTAGGGGTAATTAAATCTGGGCGGTGTGAGTTTTAATCTTGATTACATAGTGCATGTTGGTCGGTATTTGATTCAACCCTATTTTAGGGATTCATCTTGTATCGTTTTACATTTCAATCACATCTATGCCTGTTAGATTACATGTTATTTTTCTCAATATTAATATTTGTGGAAAATACACTTATGGACATTATCTGCATGTTTTTCAAGTATTTGGCCCACGCTTGATGGGGGAGAGAGAGAAGAAGTGATCTTAGGGTTTCTCTACCCTTGAAGAGACCCAAAGTAAAGTCTGATGCTCTCTCAACCTACACCTAGTGGCCAAAGATCAATTGAAGAAAAGATGTCTAAGAAAATCCCAAGAATCAAGTCAAAGTGCTGATTCAGAGACTCGCACGGTCGTGGTACCACAGAACGGCCGTGCTAGCCCACTTGCAAAATCAACAAGTTAATAGCTCAATTTGTGTAGAAATCACCACTGGCCGTGGAACACATAATGGTCATGTTGCACTGACTCCAGAACAGCCGTGCTGCACAGTACGGCCGTGGTACTTGCATAGAGAACAGTCGTGGAGCCGAGAAAAGACAGCTGAATTTGAGCCACCACGGCCGTGCTACCCTTACCCCACCATGGCCGTGACATTTTATGTACAATTTTGATCAATTCCCTGTGATCTTTAGTCATTTTTCACCTCGTTCGTGCCCATACACCACGACCATGCCCCCTACAACCACCACCAGCCGTGGTGACTCACCACCCCCGTGGTGGGCCTCAACCCTAGCCTATTTTTGCACTGCTTTACCTAAATTGTCCCTACTTAACCCTAGACCCCTATATAAACCCTGGGGCGGATGGAGCTCAAGGTTGGCCACCCTTAGCTACCTTCTACCACCTCTTAGCTCCCCATTTTCCCCCCTTAACCATTCCACTCCATTTCCACCCCCATTTCACTCCATTTCACCATTTCCACCACCGTTTCCTCATTTCCACCCATTTCCACCATCATCCCATGCCATTACACCTTGGAGGAGAGAGGAGGATAACCCTGCAATAGTTGAAGTGGAGGATTCTTCATCTACATCGAGCTCCATGGCTTCTTCTACCTCTTTCTCCCTTTGTTTTATACTTTGTATTGTTATGAGTAGCTAGGTCCCTTGGGTGGGCTGTTTGGGGTATAAAATGTTACTTTAATACCATGTTGGGGGAAAATGATAAACTTTGTAATTCCATTTTCTAATGATTATATTCTATTTCTATCTCATTCTCCATGAATTGCTTGTTGGTTTGTTTTTGAAATTAATTAGGAATTTAGGAAAATTGATTATATGTGTGAATTTTGGGATTTGCTCCTAGGTCCAATTCTTGGATCCCTAGCTAGCTATCCATCCTCCTACATATTAATCAATTCTCCTAACCCTAGTTGAGAGATCTAAGTATCTAGTTGAGATGAATTTGGTGTGCTTACCATGGAACTTTCTCAAGGTTAGAATAAGGGTGATGGGAGGCCTAAAACCTCACTTCCACCCCTGTTACTAATCTCAACCCCTAATCATCCTAAGGTCATCTAACCTAGAAAACTAGGCTTGTTTAGACTCTAATTGGATTACACGTAATCCCTAACCTAATTGAGCCTCACAAGGGTAGTAGGGAGTGTTAGGGATTAGTTCCCCTATACACAAACTAGCATATGCATGGCCAGTTAGTAGCTTAGGATAGTTCATTAGACTCTAACTTGTTTGATTTGATAATCTAAATGGAATCATAATGTTCATATGTCACCTCCAACCTAATTGATAAGTGCATCCCCTAAACAGCTGGCATCTTCCTTAATTGCTTTAAAACCCTAGTTTCCATCTTGCTTAGCTTAATTAGCTCTTTTCCTGCTTAGATAGTTTCTTGACCTATTCTTACTTTGCTCTTGCTAGTTTAGGTCTTTAATTGTCCTTTTACTCTGTTTACTTACCTTAGTGTAGATTGCTATTTTCTTACCTTGCCTTTCCTTTTCTTGCTTAGTAGAATTAATTATTTAGGGTTAACTTTAGGTTTTGTTCTTACTTGTCTTTCTCTCTTGCTCAACTTAGTTTAACAATCAAATCACCTTCAAACCCTTAACCCTAGTCTCTGTAGTAGGAACCTAGCACTAAAAACTAACCTAACTCTAGTGCCCCATTTTCTCCCTGTGGATCGACGCTATACTTTCCCCCTTACCTATACTACGACACGACCCTGTGCGCTTGTGGGATAGCGTTTTAGTAGAAGCATGTGTGTCTGTGTAGGTCATTATAAATTTTGAAAGTGAATCCACCCGTGTGCCTCTGTCAGCGGAGTTGCATCAATTGAAGTCTCAATTGAGTGGTGTGTAACTCCATTGGCGGTGGCGCATCAAGCTTTGTGGTGCCATTGCCGGGGAGAAAGGCGCTCAGCCTAGATAGTTAGTTTTGCTTTGGTTTTTCCTACTACCCTCATTATTGCTATTCTTCATTCATTATTCTTTGCATTCTTTGTGTATATTGGTTTACTAACTTGTTGTCTTTTGTTTGGTTATGCTTTTTGCATGTGACAAGCCACTCAGGAGAAGACAAGATGGAAGATCAAAATGTACCCCACAAGCTGCTTCAAGACTACTTTATGCCTAGCAACTACAAATCACCGATTGCTAGTAGGGTTGATCAAATGCCAGAGGAGCAATTCTCTATTCCTCCAGGTCTTCTTGGGCTCATTCCCATCTTCTACAGCTCAGAGAGTTAGAATCCCTACAAGCACTTGGACTCCTTTCTTGAAGTATGCTCCACCTTCAGGATGCCGACGACTAGTGATGATACAATCCAATTTACCTTGTTCTCTTTCTCCCTCAAAGATAAAGCCAGAGATTGGTATGACTCAAGAAGGGACATCATGAGTTGGTAAACAATGAAGAATGTCTTCTTGAGACAATTCTACTTTATAGCAAGGTTAACACAAATGCGGCGTGCAATAACAAGTTTTAATCAAATGGGCAATGAGCAATTCCACAATGCATGGGAGAGGTTTAAGAAGATTTTGAGAGACTGTCCGCACCATGAGATCCCTTTGTGGCAGATAGTTCAATCATTCTACTCTGGTTTATCTCTAAAGGACCAAGATACAATAAACTCTTCTTGTGGGGGAGTTTTCATGGCTAGGCTACCTGAGGAGATATGTCCTTTGTTTGAGCAACTAGCTGAAGGATCAAGAATTCGAGCTTCTAGCATGATGAATGACGGGGGCTCTATGCCTTTGGTGCGACACCTCCTACTCATAATGACTCAAGTCTGCAAGTGATGAAGATTCTTGGTGACACGGTGAGCTTCATAAAGAACCATGTGACAAATGTTCTTTGCCACCCGGTCAATTTTATTAAGTTCTATGATAAGGAAAAGAAGACACCTCACTCCTATAGCTACCAAGAGCCACAAAGTCCAAAATATAGCTCAAGGTTTGAGGAAGAGATTCTCTCTAGATTGAAAATATTTGATAATGTTCAAAAAGATGCGACAAGGCTAGAAGAGGGAATAGAGCAACTATCTTCCGTAATTGCTCTCCAAGAAGAAAAGTTGTCTTCAAAACCCATCATGAGATACCATGAAGAAAGTGGACCAATGCACTCTTATTAAGTTTTCTATAGTCCGCCTCCCATGCAAGTGCAATACATCTACCATTTCCAAGGCGATCCCAAGCCATTTTCCCAACAATTCACTTTCCAACCTTAATTTTCCCCTCTACCTCAATTTCAACACCAAGTGCCACCTCCACCTCCTCCACAACCACAACTAGATCCCCCTCTCCACCATGAGAAAGGAAATGATGTGACCGTTCTAAGGAGTGGGAAATCTTTTGAGTAGTCCACAAGTCAAAGAAAGGTTGAAACAGTAAGTCAAAGATAACCAAGTGGTGATACTGTGATTGAGATTTCCGAAGATGATTTAGTGATACATCTTGTTGATTTTGGGATACCATGTGCTCCACCTCATACTCCATTTGCAATTCCCACCATCCCTAGTGTTCCACCTCACATTGATGCAAGCAAGGAAAATGCCAATGATCCTCTATTCATTAAAGCACTAGATGAGCCACCATAAATGAGGAGGAGGCAAAAGCACAATGTGGATATTATTGAGGTGTTTTGCTAAGTGAAGGTGAACATTTCACTCTTGGATGCTATTAAGCAAATCCCATCATATTTTGAGTTTCTCAAGAACCTATGCACTGTAAAGAGGAGGTCAACGAGAGGATACCAAAGAAAGTGAAGTTGACTGAACAAGTGACCTCCATCATATAACATTCACTTCCTGAGAAGAGAAAAGACCCATGAGCCCCACTCATACCTAGCTATATAGGGGGACATCGCATAGACAAGTTCTTACTTGATTTGGGATCTAGTGTGAATTTGATGCCATGTAATGTCTATGTTGAGCCGGGCTTCGGAAATTTGAAGCCGACACATTGCACTCTCCAATTGGCGGATAGATCCATAAAAGTGCCTAGGGGGAGAGTGAATGATGTCTTGGTGATGATAGACAGAGAAAGGCGCAATGTTCCCAGTGAATTTCATTGTACTTGATATGGAACCAGAGGATAAGAAGATTACCATCATCTTGGGAAGGTCGTTCTTATCTACACCTGATGTCGAGATTCATGTACGCAGAGGCACCATGACAGTTTCATTCATGGACATGAAGATCAAGATCAACATGTACAAGACCCCAACCCGGCGAGTCCGAGACATGGATATTGGACATGATCACTTCATAAGTCTGAATGATCATTTGAGAAAAGGAGATCAAGATGGGACAATTGATGATGATTATTGTGATCAAAGGGATAATGAACACATATTTAGTGCAAATGAGGGATGCATGTTTTGTAAGAATGGACACATGAGAATGCCAAATGGATGAATGAATGAAGAATCGCCAAGAAGACAAACTGAAGGTAAGAAACTCAGTACTTGTGGGAGGCAACCCACCTAGGTTTGGGAATTTTTCACCCAACCTTTCATTTTTGATACTTTTGCTTTGTTTTTACATAAACCTAAACACACACACACTTGTGCTTGATAGTTTTAGTTTTAGTTGTAATAAAATGACAGGTGAAACAGGTGCAAGTTGAGAAATGAGGCATATTCAATGAAAAATAATTGATACAACATCAAAGGGATTGTTCAAGATGGTTTGATCATGAATGATAAAATGATTTGATGATTTTTGAACTGACAGAACCCCAAACGACCGTGCTGGTGTGGAACGACTGTGCTGAAAGAGTTGGGTTTCAATAGGGAAAATGCAAGATTTGGCCTCTGGCAACACGACTGTTCTGACCAGAACGGCCGTGTTGGCATCTAGTCAGATCGACTGTGCTGGTGTGGAACGACCGTGCTGGTTAAGTTGGATTTCAATAGAGAAAACTTGAGTTTTGGACGTGGGCAGCACGACCGTGCTGGACCGAGTCCAGCACTTAAGTCGCCTGATTCCACTCAAGCCAGCACGACCTAGAACTCGTTTTCCACGACAGAGCACGCCCGTTCCGCACGAGTGGCGACTAGGGTGACCCTCATTCACCCCCAAATCAACTAATCTTACTCCCAAACTCTATATTTGAGTTCCCCTTGGTCCCCAATCATCTTCCCTAACCTCAAGCTCCATATTCCACTCTCTGTTGCCATCTATTCTCCATCTCCAAGGAGAATGTGCCCCTACAACCCGGAAGCACGTTTGGTGCTATTCGTGCTCGTTTTTCACTAAAGAACCTTGCAAAGATGAAGAGCACAATCAAGACAATCAGGATGGGGGTAGAGAAGACGATGGACCTCCTCACTGGAGGCAAAAGCCGCTCCAAGTGGGCCTCCCATTTGTCATAGCAGTCCGACAGTGCTTCATCACCTTCAAATTCAATTTCACGATCCATAAGACGGTCGGCATTGATGAGCACCTCCTGACGTCGATCTTCCTCCAACGGCCACACTTTGGATCCAAGCTACAACAACCATGAAGAGGAGGAGGAAGAAGAAGAGCTGGAGAACATAGTGGACTCCGTTAATGTTGATGCACCGACTCGCGAGAGGAGGGATACGAAAACAAATGACGCATCTTCCTTGCACTTACCGCTACAACTAGCTCCGGCAAGACATTCCACTTCCTCAGCTCGACCTAGTGCAAGCTATGAGAGGGTGCCCCTGAACTTAGACACAAATTCAAGGTCACACACTTACACAGAAGAGGAGGAAGATGATACTGAAAGAGAGGAGATGGAAGATGAACCAGTAGACGTTGTGTCCAAGCTAGAAGATGACATGTTGAAATGGGTGGGAAAGCAACGACAGGGAACCACCTATGGAAGGGGAACGAGAAGAAAATCTGTGATGAGGCCTCTCCACCCCGAGTGCTTGACAAGGAGGGTGATCCCCACTAGATATGCATGTATGACTACCGTGAAAGCTCTAGGGATTAACTACACGTTCAAGAGTCAAATGCAATGTTGTGGGCTGTACAAGATCTTAACTGAGGTTGAAGAAACCTACTTGGAGCTGACTCATCAATTCTTTGCAACCTTGGAGAAGGTACAGTACCAGGGAGAAGATGCCATCGGGTTCAAGTTGAACAACTCCACACATGTGCTTAAAGCTTCCCAAATCAATGCTATCTTTTCCCCCAATTCAGAAATGGCAGAGAGATTCAATGAAGGAAGACTTGACAAGAGTGGTAGAGAAGATTCTCCAAGATGTGGAAGACAATTACTGGTCAAGCTACTTTTTCTATAGGAAAATCTAAGACCAGCAAGATTTACAATCCCTTCATGAGATACCTACAGAAGGTCTTAGAAAATACTTTATTTGGCCATTATGACAATTAAGGGTGTTGCTCGTAAAAAGATTTGTTTGTTATGTCCACAATAGGGGGTTTGTAAACATAGGTGCCATAATGATTGTCCACTTGAAGACAATTCCCTCCAAGAGTAAAATTCATTCATCATGGGAGGGATTATCACCATAATGGAAAAGGCAGTGGGCTGCAATCTATATGGGCTTTCCAAGGTAGAAGGAAGAAAATATGTTGATCTAAACTATGTTGCTAGGTCCCAAATGATCTCCCTCAGAGATAGCAAAATCTTTTATGTTCTAAACCCCAGATACCCTGGAATCATCTTGGAGATCCCATACCACACCACCCCCTTACTCATGGATGTGGGGCCACCAGAGAACTTTTCTGATGTGATAGCACAATATGAAGAGGAGCACCCAAGAGAGGGGTTCAGTGCGCCAAATGTGGACTTACCTGATGGAGGAGAGAAAAATGTGCCAGAGCAACAACACATTTTTGAGCAGCCACGCTGCACACGCCAGAGATTTGAGGATTTCGATGCACATCCACCTTCAACAAATGCATACGACATGTCAACCATTCATGCACAGTTGGAGGCAATTCATCAGACACAACAGTCTATGTGGTTAGATCAGCAACAGATGCATCATTGAATTAACCACATGTACCAGTTTCAGCATGCACAGGGGTAGAGGAACCCCCAATGGGGGGATGATTTCTGGGGAGCCCTTTTTGGTTATCAGGAGACATACCCGCCTCCACAGGCGGACTACTGGGGCCATTACTACTAGCACCCTCCACTACAGGGAGGACCACCACCACCACAGTGATCATCTACCCTATCATTCCAAGACTTTAGTGTCATGCTGAGGACAACCTGATTCAAAAGTTTGAGGTAGTAGGGTGGTATGCCCTATCTCATTTTCACTCTTATTTTGCATTTCACCTGCCATTTACTTTTGTTTGTTTGCTTTTGCTTGCCTTTACTTGCATGCCATGTAGTTTGCTTTCTTGTCATTTTTTCATAATTTTCAAAAAAAAAATTCTATTTTTGTCATGTATTGCATATCATGTAGTTTTTTGGTAATTTTTTCATGTTTTAGCTATGATTTACTTGTTTACTATTTTAAGTTCAATAATATAAGCTTAGATGTGATTGAAAGCAACTTGGCACCGTTTTGGCCACTTTTGCCCAAATTTGAGATTTCTTATCTAAAAGTGTGTTTCAACCCAATCTCTACTTTTTGGATTAAAAATGATGACCTTTGAAAAATACAAGTGAATTATCATTGTTTATTGCTAAATGGTATCAATTCTTGACTTTTTACATGTACATCACCTCTTTTTTTTGAAAATACAATTCGACTTTATCTATTCAAATCGTGATGTGGTACAGGCTATTTCATGGCTTGCTGATGTATGATCAGAAGGACCTTCTGCAAGGTGTATATGCTCATGACACAGCTAGGAGGTGTGTCGAAGAACTGATGTTGTGAACTGCATCACCTCTCTTATGTTTGTGAATGAGTTGGTTGAATTGTGACTCGAGCAAGCTATGAGCACTTAGTGCCTATGAAATCACTTGATAGAAGTATCAATTTTAGGTTGTTCATTCATGGGTGTGATGTTGTTGGATGAAGTGTTGGATTAATTTTCATGCATGATACTTTATGTTGAGAATCACGCCAATGACCCCTCTTTGACCCGACTCTTCACTCACCATCTTCTTACCCCTCCGCCTCATGAAAGGATGCCAAAGTGCGCATATCATTCGTGGCCACCTCTAAAGTTTGTGGTGGCCACACCTACATCTCATTGCTTAACTCTCATCACCATATGCCCTATCTACTCCAAGGGAAAAGAAAAAAAAGAAAAAGAAAATGCAAAAAGAAAAAAATATATGCTCCTATTTAAGAGCATCTAAATAAAGAAAATATGAGTTCTCTATGTAATAGCACTCCAAAATCTTACCGCAATCATTTCTTCCATTTTCATACCCATTGAGCTAGGAAACATCAAACCTAGCTCATTTTGCGCTTTTCCGCAGCCACGTGGGTCATTTGGTGTGATTTGAAACATAAGGTTGAAAGCATGAAGGTGAAACAACACTCCTAGTCATCTTTGATTAGCACCATCATGAAATAGTCTACCCGGAACTACATGAAAGAAATATGGATAACTTGTGTGTTTTATGCACTATATTTGAAATTCATATGCTTTGTGCTCTTTTCATGATTGGTTTGTGAAAGTAGGAGAGGAGAGAGGTGGAATGCATGTACTTAGTCACTTTTGATCCCATTCAGCAATAATCATCCTTTGCATTGGATTTGTCATTTCTTGATTGTGGAAAAATTGCAGAGAGATTGAGTTGGAGCATACTTGAGGATAAGTATGTTTCAAGTTTGGGGTGGTGATTCAGCCCTATTTTAGGGTTTCATCTTGTATCATTTTGCATTTCAATCACATATATGCCTATTAGATTACATGTTATTTTTCTCAATATGCATATTTGTGTAAAATGCACTTATGGACATTATTTGCATGTTCTTCATGCATTTGGACCACGCTTGATGGGAGAGAGAGAAGGAGAGATCCTAGGGTTTCTCTAACCTTTGAGAGACCCAAAGTGAAGTCTGATGCTCCCTCAACCTACCCCTAGTGGCCAAAGATCCATTTAAACAAAGATGTCTAAGAAAATCCAAAGAATCAAGTCAAAATGTTGATCCAGAGACCAGCACAACAGTTGTACTAAAGAACGACTGTGCTAGCCCACTTGCAAAACCAATAGGTTTAGAGCTCAATTTGTGTAGAAATCACCACGGTCGGAGCACAAAACGACTGTGGTGCACTAACTCCAGAACGGTCATGCTGCACAGCACAACTGTGGTGCCTGTAGAGAGAACGAACGTGGAGCCGAGAATGGGCAGCTGAATTCGAGCCACCATGGCCGTGGTACCCACCACGGTTGCTCTACCCTTATCCGACCACGGCCGTGGCATTTTATGTACAATTTTGACCAATTCCCTGTGATCTTTAGCCATTTTGCACCTCACTCATTCCCATATACCACAACCATGTTCCCCTACAACCACCACGGCCGTGGTGACTCGCCACCCTCGTGGTGGGCCTCAACCCTAGTCTATTTTTGCACTACTTTACCTAAATTGCCCCTACTTAACCCTAGACCCCTATATAAACCCTAGGGCGGCTGGAGCTCGAGGTTGGCCATCCTTAGCTACCTTCTACCACCTCTTAGCTCCCCATTTCGCTCCCTTAGCCATTCCACTCTATTTCCACCATTTAACCATTTCCACCACCATTACCTTATTTTCACCCATTTCCACCACCATCCCATGTCATTGCACCTTGGAGGAGAGAGGAGGATGCCCTATAGCAGCTAAAGTGGAGGAATTCTTCATCTACACCGAGCTTCATGGCTTCTTCTACCTCTTTCTCCCTTCTTTTTGTACTTTGCATTGTTACGAGTAGCTAGGCCCCTTGGGTGGGCTGTTTGGGGTGTAAAATGTTACTTTGATACCATGTTGGGGGAAAATGATATGTAAACTTTGTAATTCCATTTTATAATGATTATGTTCTATTTCTATCTCATTCTCTATGAACTGCTTGTTGGTTTGTGCTTGAAAACAATTGGGAATTTAGGGAAATTGATTCTATGTGTGAATTTTGGGATTTGGCCCTAGGTCTAATTCTTGGATCCCTAGCTAAATACTCATCCTCCTACATCCTAATCAATTCTCCTAACCTTAGTTGAGAGATCGAAGTAGCTAATTTAGATGAATTTGGTGTGCTTAGCATGGAGCTTTCTCAATGTTAGAATGCGGGTGATGGGAGGCCTAAAACCTTACTTCCACCCCCATACTAATCTCAGCCCCTAACCATCCTAAGGTCATCTAACCTAAAAACCTAGGCTTGTTTAGAATCTAAATGGATTACACGTAAGCCCTAACCCAATTGAGCCTCACAAGGGTAGTAGGGAGACTAGTTCCCCTATACACAACCTAACATATCCATAGCTAGTTAGTAGCTTATGATAATTCATTAGACTCTAACTTGTTGTTTGGTTTGATAATCTAAATAGAATCATAATGTTCATATGTCACCTCCAACTTAATTGTTAAGTGCATCCCCTAAACAACCCACATCTTCCTTAATTACTTTAAAACCCTAGTTTCCATCTTGCTTAGCTAGTGTTAGCTTAATTAGCTCTTTTCCTGCTTAGATAGTTTCTTGCCATGTTCTTGCTTTGCTCTTGCTAGTTTAGGTCTTTAATTGTCCTTTTGCTTTGTTTGCTTGCCTTAGTATAGATTGCTATCTTTTTACCTTGCCTTGCCTTTTCCTTCTTAGTAGAATTAATTATCTAGGGTTAACTTAGGTTTTGTTCTTGCTTGTCTTTCTCTCTTACTCATCTTAGTTTAACAATCAAATCACCTTCAAACCATTAACCATAGTCTCTGCAGCAGGAACCTAGCACCAAAAACTGACCTAGCTCTAGTGTCCCCTTTTCTCCCAATGGATCGACCATATACTTGTCACTTTACCTATACTACGACACAAACCCATGCGCTTACGGGATCACGTTTTAGTAGAAGTAGGTGTGTCTGTGTAGGTCATTATAAATTTTGAAAGTGAATCTACCCGCGTGCCTCCATCCGCGGAGTTGCATCCATTCAAGTCTCAATTGAGTGGTGTGTAACGCCATTGGCGGGGGCACACCAGTATTGCCCCGTGATTTTTTTCTTCTCACCTTGGGGAGAATATTCCACCTTAAATCTTGCACTTTCAGTCTTGCAGGACACGTCACTTTCCCACTATAATTCCTAACATAGAGAACATGAGTTGCAAGTTTCTAAACCAACAACAAATCCTGCTGCTGCAGTTGGGACGAGGGAGACTTCTGAAGGCCTCCAACCTTCAATTTCATAGATCTAAATTGGAACCAACTGTATACGTTCATAGACATTACTTAGGAAGAAAATGAGCAGATGAGGAAAACTATTGAAAAGCAAGCAGCTTGTACTCACCAGATCGTGGGTAAATGTGACATTGGGAGGAAGGAGTTAACGGTACATCTCGCCATAGCAATTGGCTCATCACGGTCCAACCACGTCATCACCCCTTCAATCCTCCTTTCCTTTGCTTCTTTGTGCGTTGTGAAGTTTTTGCAGTGTGTTGACCTGTCAAAATCGGAGTAGCTGGTTGTTGTAGCGTGGCGTGGGGTAAGGCAAAGGCAGGATGAAGGGAGCTAGGTAAGTGACTTGCAGCAGGGTGTTCGGGTCGGCCACAAAATAAGAAAGGAGGGAGCGATATCGTTTCGTTTGCAGGTATATCTACCCACCATAGGTTTTAAGGCAGTCCACCTGCCTTGGCTGAGCGCCGACCACCGCCTTGCAGTGACTTTTTTTATATATTAGAAAATTATATGCATGTTTATTATATACAAATATATATATGAATACTAGGACTGAAATTGTATAATATTTAATTAAATCCATAAAATTAGTTAAAATATGTGCAATTAGATAGAATAAAATTACACACGAGGCAAAAAAAATAGTTGAGAATGAAAAGATTATATTATAATATATACCTCGTAGCTCCAATTAGCTTTAAAAATTCTCTAATTGTATTACTAGTTTAAGAAAAAAATAAGTACAATTTACAAATAATAAGATATGTAAATATACATTCCCAATACAAATGATAAGCAAATACATGACAACATATAAAGAGAATGTGAATCATTTCGTGTATTCACTTGTATATATCTAGTCTATAAAAGTCATACTTTATAGTTGTATATCCTAATTTCTAACCATAAACAACAAATATAAATGTCAAGATTGTACATTATGTTCCACATGTTCAAAATGTGAGGTAGGACATGGTACAAGCTCTTAATTGCTGCTCAGCAAAAAAAGTGGTCGTCCAAATCAAGTCAATACTCGCCCAAGCGGTGCGTCTGTTGTGGAAAGTACACATCATCTCCTTTCATGATCATTAGACGTTAGACCTGTCAAATCGAGTTAAAATCCATATGCATCCGAGGGTCGACCAGTTTAAGTTAATTTTAGGTGATACATTTTTCACCCGCTAGAAATCACCCTAATCCATGCCCACCCATTTAAATTACAAGTGTTGTGGGTGACCTACTGACACCCGCGGGTAACCCAGTTAACTAAAATAAGTATATTATAATAATATAATACATATATGACTCTTTAAGACATGCCACACCCACAAGTGTATAAAACAATTAAATGGTTGATGTGTCATGTATATAGTGTAAAAAGACAAAGCTTAAGGATTGTGATTGGTGTGTTTTGTCAAACTGTTATCCTAGTGAAAATAAATTTTTCTACATTGTTGTATGTTCATTAACATATAGTGATTATGTTGCATATTTTATATTAAGTCACACAAATTGTATTTTTAATGTTCATTTTGTGTAGTAGATAACCATAAAAACCAACTATGTTAGTAACTTCTAATGTTAGATAAAAATATAGTGTGGTTATAGTGATATATTATGTTATTTGTAATATCTAAATTATTTATTTTTAATTTTACATTATAGTAGTTGATTGTTTTATTTCCTTACAATTTATGTTGAAACAAAGTTATGGGTAGTACATTGTGTTTGACATCAAAAATATTGGATGAGTCCTCTTATTATCCTATGTTTGCACTACAATTTATTAATGAGTCATTGTACTTCTTGTTGTAAAGTGGCAACTAACAACATACTTTTTTACTGTACATATATTAGACGGGAACCCGTGGGTGGACCCGCAACATGTTTAGTCGGGTTTGGATGTGCTATTGCACCACCCGTTTACATTATATCTTTTTAACCCGTACCAGCGAGGCTCAAATCCACAATGACCCAACCCGAACACAACCCATTCACCTATTTGACAGATCTACTGATCATGATCAAATTGACTTTGTGGATGAGCGCAGTCTTTTGCTAGTGATATTTAGGCTATGTTTGTTACATAGTGAATCATGATGAGGGGAATGATGGCGAAGTAAAAAATATTATTTGTTTGTCATGTTGATAGGGAATCATGGTGAATCCATGATCAATTTTTGTATGTATTTCTCCCCACGGAAAGCTCAGTGAATTATGGTGAAAGAAGTTCCTTTCAAGACTCCACTATTTATTTTGATATATATGCAAAAAAAATCTAATAAATATAATTCTTATTTGTGTAGGGTATTATTTTATAAAAAAAATTCCTCTATAACCATCTAATAAGTAATATATTTTTTAAAATTTTTACCATTTCTATCCCTATCATTATGCACATGTTACCAAACAACACATTTTAACAATTTTCTCATAATCATCACTGTCCCTTCCCCATCATCGTCACCATCACTATCACCATCCCATCATCCTAAATTTTTTCACCACGTATCAAACACAACATTAAGATGATCAAACCCGTCATTGCTGCCGCTGCTCATATCAGGCGTTTCTGGTCTCCTGGAACCGGTCGGCGACGGCTCGATATGTCTATGCTGGTGTACCTCACAACTAGCAATGTGTATGCCTACTGCTTCAACATCGGTGTCTACTACTCCGTGTGGGGAAGTGGAGTACGTGTATGCACCGACAAGGAATTCATCGGTGGCAACGTACACCTTTTTCCTACCGTCAATGGGACGAGTACGCGAATGCCATCCTCCGATTTGGTCGTCCGTGAGCAAACGGGCAGATCCATCGATCAGCCAAAACCAGCTTAAAAAAAAACTGGGTTTCACTCGACCCGGATCACTGCCCGAATAAAGGAAGAAAATCAATTATTCCGGGTCGGCTCGGGTTGTGTTGGTTATGGTCGGTCCGGGTGGAGTTTTTGCCATGCCTAGTTGTTGCAACGCATGCCATCCATGACTTGCCACCACTCATATTGCTGCAACTAGATCCCTTTGCAGATGTTACTCAGAATAGTACCCAAGTACATATGGTGTCATGATTATAGGGATAGCAATCTATCCTGATATGCACATATGGTTTCACGGTGGCAGGGATAACGAGGTATGGTCAGACTTTAAGGTTGTGTTTGGTATGATGAAAAAAAAAATGATAGTGATGGAGATGGGGACGGTGATGGGGAAAAGGACAGTAATAGTGATGGAAAAATTATTAAAATGTATTGTTTGGTAACATGTGTATGGTGATAGGGATAAAGATGGTGAAAAATTTAGAAAATGTTATTTGTTATGTGGTTATAGGAACGGGGAAGGAAAAATTATTTATAAAAAGTACCCTACACAAGTTAGTATTATATTTATTAGACCATTTTTTACATATTTGTCTAAAAGTAGTGAAGTATTGAAAGAAACTTCTTTTATTATGATTCACCATAATTCACTATGTTTTTCAATGGGGACAAAAATAGATCAAAATTCACCACTGATTCACCATAATTTCCTATCACCATAGAAAATAAATAACATTTTTGTTTCACCATCATTCCTTATCACCATGATTCACCACGTAACAAACTCAGCTTAAGGGTCCGTTTGGTTGGAAAGAAGAAACACGTCTTCCAACTACTTGCGTTTCTGTTTACTGAGTAATTATGTTTGATTGGGTGTAGCTCAAACCTGCACGAGTAAAGTGAACAGCACAGCGATAACGTATGTGGAAAATCTAAGAAAATCAACTGCACAAGATCTGGGCGCGGTTCTAATTCAGCCTGCCAGTGCGTTGCTCCTGAGTGTTTCTTCTTTTTATATTAGCTGTAGAACTCCTTGCACGGATACCATAAACTAGGAGAAGGTGATGACTCACTGCGTTGGGACTGTACATATAAACAACCCAAGGCGTATGATATTACTCTGTGCCAAACAGAAACAATTTAGCCGATGAATTACTCAGAACCAAACAAAACATCTTAGTTTGAATTCCTTACTTTGGTTCTTTGTTTGAAAACTATCAATGCGGGGTGGTTTTACATAGAACGGAACAGGCCCTAAGGACCAGAGTAAACCTCCACACCCATCCACAACAACATGGAATTCTGGTACAAGTGTAATAACTGCTCCCTAGTAACCATGGACTGAGGATGTGGCCTTTGTGCAACTTCTCGCCTCCAATTACTCCATACAAGCAAAAGTAAGATGGTTCAGCATCACCCACACACATCATCAACACACATGAAAAATAAATGTGGTTGCAACCTTAATGGTGCAAGCAGTGACACTATGGGACCTTGGGTGGTAGGGCTGATTACCATGTGGTGACACTAGCCCCACACTCATTACAAGTGGAGGTGCAATATTGAATGACAACCTGTAGGTGCACCCAATGGCCATCAAAAGAAACCTCACCTCTTATATATATATATATATATATATATATATATATATATATATATATATATATATATATATATATATATATATATATATATATATATATATATATATATATATGGCTCATCTTTAATATCCGCGCGGATAGTCTGATTTTTCGCTATCCGCCCATCAAAAGAGTAACTATATGGTGCACAAGAGTAGCTTTGAGATCAAAAGAGTAACTATGTAGTACACAAAAGTAACTCTAAGACAAAAAAAAGTAATTGCGCAGAAAATATACAGTCAGTAAATATATGGACAGATTTTTTGATTTGGTTGGGGGAACTATTGATATTATTTTTGGATGAAATTTTTTGGAGAGCTAGATAAAATGCTCCTATACAATTATGAATTTTTTTAAAAAAATAGTTCATCTTTAATACTCGCGCGAATAGCTACCCGCGCACCCTTCCTGATATTTTTTTTTCCACAATTGTAGAGGAGCATTTTATCTAACTCCCCAAAAAATTTGATCCAAAAATAATATCATTTGACCCACCAAAATAAAAAAAACTCATCCATATATTTACTGACTGTATATTTTCTCTGCGTAGTTACTTTTTAGTCACATATTTACTTTTTATATCAATACAGTTACTCTTTTCATCAGAAGAGTTACTCTTATGTACTATATAGTTACTCTTTTGGATGTGCGAGTAGCCAGCAGGTAGCGAAAATCTGGTTACCCGCGTGGGTAACGAATGAACAACCTTTAAAAAAATATCAGGAAGGGTGTGCGGGTAGCAACCCGCGCGGGTATTAAATAAATCATCATATATATATATATATATATATATATATATATATATATATATATATATATATATATATATATATATATATATATATATATATATATATATGCTAGAATACACTCGAGTGTACAGATCGCATGGATACACTCAAGTGTGTTTGCATATCAATATTATTTTTTGCAAGATGTAAACCATTGATCTTCATTGTCATACTATAATTAGACTACATACAAATTTTAAATCCATTTGGACGAGTACAAGTTACTCATCCGAGGGCAACAAAATCGACACACAAAACTAATTTAAAATGTATAATTTTTGCGGTCTTTATAACATGACCTATGAATGCTCAAATGTGCTCAATTTTTTTATATGAGTTATTCACAAGATGATTAAGAAGATCAGCAGATTAGATTTTTGAAAAACAGTATTGCATCATGAAAAACTACTTGAGTATATTCTTCTCCGAATACACTCAAGTAGTTTTTCAAGATGCAATATTTTTTTCAAAAATCTAATCGTTGATCCTCTTAAACATCTTGTGAATAGCTCATACACAAAATTTGAGCACATTTGGACATTTATAGATCATGTTAGAAAGACCGCAAAAATTATGCATTTCAAATTAGTTTCGCGCGTCGATTTTGTTGCCCTTGGATGGGTGACTTACACTCATCCAAATGGGCTCAAAATTTGTATGTGACCTAGTTATAGTATGACGATGAAGATCGATGGTTTACATTTTGCTAAAAACAGTCTTAATATGCAAACACACTTGAGTGTATTCGTGTGATTTGTACACTCGAGTGTATTCTAGCCTGACTCTCTCTCTCTCTCTCTCTCTCTCTCTCTCTCTCTCTCTCTCTCTCTATATATATATATATATATATATATATATATATATATATATATATATATATATATATATATATATATATATATATATATATATATATATATATATATATGAACCCATTGGGTATCTCCACAAGGTCCATATTGCACAACTCGATGGCATCACTAGCGCCTCATTCATCAACTACACCACCAACACCAACAAGGGCATCAGACTAAGCTGCACCCTTGCCACTGATTCAGACACATCTATATGATGTTCTCTATTCATCCTACATCTAGCAATAGCAACGACAATGCCTGGCTTACATGCCCGTCACTGCCTGTCAAGTTGCCATTGACGAGCGGGAAGTTACCTGTGTTCCGTTGTAGCTCATTTCATTCTAGCCGTTTCTACTAAAATGGATACAATCTGAGGTTTCCGCTTAAGTATTTAAACTACAAAGCAATTAAAATAAGTGGATAAACTCTTCAAATTTGATTTCGAAGCCCCTTAGTAACGAGATCCTCCCTCTAGCAACTTGAGGTGTTCTTCTGTTGCGTTCAGCGCAGGGAGTTTGACTCTCAAATCCGTATCCGTAGGGAGTCTTTTGCCAGGGCAAAACATGATATAAACAGCATTATCGGTCGGAAATGACTGTACTGTGTATAAGTTTTGCCCAGCCCCAAAGCCTCCCAGTAGCTGGTATGATCTGTCGGAGCCATCCATTGACAAACATAAATCTTCAGTACCTGCATCAACCAATCTTAAATAAGGAGTCCATTGTGCATCTCCACAAGGTCCATATTGCACAACTCGATGGCATCACTACCGCATTCATCAACTACACCACCAACACCAACAAGGGCATGAGACTAAGCTGCACCCTTGCCACTGATTCAGACACATCTATATGCTGTTCTCTATTCATCCTACTTCTAGCAACGACAATACCTGGCTTATATGCCCGTCACTGCCTGTCAAGTTGCCATTGACGAGCGAGAAGTTACCTGTGTTCCGTTGTAGCTCATTTCATTCTAGCCGTTTCTACTAAAATGGATACAATTTGAGGTTTCCGCTTAAGTATTTAAACTACAAAGCAATTAAAATAAGTGGATAAAATCTTCAGATTTGATTTCGAAGCCCCTTAGTAACGAGATCCTCCCTCTAGCAACTTGAGGTGTTCTTCTGTTGCGTTCAGCGCAGGGAGTTTGACTCTCAAATCTGTATCCGTAGGGAGTCTTTTGCCAGGGCAAAACATGATATAAGCAGCATTATCGGTTGGAAATGACTGTACTGTGTATAAGTTTTGCCCAGCCCCAAAGCTTCCCAGTAGCTGGTATGATCTGTCGGAGCCATCCATTGACAAACATAAATCTTCAGTACCTGCATCAACCAATCTTAGATAAGGAGTCCACCAATTAAAATTGGGCTTGAGCATAAGAAGAAAGCAAGTTTTCTTTGAACATGCAGTTAAACTATTGTCCATAGATGTTTTTTAGGGTACGCAAATGCAATTGCTGGATACTTATCTATAGCTAGGTAGCCTGGTTTGAGAGTACAATCCTTGTAGTCTTGGGAGACATCAATATCTTTAAGCTATCTTTCGTTAGAAGTTGACGAGTTCCAGGTGTGAGTTGTTCGACTATGCTGGCAAGTCTATTGGACAGCCAATATACATTTCAAACAACATGGAAAAACTGCTTGCTTTCATCAGTGGCACGCACTGCTATAACATCATCATGGAAACTGTTGGAAGTGGACTCACCGATCCATGTGCTAAGTAAATAGATAGAGTACAGCAAGTCGTCAAATGCTGGAGCTCATTAGAAACTTTGATGCCAATGTAAAATAGACTGTCAATGCGTGTTAAAGCCACAAATTTATTCTAGGCCCCATCAATGATGACAACAGAGATAGACTAGACGGGTTCAGTTCATGTTTCAGGATGGAGAGCACCACACTATCATCATCATTATTTAACCCAGTGGCAATCATGTTGTGGGTGCTACACTGCACAAGTATTACCTTTCCAATCAGTTTTACTTGTTCATTCTCATTGAGACCTAATGAAGAACCCAAAGTGCTATGTATTAGAGGCCCCGGTAAGGTGGCGCCTGAGTGGCCTCACAAGTGACCGTCTGCCGCCTAAGAGTGGTGGATAAGCTAAGTCAAATTCCTAGGCCCACAAGTCATGCATTATCTCTATACTTATACTTTATATACTTCATTACTTCCATTTTACATACTTCATTGCTTAAAGTCCTATACAACTGCGTTATATAACCAAGTATGTGATACGATACATCATATGTAATATTAAAATCTTATACCATAATTACCAAATGATATATTACAAATACGGATAATTAAAACTTATAACTATTATATGTAATAATCATATAAATACTGTCTGCATATGTACTATATTATGTAAAAATAAATATAGCGAGCATTTACAACTGTCGATGTAATGATATCGAGATATTTTAGTTTACTACTGTAATCACGTCTGGTTTCTTATATATGAGTTGTAAAGGGTAAAACCATACAGCTATATAAATATTTTAAGTCTGTATGTTCTAATTGTATATGTTAATGATACTGTTCTCTCCAGCAGTGATTTATTTGAAATACATGCCCCGAAAAAGCACCTATTAGACCACTTCGTCACTAAAGATCTGGGAAAGTTGCACTTCTTTCTTGGCATTGAAGTAGCCAACCAAGGATGTTTGCTTATCTGTCACAACGAAGTATGTTCTATCTAATTAAAGAAACTGGTATATGGTGACATGTCATGTTGACACTCCACTAGACCTTAATGCAAAACTTAATGAAGAACGACCAGTGTTTCCTAATCACTTAAGATAGAAAAGTCTTGTTGGAAAATTGATCTATCTTAGTGATATTTGTGCGGATATTACTGCTGCAGTTGGGTTTGTCAGCGGTCCTAGAAAAACCTAGACAATGTCACTGGGATGATGTCTGTCATATTTTGAGATACGTGAAAGCTAATCCTATAAGAGGTCTAATATACTCCATACATGGTCACACTAATATTATTTGGATATTTCTGATGCTGATTATGCATATAGTCTTACTGCAAATCCACTTCTGGGTATTTCTCTTATGTTGGTGGAAACCTTGTTTCTTGGTGCAATAAAAAACATGTTGTTTCTTGATGCAATAAAAAACATGTTGTTGCCAAATCCAATAGAGAGCTATGGCTCATTCAGCGTGCGAACTTCTGTAGTCTAGATCCTTATTAAGGAATTTGAATTGCCTATTGCTACTCCCATACAAATGTTTTGTGACAATAGAGCTACGACTTTCGATGCCAAGCATCCAATTTTCCATAAAAGTACCAATCATATTGAAGTAGACTGTCAGTTTATCAGGGAAGCTACGATGAAGAAAGACATCTCTAGTCCTTATATACGCTCAGAAGACCAGATTGCTGATCTATTCATTAAAGCACTTCCAAGAAAGAGATTTGTAGAGCTGCCTGACAAGCTGAGCATGGGAGATATCTGTACTCCAGCTTGGGGGGGGGGGGGGGGGGGGGGGGGAGTGTTAATATCTTCACTGACTTACTGTTGTGTTACTTTTTACTTATTGTTGTATTATGTCTTTTCTTTAATCCCATATTGCTGGATATCTCTTATCTAATATGTCTCCATCCTATATAAGGAGAGATTATCCTTTATCTTATCTTAATATATCCAATATTTACAGTAATTACTAGTTGTAGAAATACTGTTGCATGTACATACAAGTAAAACAATAATGGATTTTCTTATAGCTGATTTCTTATTGTCATGACATCTGGTAGTTGCCTTAAATTTATATTAAGTATTCACTCTAGTTCATAATTTCTATTTTACAATTACACTTGCATGTTTTAAACTGTCTATGTTGATGTATACGATTAATTTTACACTATCATAGAGGTTTTGGTATGTATAAAAGTTCAAACATATGTAATTGTATACTTGTGTGTGTTAGTGTGTGCACAAATGCTTGTGTGTGCGTGTAATTTGGTATATAAAAACACAATCCCTTTTCAAATCACCTGCATAAGTATCACATGACACTTAAGTGGCTACAAGGTCCTGTCCGTCCCCTCTTACTTTGAGAAATAACTAATCTCTAATGTGATTTCCTCATATTCTCACACATGTATCTTATGATTGTCACTTCAACCATGCCACATTATCTTCCGAATGCTTTCTATTTCCACAACTCAACAATCAATAACATGTAAAATGGCTAGGTATATGATTGTTTTATGAAACATACCAAGCATTCAAGTGGAAGTTTATGGTCAGACAATATTCCAGTTGTATCCTCCAATTCATCCACCTTGTGATCCTAAGAGGGACATCCCTTTCGTACTTCACCTTTTATGTGAATAATTTGAATCCTAAGTAACATATATTTGGAAATTTACTACAACGAACTAGGCTCCAACGTGTTCTAAATGTCTAATAGACTGTATTTTGCATTGTATATATTCTGTTGTTTCTACTAACTAAACCTTAGAGTTCAAAACATTTCTTGATAGTTCTAATATGTGATTCACTTCATCTTTCATCTCATCAATCAACAAAATATCATCAAAAAATAACTAAGACACTGAATTATATCGTGAAAATGTTTTGTTAGTCCATTCACAACTTAAAAAAGAATAAACACGCTTTCAAAGAGGATCTTTGACGTACACCAATTGTTATAGGAAATCTTGGTGTCTCCCCTTTTGTAATCCATACACTGGTAGTTGAACCGTCATACTTGTCTTTGTGAGACAATTCTAGAGTATGACAGAAGCCAGAGTTAGGAAGTCACATTTTACTAGAGGTTAACACTATAAACTAAGGAGGGTAGAAAGTATTTGATGCCTAAGGGAAGACTGTACACAAACTCAAAATTCAGCTTGAGCAGTCTAAGAGGTTATGTCCTTGTTATAGACCAAGATTCTTGAGCACAAACACAATCCTTGACATAATTCTACTACCGATTAGGTCCCTAGATGATATATGATCACCAATCAGGATAAGCATTGAGAAGAATTCACCTGCACATCAACAACCATTGGGAAGACAAATAGCAAAAAAAATGTATGATGGCACAACCACAGAAAAAGGTGAATAAGGGAGTACGGAACATTATGTGACCTGTTAGGTTCAGAATGTAGTCCTTATTGACTTTTTTTGCTTGACTTCACTCTTAAGACCTGTTTGGTTGCCATGGAGTTGAAAGAAGATAATTTCATAACATGCTTCCAAAAAGATTTGTTTTATTGGGTGGTTTTGTGAAACCTTGACATAGATTTGTGATTAGAATACAAAGAGCTTGATTTTTGGTGGGTTGACGAGGAGGCAAGGTGTGACATACCAGATTCTTGGACCCTACCCTAGAGCTTTGACCTTTTGGGTTTGACCAAACAAGGTTGAGGTTAGAATCATCTTAATAATCTAATGCATGAATAATGTAATCTAATATGTCACACAATTCATTTGGTGATAATAAGATGGTAAAGAACTTAATTGAATAAGTAATTATGATAATGGGCCATTAGTGGGCCAAGTGACATAACTCATATAAGAAAGTCTCAAAAGTGAAAATAGACTCCAAATTCATAATCCACACATCAAAATAAGCCCACATGTCAATTTTCATCTAATTTGGACAACCTTAAAATAATATGATATGTTAGGAGAGAGAAACTGCCTAAAAGGTGTAATTGATAAATAAATATAATTCATGACACCAAAAGTTGGAAATAAAGGCAATTTCGTATGCAACACACTTAAGTTAACTTGTGGATGAAGTTTCACCTAATTTGGATAATCCATGTGTCATTAACGCATTAGGAGAGAGAAAGTGTGTAGAACCTTCAAAATATTAAATAAATGCTCAAACAACTCCAACATGTAAAATTGATGGCAAACTCGTATCCAACACATTAAATATGACTTGTGGGTCAAGTTTCATAAAATTTGGATAATCCTAATGTCATTAATGAAGGAGGAAAGAGAAAATAGGATTTGAGTTATTTAATACATCAAAAGTTCTTAAAAGACAAATCTAATTTTATATTCAGATTCTACATATTGAAATTAGTCTTTGTGCAAAATTTTATCCAATTTGCGTTTTGTTTGTGCCCTCAAAAGAGGAAAGAGAAAAAAGAATATAATGTATACATGTCACATTACTATTTTGTCGATTTCATATAGTTTCCTTTTATTTTCCTGTCACGCGTGTATTTTTGCATTTTTCCCAAAGTTTAGCTGTCACATTTGCTTTCCCAGATTTCGGCTTTCTTTGTGACCGTTGGATTTCGATCTGTTGGCTCGGAGATCGTCTCCTACCTTGGGTAGGAGACTGAATTCGTTTTGAACAGTGGGCGCAATCTTCCTCGCCACGGTTCTCCCTCGATTCTAAATGGATTTTCTCAATTTTTGGTTCACGAGTTTCCTTTTTTGATTGCGAATCTTTCTAGCCATTACTCATTGCCTTTCGTGGTCTATATAAGAAGCGCCTAATTCTTCATCTCGACCCATCCCACCCGTCTGGTTACAGACGCATCCTTTTCACCTCTCCTCCAAACCTGGATACCCAGCATCCTCTGCATCAACTCGAGCAGTCCGTCCCTCGAGCCAATTCTTCGTCCATTATGTTTTGTGCAGCCGCCAAACAAAATTCGACCCTGCCTTGTGGCATCTCGTTCACGGAGTCGGCTGCATTGTTCCTCGATCGATTTTCGGAGGTGAGTTCGTCGCGACACCTTTATCCTTAATAACTCCTCGATTTCGTTTGAGTTTTGCCCTTCTGGATTTCCCTAATTTCATGTCGCCTGCTTGAACTACTTTACGCAGTCATGGCGTGCGCAGGAGGAGAGGGATGACCCCTTGGTTCTCTTTCCCTCTCTGCCCTCGGGTCCAGTTTGTTCTTCGTTTTCCCTTCAAGGGCACTCTTGTCCTTTCACCGTATTTTCTTTGTTTCACACAGTCTACTCGGACCTTGACCGGGCCGTTGACCCACTGATGCGGCCGCTCCCTATTGGGCCAGGTCAGCGGATCGGTCCCACCTTCTCCTTCTCGCCCAACGATTTTGCTGACGTGGTTTTTCCTGAGTTTCTGATTGGCCAGAACTTCAATAATTCATAACTAATGTTTTGGATAACCAAAAATTACAAATAAATACTCGTTGGATTCAGAAAAATGCAAGCTATCTAATGGTGTTGGTTTTAACGCCTAAATCTAAACTAATTGATACATGAATTTTAATAGATCTAATTAATGGTGAATTAACTTATAAAATCCATAACTAATTATCTATAAGTCAGAAAAATATGATAAAATATGTTTTGGACTCCTCATAACATAAACTAAAATATGGCATGGTTTTGATAACCTAATTCACATATAATGAAAAAGGTGGTTTTTAGGGTTTGGACAATGTACATGAAATTGATCAAATATACATGTGTTGAATAGGTTCTTTGGATGCCCAAACTTGGACCTAGAAGTGACTTTGGATCGTTTGACTCTGAAGTTGAGGTATGTTGTATCCCCTATTCCTCTATGTTGAGAAATTCACCTATCTTATCTTTCTTTTGACTTTGGCCTACACATATGTCTATTCTCTTGATATCATGGTTCGTGTGAACTATCTTACTTGTTATGGACTTGGATATTCTCTTGATATCTCTTGCTGCCTTGGTGCATGTTTGGTTATGCCCACTGTGATGTGGATGTTTATGTGAGTAAGGTTGATGTATATGTTGGTCACTTATGTGGTGACTACTTTGGTATAATCTGACTATACTTTCTACTTGCCTCTACATTAAAAATGCTATGTGATTCAGTAGCACTAGAGCAGTGTAATTGCATTGGTTTTGGGTTATGTGCCCTTTATGCTTTTGGGATGGAGGTTATGTGCCCCATACCCAGGTTTTCAACTTTATGAGGGTTGGCCCATTTTATATATATATATATATATATATATATATATTTGGGAGATTGGCAATATTCCTTTCTCTATCAGGTTTCAACTTTATGAGGGTTGGCCGCCATGTCTTTATATTGTTCTAGGGCTATGCTTATCTCACATGCATGCAGGTTGATGATGATATGTGCTTTGTTTCCCACCATGGTAGTGGATGTATGTATTGATAGCACATTCTTTTTATTTGTTGGTTATGGCAAGTATCCCTTTTGTTGTGATCTTTTCTCTAGATACCCGGTTGGGTGGTACTTATCTTTTCTATGGGAAGCTTCATTTTATCTGTTGTCCTTTATTTCATAATGTTGCTCAATTTCCTATTTAGTATGTACATACCAGCCTTTGTTGATGTCTCCTATTGTTTCTCTTTTGCTGGGGTATGCTTCCAACCCTACGTGGAGGACTTGGGTGACAAGGCGTGTTGACCTGGACTTAGATTGTGAAGTTAAAGCTTGGAGACAATCTTGAGGTGGTTTAGAATTCCTCTACATGGATCCTTATGATGTAAGTTTAAGTTGCTCCCTTGTTTTATAATTGAATATAGTCATGATTTTATTCCGCTGCTACACTTTGGTTGTTTTGTATACCATTAATAAAGATTTGAAAATTTTACACCCACTCCATATTTTTTGCGTGTGTTTGGACTGGAGGTTCTATTTTTCAAAATTTTAGTAGAGAGGCAGTTTCACTTCTTTACACAAGGTATGAGCCAAGTAAAATTGATGTGAAATAGACACATAGACGCCACCAAATGTACACTGACTAGGACTGTGTGCTAGTCTAGTTTTACTTTTGGTATTGAGTTGTTTCTTAGCGTTCTTTTATTAAGCCAAGTGGTTGAATCCCACATTGGCTACCACCAAGTCACCTCGAGTGCGTGTCTACATAGGTTTTGTATGCCTTAGTAATATACACACTAAATGATTGAATTCTACTTGATGATTATTACGGTGGTTGTTAAAAATCTTATACAATTAGATTTTGGTCATTTGGCCGCCCGAAATTTGGCATAAAAGTTGTAGACGGGATTATGGAGAAATTCTTATTCGTGAAAGTAAGAGTACATGGTGTCCTATATATAGGATGTTAGAAAACAAGTGGATACTTAAGTGGGTAAATGCAACCCTACTTAACGAAGATAAATAAATACAAGGCTAATACAAGATGCCTCGGCTAAAGCCAAATAGCCACTTAACAAACTCTCGCTTTGAAGCTAGATTATGTACATTGTATAGTCCCAGCTTGATACCCATATGTTGAAAAAGAGCTGGAGGTAGTGGATTTGTCAGAATAAAAATAATTTGATCCCTCGTACACACGTGAGGGGTCACAATTATCTTTTCTTTGACCAGTTCCCGCACAAAGTTGCAATCTAACTGATGTAGTTTGGACGTTCATGAAAAAATGGGTTGCTTGCAATGTGAATCGTTGCCTGATTGTCACAATAGAGTTGTTGGAGTCTAAACAATAACCCCAAATGCAGGCAGGATGGACTCTAGCAAGGTTTGAAAGTGTGTGAGGCGTAACAAGGCATTTTTGTCTGAGTGAGGCGAGGTGTAAGTCTTGAGGCCTTTGAAGAGCAAACCTCAAAATATGCACGAGGAAGTCACAACAAATAATTTATACATGTTTTTACATATATATATATATATATATATATTTTGAAAATGCACGTGTGTATATAATAAATTTGTATATTCAAGAAATACTAAAATGAAATAGAAATTATTATGAAACTTAATAAGGATAAACAGAGACTAAAGACCACCACAATACTAAAAATAGGTAGCAGATATGAGATATCAATTCTTTATACTATCATATCAAAAGATGCCATCCACAAAGAAAAAATTAAGGGAAATAGAAATTTCAAATCAGCTAGAACAAGGAACCAAATTGGCTAACAATGAGATGAACTTCACCACCATAGTGATTAAGAAGGTAGCAAATGAAGATAAATTTAACAATGAAGATTGAAAGTTGCGGCTCAAGAATACTGACTAAGATAATTGACTAAAGAATATAATTTACTCCAAGAACTCCATATATTATTTTGAAAAAAATGTTTGTAAAAATCACAAAAGTAGAAAATTTTGTGCTCAACATAGGACATTATCATCCAGAATCAAGGCGTGACTAAGCCTCAAAGCCACGGACACTCACAAATGGGATAGCCTCACCCCTTGAGGTGTAAGCCTTAAGAGCCTCGAGGTGAGTCTTTTAATACCATGAACTTCAGTCACTAACTCATTGTAGGTCACAACATGCATAGGCCATTGCTCAATATCCAACTTGAGTACTAAATCAAGCAACAATATACATTATTTGTTTTTCATGGCAATGTGGTGATTCTCTAACATGATAGATGTAGATTGTCGGTCTTGAGCATCTCTTGCCCAATTCGGTTATGCATACCGATATATAGTAATATCCTTATGCTTAGGTTGGTTGCAAAATAGTCCTCTTCTTGGAGCACTCTTGAGTTATCACAAGATACGTTGAACACTGTACCGGTGAGCTGAAAGAGGAGTACTTATATGTTAACTGATCACTTTGATGATACAAGTGACATTTATGAGTTATAGTCAAATACATCAGTTTCTTAACCATGACAATATTCCTCCAGACTAGGTAAGAGCTACCCCACACTTGGAGCTTTCGTGTGGTAGTTCATCAAAGTGGAGACCGGTTTGGCATCTGTGATCCCAGTCTCTTAGGAGGAGTTTGAGTGTGGAGATGACACAAAATATTTTAGCTTAGGATAGAAACCGTTGATGGACAAGCTTCATTGTCAATAAAAGCTATTCACATCCCCGATGCTACTTCTCAACAATCTGCAAACTCCAATCCACCATAAAGTTATAGCATTGGAAGATGCACACCAAAAAAGAATACTATTTTTTTAACTCCCAATCATTTTTAATCCTTTAACCCCATCCCTATTTTTTTTTCTTGAAAATGAGGTTTTTTCTCATTCTGTCTCCATCAATAACAACTCAAAAATGCATCCACCTGGATTTGAATCTGAGACCTACCCACCAACCCAAATGCCAACCAAGTGACCAACATAGTTGTTAATATATTTCATATTTATTCTATTTTGTAATTTCTATATCTTGTTGGACCTCTATGTAAATTATCCAATTTCTCTTATTAATAAAAAGGGAGAAGGCCTATGGCCTCTCTCAGCGCTGCATTGCATGTTGCATTGCGGCACCACATTTCACATGGTACCAGAGCAAGGTTCCTAACCTAACCCTACCCAGCCGTCACAACCCAGCGCCGCTGCCAGTCGGCCGTCCGCCAGTGTGAACAGTAACTCCGGCGGTAAACAGTAACTCCGACGTGAACAGTAATTCGGGCGGTGAAGAATAACTCTGGCATGAACAGTTCGTCAGAGTGAACAATCTTTCCTGCGTGAACAGAGCACGTCGCCAGCCTTCCCCGATCGCCGCACCGCCGACCCAAAGCGGGCAGAGCAACCGTCTCCTGGGCCAGGCGCCGTAGCCGCCGTCCCCCCCTTCTCTTCTATCTCCGGATCGTCGGGTCCTTTGGTTGATCCAACAGATTTCTAAATCCCAAACCGGAGGGTCCGTCAGTACGTAAGAAATTCCTAATCACATCTCCTCCATGTGTGATTAGGGAATTTCAGTTGGGGGTTGTGGATGCGTCAGATACGCATCTGATCTTGTGACGTGACGTGTATCTCCCCGTCACCCATATCTTCTTGTGACGTGTATCAATCCGTCACTCTTCTTCTCGTCAAATCATGGAGGACACCAAGGCATCTACCATCTACAGTGAGATGTATCCTATCCCCTCCATCAAGCTGAACGAGAAGAATTATCTCTTATGGATGAATGTTGTCCATATTGTATTGGAGTCACACGACAAGGCGAGACACGTTGATTCTTATCCTCCTGCAGTTACTGACAAAGGCTATGCTGAATAGAAGCGTCATAACAGTCTGGTGAAGACCTGGTTGTGGGAGAGCATGGAACCTGGGATTGCCTTGAGGTTCATGTTCTACACTACCACCAAAGAGATCTAGGAGCAGTGAAGAAACATTATTCTCAAGAGAAGAATGCGCTTCGTCAGTTCATGATATATGATTGCCAGTTTGCAGAACGACAGGGAGACATACCATTAGAAGAATACTTTGGAGTGATTCAAGGTATTGCACAAGAGCTGAGTTTCTACCATCCAGTAACTGGCCAGGAGAAAGTCAAAAATAGAGATGACTTGATTACAACAAAATTCTTATCTGGTCTGAGTTCTTCGTGCAGTTCAGCCCGCAGTGTTATCTTAGCTTCTGATAAACTTCCCAGCTTGGAAGAGGCCTATTCAAGGATTTTACAGGCAAATTTTGAACATGTTGATCCTACCGTAGTCTCATCTCAGGGGGATTCTCATGTTTCTGTAGCTGCTGCAGTGAGAGGAGGACAGACAGGTATGGGTCGAGGACGTGGAACTAGCCCTAAGTGCACTTTCAGTGACAAACCTGGACACACAGTTGAGAAATGCTGGAAGAAGCATGGTCAACCTGCTGCACCACCTGTGGGAGCAACAAACTATGCTACCACTACTGAGTCTACTGAGCCTCCTGCTTCGAGTTTTGGTCCTTCTGGCATCACACTCACCAAGGAGGAATATGATAGATTTATCCTCGCTACTCAACATCTGAGCTTGGGATCAACACCTTCAGCCAACTCGGCGTCCACCACTGGTAATCAGGCTACCTCTTTATTGGCTTCTGGTTCTACTTCATCATGAGTCGTTGACTCTGGAGCGTCACAACATATGACTGGTATGAGGAGACTTCTTCACTCCATTGACTCACATATCCCTCACAAATCTGTAACAATAGTAGTAGCAGATGGTTCAGTGAGGAGAGTGTTAGCCAGTGGATCTGTTTCTTTGACTCCTGGAATTGATCTTAAATTCGTACATTATGTGCCTGCTTTTCCTTTTAATCTTCTGTCTGTTGCTAAGTTGATTGATACTGTGAAATGTACGGTAACCTTTGGTCCTTGTTTTGTGTTACGGGATCTCAAGAGTATGAAGATGATTGGTGGGGGGCCTAGGAAAGGTGATCTCTACCTTTTCCACGGTGACAGTTTGCCTCGCCAAGTTTCTGCTCCTGCTCCAGCTGTCTTGTTGAGTGGCTCTCTCTTACTGTGGCACTACAGATATGGAAATCCTTCATTACAGAGCTTGAGAAAGTTAAAACTAGAATTGTCTCAAGTATCGTCTTTAGAGTGTCAGTTCTGTCAACTGGGGAAATGTCATAGAATGTCTTATCCCGGTTGTTTCAATAAACGGGCGTCATGTCCTTTTGAGTTGGTCCATAGTGATGTTTGGGGTCCTGTAAAAGACCATAGTTATAATGGTTTTCGTTATTTTATCTCCTTTGTGGATGACTTTTCACGTATGACTTGGATTTATTTGTTGAAAAGTCGAGAGTCTGTGCTATCTATTGTCAAACATTTTCATCAAGAAATAAAAGTTCAATTTGATTGCAATATTAAAGTTCTTCAATCTGATAATGCTTTGGAGTATGTTCAAAATGCTATGGCTGATTTTTGTAGTTCTGTTGGGATGATACATCGTACATCCTGTCCTCACACCCCTCAGCAGAATGGGGTAGCAGAGAGGAAAAATCGTCATCTTCTTGATATTACCAGGACAATCATGTTTCAATCTAATATTCCTAAGCGGTTCTGGTCTGACGCTCTCCTTACTGCATGTTTTCTTATCAACATGCAACCTTCTTCTGTGCTTCAAGGACGTACACCTTTCTCTGTCTTACGTCCCAAGGATCAACCTTTCCTTGTTCCTCTTAGAGTGTTTGGTTGTACTTCTTTTGTCCACAATTTTGATCCTAAGGCTGATAAGTTATCTCCTAGGTCAATTAGGACTCTTTCTTGGGTACTCCAACACTAGCAAAGGGTACAAGTGTTATTGTCCAAGTCTTCGTCGTATGTTTGTGTCTAGAGATGTGCCTTTTCATGAATCCACTCCATATTTCTCTAGTGTTCCCAGTAAGGGGGAGCAATTGTATGAGAGAGTGACACCATCAGATGCTAGTGAGAGAGTGCCACTGCCACATCAGAGTGAGAGAGTGCCACCTATCATTCCGGACTATACTATCATTCAGGAAGAGCAGCTAGCAGATGGTCCACAAATTCAGCAATATTCACATGTTTATAGCAGACGAGGCAGACAAGATCCAGAGGAGGTAGCGACTCCAGTCTCTGAGCCCTCCCCATCTTCCGCTACTCAAGGGATTCCTGAAGAACCATCTGACCTTGATGTTCCCATTGCTGTTCGCAAAGGTATCCGCTCTTGTACCATTCGACATCCTATTACAAATGTATGTTGTTTGTCTAAGTTATCTCAGCAGGCTCGCTCTTTTGCTCTTGGGATTGATTTTGTGGTCATTCCAAGAAATCATCTTGATGCTATGAAGGATATTGGCTGGAAACAGACTATGCATGTTGAGATGTCTGCTTTGTTATAGAACAACACCTGGAAACTTGTTGACTTACCTCCAGATAAAAATGTTGTGGGATGCAGATGGGTATTTACAGTAAAACATAATCCAGATGGTTCTGTGGAGAGATTGAAAGCTAGATTGGTTGCAAAGGGGTACACTCAGACATATGGGGTTGATTTCTTTGAGACCTTCTCACCAGTGGCTCGTCTGAATTGTGTGTGTATCCTTATTTCTCTGGCTACTACATTTGACTGGCCTCTATTTCAGCTCGATGTAAAGAATGGCTTCCTTCATGGTGATCTACAAGAGGAGGTATACATGGAGCAACCACCTGGCTTTGTTGCTCAGGGGGAGTGTCAGAAGGTGTGTAGGTTGAAAAAAGCCATCTATGGATTGAAATACTCTCTTAGAGCTTGGTTTGACAAGTTCAGTGATGGTGTACTAAAGATGGGTTTTTCTCATTCTGTTACTGATCACTCTTTATTTTATTCTACTTCTTCTGGTGGATCTATTATTATTGTTGTGTATGTTAATGATATTGTTGTCACTGGTAGTGATTCCACAAGCATATCTCGTGTGAAAGCGGGCTTGCAGGGGCACTTTCACACAAAGGATCTGGGAAAATTGAGATATTTTTTGGGCATTGAAGTACTTAGATCTCATGCAGGTACCAATTTGTCTCAGAGAAAATATGTGCTGGATTTACTACAAGAAACTTGTATGAGTGAGTCCAAGCCTGTGTCTACTCCTATGGACTATCATGTGAAGGAGATGACTGATGATAATGATTATCCAGATCTAGGATATTACAGGAAAATTGAGGGAAAATTGATATATTTGACAGTCACATGTCCTGACATTTCTTTTGCTGTAGGAGTGGTGAGTCAGCATATGAGCTCTCCAAAACAGTCTCATTGGACATCTGTCTGTCGTATTTTGAGATATCTGAAAGGTGCACCTGGTAAGGGAATCACCTATTATAGGCCGAAGACTCCTGTATCCACACTGTCTCTTACTGGTTATGCAGATGCAGATTGGGCTGGTAATCTGAACGATAGGAGGTCTATGTCTGGATATTGCACATTTCTGGGGAATCATCTTATTACTTGGAAAAGAAAAAAGCAAAATGTTGTGGCAAGATCTAGCACTAAAGTTGAGTATAGAGCAATGACACATGCATGTTGTGAGTTGCAGTGGGTTCAATCTATACTTTCTGAATTAAAGATTCCTGTTTTGTCTTCTATAGAACTCAGATGTGACAATCAAGCGGCCATATACATTGCTAAGAATCCAGACTTCCATGAACGTACTAAGCACATTGAAGTTGACTGCCACTTTATCAGAGACGAGATCAAGAATGGAACTGTTGTGACTCCACATGTCAAGTCTGAAGATCAACTTGCAGATGTTCTTACAAAGCCATTGAGTCCAGCAACTTTCCAGAGTTTTTGCAACAAGCTGGGTCTACACGATGTGTACACTCCAACTTGAGGGTGAGTGTTAATATATTTCATATTTATTCTATTTTGTAATTTCTATATCCTGTTGGACCTCTATGTAAATTATCCAGTTTCTCTTATTAATAAAAAGGGAGAAGGCCTATGGCCTCTCTCAACGCTGCATTGCACGTTTCATTGTGGCACCACATTTCACAATAGCTTTTGCTTAAGTTTCAACTAATTTGACCTCTCATATAGATGACACTACATAATTTTGTAAAGCAACATATCTGCTTTAATGGAGACAATGACATGTTTCGATGCTCGAAAAGATTGGGATCATTAAAGAAACAACTTAGTTCACAGAAACTTTACAATACATGAAAACACATATGTGGTGGGTTTAAAAGTCTGAATCAGACTTCTGACATGGGTGCCAACCTTGGTTGATCCTCATAAGCAGGCCTATAATATAATTGACAAAGTAGTAAAACTTGGAATAGGATGGCTTGTGGGGTAGCTTCATTTTCCTAAACTTAAACTACTGTAATCCGCACTGAATAAGGTTCATTGAGAAGAAAAACACAAATGGTCACAAACTCACGGATATACATTCGCAGAAACACAAGTAATCAACACCTCCAATGGGTATTCTTCTTCTTGATATACATAATATCCCACACTCTCCATAACCATATATCCCTTCATTTTAGTCATAAGATTTTCCTCTTCCCATGACTTTCTCCACTCACTGGATTCATTCTCTCTTCTTAAAGACTAATCTTCATTTGTACATTTGTTTTTAAGATCACAAGATCAAGTACTATTTATCCCATAATAACCAACAATCCCAATCCCAGTTATGCAGTTACTGGCTTATTGTATGAAGTCCTAATGCTCAACCGTTACTTCATTGCATTATAATTTCTTGTGCTTGTGTGTGTGTGTGTGGGGGGGGGGGGGGCATGATCCTGGACTCAGCCTATGTATCCAAATGGTACTATGGTACGAGGTAAGTAGTTGACGTTGACGTGCTTTGGGTATGGCGTGGAGCCTGACACCAATATACTAAGCTCCATGCAGAAATGTCAAGGCAATGCCAGTTGATGAAGAAGCGGATGATGGTGTAGGAAGCGACATCTGTGTAGGGGTGAGCAGAATATGGTTAATAACCGATTAACCGAACGGTTAATTTATTTTGGACAATTTGGTTAATTTGGTTAATTGGTTAAATGGTTATTTGATGGTTAAAAATATTTTCTATTTGGTTAACCGAATAGCCAAAATATATGTACTGAAAAATATTCTACGCATATATATACTTACATAGTTGTACTTTTATTTAATAAAACCTCTACATTTACGTACTTATCGTGGTTTCACTAACTATGCACCTCTAAATTTATATGCAATACTAGTATGCTATAGCAATTGTTTACAATTTTATGAGTAATTTCATACAATACTATTACAAGAGTCTTATTTGGTTAACCAAAATTAACTGACCGAATTAACCGTTAACCGATCAACCACAATCAAATTAACCGACACTAATTTGGTTAGGTTAATGGTTAAAATCTCAAATCACAAATTAACCATTTAACCGAACCGAATTAACCATAACCGACCGAATTAACCGAATGCTCACCCCGAAATCTGTGTAGTGGACTTGCACTTGGACTAGCTTTTGATGATGGTAACAACTATAATAGCAGTATAGTGGGCTTGCATTTAGGACAGGTTTTGATGATGATAACAATTGTGCAGATTATGACTGACAATGTCTTAGACTAGAAAAGGGCTCTAGTGGGGATGAATGCGACAGGGACCACACATGCTAGCTGGAGGAGAGACTGTTTTCATGGTGTTAAAGTAGCGAAGTTGACAGTACAAGGAAAGATCCTTGTGCCATTTGAAGTCGGATCTCATTATTAGCGAAGCGGATGACTGCTCTGGTTAGGGTATAGGGGTCTCATGAGTAGAGAGTATCAGCATGTCTAAAAAGTCAAGAGTCAAGAAAATAAATGAAGATAAAAGAAGTGGTTGATCAGCAATTACAAAAATAGTTGGCGAGGTGCTTGACAAAACGGATGAACGAGGAGACTGAGAGGTGTCCCTGATTGAAGAGTCGATGTTGGTTGTTGAGCTAGACTCTAAGTGCATGTGATGGTGAGCCTTGAGCAAACTTTGTAGGAGGTGGTTAGACCAGTGACATCTATTAGAACTTCTTTAGTTAGGGGTAGGATCCGACAGAGAAGACATTGATCTCTATGTTGCCAAGAGATAGGTAGGTTTGGAAGTGAAGGCATCAACAGTAGAGGCGGAGGGTATAGAAGCACATTTGTTGAAGTAAAGCAACTGAGAGGGGTACATGTCCATCTTGTCAACATAATATAAGAAAGAACCTTCAAAGAATAGGAAAGAATTGCATGACATGCGTGTTTTCCAGTAGGACAATAGCAAAGTAAAATGAACGTTTATGTGGTACATAGAGAAAACGTAACTAACATCTTGGTCCTAATTGCATCCCTAAACTTTTGAAGTTTAATTTTGTGACACATTGAGGTGATCCTGGGAAAATTCTTGAGATTGCACTTGATAGCTATACAGGGTCACACGTTTAAGAATGACAGGAAAAAGGCACAAAGATCCTTCTCACTACATATTGCTGGTAATTGGGCTTTGCAGCTAATTGGCTTGCCAATCCTGCTTTCTGGCTCTTCATGCAGGAACTAGTACATGATACTCAAAGGAATAGCTATTTTGGTCTGATATTTTTTGTTTGATTTGGTAGGAGTAACATATCCCAGATGCATCATGATCGTTCATAATACTGATTTAATGTCCTACAACAGGACCGCAGAGTGGACAGAAAGACCCCGCGAGTTCCTCATAAAAATACTCATGGCGGCAATATTTTATAAGACACAAGTTCCTTTTGCCTCATGCACTTCAAGTGAATCCCTGAGATAGAATATGCGATAGTGACAGTAGTCACTCGTTTTCTCAAACCACCAGCACGATGGGCCCATCCATGAGAGGGATACCATTCGAGTTGTTAGCTGTGCGGGCATTCCTGTTTTGTGTCGAACAGTTAGATGTGTGCACATAACCAAAGGTATGCGACTTTCCGATGTGAACTGTATCACAACTTTGATGTTTGGCATCAGATCAATGTTAGCAATCTCGAGCAAACTGATAATAACATATACAAATAACGAATAGAGAGGTGAGTTCCTTACATGCGCCAAGTTCCTTTTGGATTTGGTATAGGAACTCCAGAGCAAGGGCCACCTCCTGTTGGAACTGGTGAAACAGTCCACCCTCAAACCCCATCTTGAGCATATCCCGCCCAGTCTGTATATGCATACCCATATATAGTGATATCCTTCAGCTTAGGCAGGTTGTTAAACAGTCCTCTTCTTTGAGCACCCTTGAAATATTGCAAGATATGTTGAACACTGTACCAGTAAGTTGAAGAGAAGCACTCATATGTTAACTGATTATTCGATGACATAGGTCATATCTAGTTGAGTAATAGTCAAATAGATCAGTTTCCCAACCACAATGATATTTCTCTAGATCAGGGAAGAGATCCCCCTCACTTGGAGCTTTCGTGTGGTAGTCAACAGTGGAGAACAGTTTGGCATCTGTGATCCCAGACTCTTAGGAATTTGAGTGTAGAGATGACACAAAATATATTACCTTAGGATAGAAATTGATGAAGGTGAAGCTTCACTGTCAAAAAAAGTTTATTCACATCCCTTATGCTACTGCTCAAAAAGGTAAGTCTCTGCACAAAAAAGAATAATCTTTTTTAAGTCCCTTTTATTTCAAATCCTTTAACCCCATCCTGGTTCTTTTATTAAAAATGAGGATTTTTCTCATCAGGTTTCCATGAACAACAACTTACATATGCATCCACCTGGATTTGGGCATGAGACTTACCCACCAACCATATGCCAACCAACATAGCTTGCTTAAGTTGCAGCTAATTTGACCTCTAATATAGATGACACTGTTTTGATGATGACAATGACATGTTTAGATGCTCGGAAGATTGGTATTATTAGAGAAACAACTTAGTCCAAAGAAAAGCTTAAACTACATGCAAAGCACATCTATGGTAACATTCTGATATGGGTGCCAACCTTGGTTGATCCTCATAAGCAGGCCTATACTATAATAGAGAAGGTCGTGGCTGATGGGGTGGCTTCATTTTCCTAATCTTAAACTACAGTAGTCTGCATAAAATTCAGGTACATTGAGAAGAAAAACACAATATTGGGTAGATGTTTGTAAAAACACAAGTAATCGACACCTCCTATGGGTACTCTTCTTCTTGATATATATAATATCCCACTCTCTCCATAACCATTTCTCCCTTCAATTTAGGCATAAAATTTTCCTCTTTCCATGGCTTTCTCCACCGGCTGAATTTGTCCTCTCTTCTTAAGAAATAATCTTCATGTCTACATCTGTCATTAAGCTCACAAGATCCTGTACTATTCATCCCATAATAACCAGCAATCCCAAGCCCGCTTATGCAGTTACTGTCTTACTGTAAGAAATTCCAATGCTCAACCACTACATTGTATCATAATTTCTTTAGCGCGGGGGGAGGCATCATCCCTTGACTCAGCCTATGATCCAGATGGTACTGTGGTACGAAGCAAGTAGTTGAAGTTGACATGCTTTAGGTGTAGCATGACGTCTGTCGTCTGACATCAACATTACAAGCTCCATACAGAAATGTCAAGCCAATGACAGCTGATAAAGAAGCGGATGATAGTGTAGGAACTAGGATGCAACAATTGTGTAGTGGGCTTGCACTTAGGACTGGCTTTGATGATAACAACTGTAGCAGCAGTGTAGTGGGTTTGCACTTAGGACATGCTTTGATGGCGACAACTATATAGCTTATAACCGGCAAAGTCGTAGACTAGGCAAGGGCTCTAATGGGAATGAATGAGAGAGGGACCACACATGCTAGCTGGAGGAGCGCTATTTCATGGCGTGAAAGTAGCGAAGTTGACAGTACAAACAAAGATCCTTGAGCCATTTGAAAGTTGGATCTCATTACTAGTGAAGAGGCTGATCGCTCTAGGTAGGGTATTAGGGACTCATGAGTAGGGAGTACCCAACATGTCTTTTAAGTTCAAGAGTCCAGATAATTAAGCAAGGTAAAAGAAGGTTGTTGACCAGAAATTGCAAATACAGTTGGTGAGGTGCTTGGCAAAGCAGATGAACCACGAGACTGAGGTGTCCCTGGTTGAGGGTTTTGTTAAGATAGTTTTTTATGTCTTGTTTTAACTCATTATGTAATTTCCCTATTCTTCTGGACCTCTTTGTAATTGTTCCTGTTCTATTTATTATTAATAAAAGAAGAAGGGAAGCACATAGCTTTTCTCAACGCCGCATTGCGGCGCTATGATATAAGAGCATGTTTTGTTTTAGGGAAGCGTGCCCTAACCTCTCTCTCTCTCCTTCCTACACAAGGCAGCCACCAACCGGATCTCCACAAACCAACAGCCAATCTGCAAGAAGCCAGCGGGGCCACTGCCGCTGCCAATCATCTACTCGCTGCTGCTGCCAGACAACAACATCGCGGCTACGTATAGCCGCCGAGGGCTGTAGCGTCGCTGGCCTAGCACAACGGCCATCTAGCCATCTACTCTGAGGGTTCACAGCTAGGTCTACTTCTTCTTAATCACATCTCCCTCAATGTGTGATTAAGGAACTCTTTGTTTGGGGGCCGTGGATGCATCAGCTACGCATCGTTGATTCAGATTGGTAACACGTATCTCTCCGTCACTCTGTCTTCCCTGTGACATGTATCTCTCTGTCACCTCTCTCGTCTCTTATAGGCCTGTATCTTGACCACCTAGATCAGCCCAATATCATAACCTAGATCATGGAGGAAACCAAGGCATCGATCGTCTATAATGAGTTGTCACCAATCCCCTCCATCAAGTTGAACGACAGGAATTATTTACTTTGGATGAATGATGTCCCTACAGTATTAGACTCTCATGACAAGGTAAAACATGTAGATTTTGATCGACTTGCAGTCACTGACAAAGGCTACTCGGAATGAAAGCCTCATAACAGTCTGGTGAAGACGTGGTTGTGGGGAAGCATGGAACCTGGAATTCCAGCTAGGTCCATGTTCTACTCCACTGCTAAAGAAATATGGGATGCAGTGAAAAATCATTATTCTCAAGAAAAGAACGCTCTTCATCAGTTTATGATATATGACTGCTTGTTTGTAGAACGACAGGGAGACAAACCATTGGAAGAGTATTTTGGGGTGATCCAAGCTATAGCTCAAGAACTGAGTTTTTATCATCCAGTGACCATCCAAGAACAAGTCAAGGATAGGGATGATTTAGTCACAACAAACTTCTTATCCGACCCGAGTTCTTCATTCAGTTCAGCCCACAGTGTTATCTTGGCTACTGACAAACTTCCCAGCTTGGAGGAAGCTTATTCACGAATTATGCAATCCAACTTTGAGTTAGATAATTCTTCGGCTGTTCCTTCTCTTGGAAAATCTCATGCATCAATTGTTGTTGTAGTTAGAGGGGGTGTACAGGTGAAGGCCGAGGAGGTGGCACACAACCTAAGTGCACTTTCTATGGTCGTACGAGACACAATGGAGAAATGTTGGAAGAGGCATGGTAGACCTTCTGTGCCGCCAGTGGGACAACCAACTTTATTAGCAATACTGAGTCCTCTGAGCCTCATGCTTCAAGTTTTGGCATCACTCTTGTGAACGGAAGAGACGGATGGAGCGTTGTTGCACACTGGCAACGTGAGAGACCCAATAGGGTTCTCCTCTCTATTTATAGTAAAAGGAAAATTACATGTAGGTACAGCAGTAATATGAAATATAAAATAAACACAAAGTAAAGATATATTAACACTCCCCCTCAAGCTGGAGTGTACACATTGTGGATGCCCAGCTTGCCGCATAAATTCTGGAACATTGCTGGACCTAATGGCTTTGTCAAGATATCAGCTAGTTGATCTTCAGACTTGACATATGGCGTCACCACATTGCCATTCTTTATCTGATCTCGAATGAAATGACAGTCAACCTCTATATGCTTTGTGCGCTCATGAAAGACAGGATTCCTGGCAATATGTATAGCAGATTGATTGTCACACTTGAGAATCATGGGAGTTTGAATCAAAATCTTCAGCTCAGATAAGACAGATTTGATCCATTGCAGTTCACAGCATGCATGTGCCATAGCACGGTACTCAGCCTCAGTACTAGACCGTGCTACCACTTGTTGTTTCTTGCTCTTCCAAGTAATCAGATGATCACCAAGAAAGGTGCAGTAGCCAGATGTGGATCTTCTATCAACTTGATTACCAGCCCAATCTGCATCTGCATAACCTGTGAGAGTCAAAGAAGATAGAGGACTCTTGGGTTTATAATAAGTGATCCCCTTTCCAGGAGCACTTTTCAGATATCTCAGAATCCTGCATACAGCTGTCCAATGTGACTGTCGTGGTGTGCACATGTGTTGACTTACTACTCCAACAGCAAAAGAAATATCAGGTCTTGTGACAGTTAGGTAAATCAACTTCCCAACTATTCTCCTGTAATGACCTGGATCTGAATATGCAGTATCATCTTCCACCTCCTTGATGTGATAATCCATAGGAGTGGATACGGGCTTAGAATCAGTCATACTCGTTTCCTGTAGCAAGTCAAGCACATACTTTCTCTGGGAGAGATTTATACCTGCATGGGATCTAAGAACCTCAATCCCTAGAAAGTATCTCAGCTTCCCCAGGTCCTTTGTGTGAAAGTGTTGTTGTAGTCCTTCCTTCACACGTGATATGCCTGTAGAATCGCTGCCAGTAATCACAATATCATCAACATAGACAGCAATAATTATGGACCCACCAGAAGAATTTGAATAAAATAGAGAGTGATCAGTCATGGAACGAGAGAAGCCCATCTGTAAAACAACAACACTGAACTTATCAAACCAAGCTCGAGGAGATTGCTTCAACCCATAGATAGCCTTCTTCAATTTGCAGACTTTCTGACACTCCCCCTGAGCAACAAAACCTGGTGGTTGCTCCATATACACCTCTTCTTGAAGATCTCCATGAAGAAAGGCGTTCTTGACATCCAGCTGGAAAAGAGGCCAATCAAAGGTAGTAGCTAGAGATATAAGGATCCGCACAGAATTGAGACGAGCAACTGGAGAAAAAGTCTCAAAGAAGTCCACTCCATATGTCTGTGTGTAGCCTTTTGCTACCAATCTGGCCTTCAACCGCTCAATCGATCCATCAGGGTTGTGTTTGACTGTAAAGACCCATCTACAGCCCACAACTTTCTTGCCCGCAGGTAAAGTAACAAGATCCCATGTGCTATTGTCAATCAGAGCAGAGATTTCCACCTGCATTGCCTGCTGCCAGCCACTGTCCTTTAGAGCCTCTAAGTGGTTTCTTGGTATCTTAATGGAGTCCATCCCAACAGCAAATGCACGAGCCTGTGTAGATAAGTGCGACAAACAACATACATTTGATATGGGATGACGAATAGTACATGAACGTATACCTTTCCGGACAGCAATAGGAAGATCAAGGTCAGAAGCCTCTGCAGGAATCTCTTGAGTAGAAGATGACGAGGGAGGCTCATGGACTTGTGCCGCTACCTCATCTGGATCATGTCTACCTCGCCTGTGATAAACCTGGGTATAGGGTTGAATGGTAGGTGGATCATGCGGTATGTCCTCAACAATGATAGGTGGCACTCCCTCACTTTGAATTGCGGGTGGCACTCCCTCACTCAATTGCTCCCCCTTGCTCATAGCATGTGCAAAATATGGACTGGTTTCATGAAAGGTGACATCCTTAGAAACAAACATACGACGCAAACTCGGGCAATAACACTTGTAACCTTTACTCGTACCAGAGTAACCAAGAAACAAGGTTTTCAAGGACCTAGGAGAGAGTTTGTCTTGTTTGGGATCAAAGTTATGAACGAAGGATGTACAACCAAAAACCCGAAGCGGAACATGAAACGGTTTATCCATAGGGCGTAAGACAGAAAAGGGAGTGCGCCCATGCAAAACAGAAGAGGGCTGCCGATTAATCAAAAAACAGGCAGTGAGAAGAGCCTCAGACCAGAAACGTTTAGGCACATTGGATTCAAACATGATAGACCTAGTGATATCCAAGAGATGGCGATTCTTTCGCTCAGCAACACCATTCTGCATAGGAGTGTGAGGACAAGAGGTGTGATGAATCATACCAACCGAACTGCAAAACTCATTCATCGCTTTCTGAACATACTCAAGGGCATTATCAGATTGAAAAATTTTGATATTGCAGTTAAATTGAACTTGAATTTGTTTATGAAAATGTTTGATAATGGAAAGCACAGATTCACGACTTTTTAAAAGATAAATCCATGTCATGCGAGAGTAATCATCCACAAAAGAAATGAAATAGCTAAAACCATTATAACTCTGGTTTTTAACAGGACCCCATACATCACTGTGGACTAACTCAAACGGACTAGAAGCCCGATTATTGACACGAACAGGATAGGACAACCGATGATGTTTGCCCAACTGACAGGACTGACACTCTAATGAGGACACATGAGCTAGATCGGGTTCCAATTTCTTCAAGCTTTCTAAGGAAGGATGGCCATATCTGCAATGCCACAACAAGGGGGAACCACTCAGCATGGCGGAGGAAACTAGAGCAGGAGGTGGATGGCGAGGTAGATAATCACCAGGAAAGAGGTAGAGATCACCTTTCCTAGGCCCCCCACCAATCATCTTCAAACTCTTGAGATCCTGTAAAACAAAGCAAGAAGGCCCGAATGTTACTGTGCAGTTTACAGTGTCAATCAACTTGGCAACAGAAAGCAAATTGAAAGGAAATTCAGGTACAAAATGAACAGATTTCAAATCAATATCTGGTGTAAGGGACACAGAACCACTAGCTACCACCTTCCTCACAGAACCATCTGCCAAGGTAACAGATGGGTGAGGAATATATGAGTCAAATGTGCGGAGCAATCGCCTCATACCAGTCATGTGATGGGAGGCACCAGAGTCAACCACCCAGGGAGTTGCGGATCCAGAAGCCATAAAAGATGTAGCCTGATTACCCGCGGTAGAGGCAAGATTTGCTGTGGAAGCAGAAGAGGCGCCCATACTCCAATGTTGAGTTGCCTGAATAAACCTGTCATACTCCTCCTGAGTAAGTGTGATGCCAGAGGAACTCGAGCTCGCAGTAGTAGAGTCAGAAGTAGCACAGTTGGCAGCTCCAACAGGTGGGGCGGCAGGTCGCCCATGTTTCTTCCAGCATTTCTCAACAGTGTGTCCCGGTCTGTCACAGAAAGTGCATCGAGGACGAGTCCCACGTCCTCTGCCCAAGCCAGGTCTGTCAGCTGGTGTAGGTGCAGGTCGTCCTCCGCGAACTGCTGCAGCAATGGAGGCATGAGAATCTCCAGAAGGAACAACAGGAGTAGGATCAACAGACTCAAAGGTGGACTGTTGAATCCTAGAGAAAGCTTCCGCAAGGCTCGGTAATTTGTCAGATGCAAGTATCACACTTCGTGCTGAACCAAATGAGGAGCTAAGGCCAGATAGAAATTTAGCAGTGACAAGATCATCTCTATCTTTAATCTGCTCAACAACTTTCACTGGATGATAGTAGCTCAACTCCTGGGAGATAGCTTGAATCACACCGAAATACTCTTCAAGGGATCTATCACCCTGTTTCTCTGCAAACAGACGATCATAGATCATAAACTGGCGAAGAGCATTCTTCTCCTGAGCATAGTGCTGCTTAACGGCATCCCAAATCTCCTTAGCAGTGGAGTAGAACATGAACCTCGAAGCAATAGAAGGTTCCATGCTACCCCATAGCCAAGTCTTCACTAGGCTGTCAAGACGTTTCCACTCGGCATAGTCTTTGTCAGTGCTAGTGAGAGGTGCAGAATCAACAAACTTTGCCCGATCGCGTGATTCCAAGACAGTATGAACCGCATTCATCCATAGCAGAAAATTCTTCCCATTGAGCTTGATAGGAATAGGCGAGACCTCATAATAAGTCTTGTTCTCCATGATGCAACTGAGATATGGGTGACGGAGTGATACACGTCACACAGAAGGCTGAGTGGACGGACAGATACACGTCCCGTGACGGAGAGATACACGTCACAACAGAAACTGAAAAGAGGATGCGTTACTGACGCATCGACAGCCTTCAAACGAGAAGTTCCTAATCACACATGAAGGAGATGTGATTAGGAAGGCACCGTGGAAGAGACGAGACTTCCGGGTAGGGCTTTAGAAGGCCGTTGGATCAACCGGAGATCCCCAAGCAGCAAGATCGGCGCCCGAAAAAGGAACCGAAAAGGCTGAAAAAGAGCCCGGAGACGTAGACGGAGCCTTTAGATCGTTGCGGCTGGACCTACGACAGCATGAGAGGGACTACCGAAGTCCAGCAGCGATGGACGGGGGTGGGAACCCTCCCTTAGGCGGCGATCAGCAGCGCCGCAGGGAGGCTCCGCGCTCCTGCCGCGCGCCGGCGGCGAGGAGCAGCAGTCGCTGCTGCTGGCGGCGGCGGCCGGCGGCGGCCGGCGGCTGGAGAAGGGCCGGCGGCGGAAGGGAGAAGAGGGGGAGGGGGGGCGGAAGGGAGGGACGGCGCCGGGCGGGAGGGAGAGCCGGCGGCTGGAGCTTAACCTGCTCTTGATACCATGTGAACGGAAGAGACGAATGGAGCGTTGTTGCACACTGGCAACGTGAGAGACCCAATAGGGTTCTCCTCTCTATTTATAGTAAAAGGAAAATTACATGTAGGTACAGCAGTAATATGAAATATGAAATAAACACAAAGTAAAGATATATTAACAACTCTTACCAAGGAGGAATTGATAGATTCATCCTAGCTACCCAACACATGAGTACATGCTCCTTTTCTTCTTCTTCTTCAGCCAACTTGGCGTCTACTACAAGTAATCAAGTATATTCTTTACTGGCTTCCAATTCCTCTCCTTCATGGGTAGTTGACTTTGGAGCTTCACAACATATGAATGGTGTGAGGAAATTAATTCACTCCACTGACTCACATATTTGACACCAGTTTGTGACATTAGCAGATGGATCAGTGCAAAGAGTGTTAGCCAGTGGATCTGTTTCCTTGGCTCCCAATATTGATCTTCAATATGTACATTATGTGCCTGAATTTCCATTTAATCTTCTTTTTGTTGCCAAATTGATTGATATTGTAAAATGTACATTGACATTTGGTCCTTCTTGCTTTGTTTTACAGGATCTCAAGAGTTTGAGGATGATTGGCGGGGGCCTAGGAAAGGTGATCTCTACCTCTTTCATGGTGCAAGTCTACCTCGTCAAGTATCGACTACTCTTGCCGTCTTTTTGAGTGGTTATCCCTTATTGTGGCACTACATATATGGTCAACCTTCTCTGGAGAGTCTGCGAAAGTTGGAGCCTATGTTATCACAAGTGTCTTCCTTAGAGTGTCAGTTATGTCAGTTGGGCAAACATCATAGGATGTCATAACCAACTAGTGTCAATAAAAGGGCCTTGTGTCCCTTTGATTTTGTTCACAGTGATGTATGGTGTCCTGTAAAGGAAAGCAGTTACAATGGATATCAATATTTTATTAACTTTGTGGATGGTTTTTCTCGTATGACATGGGTGTACCTGTTGAAGAGTAGAGAGTCTGTGTTGTCCACTGTTAAACATTTTCATCAAGAAATAGATGTCAAATTTGAATGCAATATTTAAGATTTTTCAATCTGACAATGCCTTAGGAATACATTCAACATGCTATGGCTGATTTTTGTAGTTATGTAGGTATGGTGCATCGTACGTCTTGTTCTCACACCCCACCACAAAATGGGGTGGCTGAAAGGAAAAACTGTCATCTCCTTGATATTGCCAGGACCATTATGTTCCAATCTAATGTTCATAAGAAGTTTTGGTCTGATGCTATTCTCACTGCTTGTTTCGTTATTAATAGTATTTTTCTTGGGTACTCAAACACCAATAAGGGTTACAAGTGCTATTGTCCTAGTAATTGCCGTATGTTTGTGTCTAGGGATGTCACCTTTCATGAGTCAACACCATTTTTCTCAAGTGTTCACAGTAAGGGGGAGCAATTTTGTGAGAGGGTGCCACATGTTCAAGTTTTAGTTGAGGATAATACAATTGAGAAAGAACAACATGAAAATGTTCCATCCTCTACTCCCTTGATTCAATAATATTCACATGTGTATCATAGATAAGGATGAAAAGACCATGAGGAGGTAGCGACTCCAGTCCCTAACCTTCACCATCTCCATGTACTTAAGAGATTCCTAAAGATCCATCAGATCTTAATGATCCCATTGTTGTCCGTAAAGGTATTCACTCATGTACTATTCATCATCCTATTGTGGGTGTTTGCAGTCTATCCAACTTATCTACGTAGGCTCATCCTTTTACTCTTGGGATTGATTCTATGACTATTCCCAAGAACCATATGGATGCAATGAAGGACAATGGATGGCTACAGACTATGAACTCTGAAATGTCTGTGCTTCTACAGAATGATACATGAGAATTTACTTATTTGCCTTCAGGTAAAAATGTTGTGGGCTGAAGATGGGTTTTCACTGTCAAACATAATCCAGATGGCTCTGTAGAAAGACTGAAGGCTAGATTGGTGGCAAAAGGATACACTCAGACTTATAGGGTTGATTTTTTTGCAACTTTCTCCCCTATAGCTCGCCTTAATTCTGTGAGGATAGTTATTTCTCTTACAACCATTTTTTATTGGCCACTACTGTAGCTGGATGTCAAAAAGACATTTCTACATGGTTATTTACAGGAAGAGGTGTACATGGAGCAACCTCCTGGGTTTGTTGCTCAGGGGGAGTGTTAAAAGGTGTGCAGACTAGAGAAAGGCATATATGGGCTGAAGCAATCCCCTCGGGCCAGGTTTGATAATTTAGTGATATTGTTTTATAGATGGGTTTCTCACGCTCTGTGGACTGATTGCTCCTTGTTTTACCCCAGTACATCCAATGGATCCATTATTATTGCTATGTATGTTTATGATATTGTTATTACCGACAGTAATTTTGTAGGCATATCTAATGTGAAAGATGGACTACAAAAGCATTTTCACACAAAAGACATGGACAAGTTGAGATATTTTTTGGGAATTGAAACTACTTTGCTCAAGTAGAGGTACTAATTTGCCTCAGAGGAGATATGTTCTTGACCTTCTTCATGAGACAGGAATGAGCGAGTCAAAACCTGCTTCTACTCCTATGGACTATCATGTGAAGGGAAACACAGATGATTCTGACTATTCTAATCCAGGATATTATAGGAAGGTAGTTGGAATATTGATATATTTAACAGTGACTCACCCTGATATTTCTTTTGTTGTAGGATTTGTGAGTCAACATATGAGTTCATCTAAACAGTCACATTGGACAACTGTTTGCCGTATTCTGAGGTATCTAAAAGGAGCACATGGGAAAGGAATTACATACTTCAAACTAGAGAATCCTACTTCTACACTAGTTCTTACTGGTTATATAGATGCTGACCGGGCTGGAGATCATATTGATAGGCGATCTACATCTGGGTACTGCACTTTTTGGGAAATCATCTTATCGCCCAGAAGAGCAAAAGCAAAATGTTGTGGCTCGTTCTAGTACAAAAGCCGATTATAGAGCAATCGCTCACGCTTGATGTGAATTGCAATGGTTCCAGTCTGGTCTTTCTGAATTAAAGATTCTTGTAGCATCTCGCGTGGAGCTTAGATGTGATAATCAGACTGTTGTTTATATTGCCAAGAATCTAGTCTTTCGTGAACGCACTAAACATATAGAAGTGGATTGTCATTTCATAAGAGATCAAATCAAGAACAAAAAGGTCGTGACTCATCATGTCAAGTCTGGAGATCAACTTATTGATATCCTTACAAAGCCGTTGGGTCCAACAGTGTTTCAGAATCTTAGCAACAAGTTGGGCATACATGATGTGTAGGCTCTAGCTTGAGGGGAAGTTTTAAGATAGTTATTTTACATCTTGTTTTAACTCATTATGTAATTTTCCTATTTTGCTGAATCTCTTTGTAATTGTTCCGATTCTATTATTAATAAAAGGAGAAGGGAAACACGTAACTCTTCTCAATGTTGCATTGCGGCGCTAACAAGTTTGGATTTGGTTGTTGAGTTAGACTCTCTATGTGTATGTGATGGTGAGCCGTATGCAAACTTTGTAGGAGGCAGTTATTGCCACGACATTTATGAGAAGTTCTTTGGTTAGGCATAGGATCCGACTGAGAAGAAATTGATTTTTATGTTTGCTCAGAGGCATAGGCAGGTTTGAAAGTGAAGGCGCCAACAATAGAGGCGGAGGGTGCAGAAACAGATTTGTTGGAGAAAAGAAACTGAGAGGGGTAAATACCCATCTTGTCAACAAAATGGACGAGTGAAGCTTCAAAGAATAGGAAAGAATTGCAAGTTGCGCAGGCATGTGTGTTTTCTGTAGAATTATAGCAAACGAAAATGAACATTCATGTGGTACATTGAAAAAATGTATCTAACATCCTGGTCCAAACTTCATCCCTAAACTTTGAAATTTAAATTCTGTGACACATTGAGGTGATCCTGGGAAGATTCTTGAGATAACACTTGATAGCTATACAGGGTCAACCGTTTAAGAAATGGCAGAAAAATGCACAAATATCCTTCTCACTACTTATCAGCCTCTCGGATTAGCTACATACGTATATTACTGATAATTGGATTTCGAAGCTGATTGGCTTGTCAATCCTGCTTTCTGGCTCTTCACCCAGGAACTAATACACGACACTAAAAAGAATAACTAATAGTCTGATATTTGCTTTTTATTTGTATTCAGTAGGAGTAACATTTCCCAGATGCATCATGACTAAATACTGTTTTGTCCTACAACAGGACCGCATAGTGAATAAAAAGACCCCGTGAGTTCATGATGAAAACACTTATGGCAGCAATATTCTATATGATACAAGTTCCTTTTGCCTTGTGTACTTCTAGTGAAATCCTGAGATAGAATATGCGATAGTGGCGATAGCCACTAGTTTTATCAAACCACCAGCAGGATGAGCCCATTCATGATAGGGATACTATTCGAGTTGTTGGCTGTGCGCGCATTCCCGTTTTGTGTAGAACAGTAACATGTGTGTGCGTAACAAAAGATATGTAACTTTCTGGTGTGAACTGTATCGCAACTTTGGTGTTCCTCATCAGATCAATATCAGCAATCTCGAGCAAAACTGATAATAACATATGTAAATAACGAATAGAGAGGCGAGTTCCTTACATGCAGCGAGTTCTTTTTGGGTTTGGTATAGGAACTCCAGAGCAAGGGACACCTCCTGTTCGAATTGGTAAAACGGTCCACCCTCAAACCCCATCTTCCTCAGCTTACAGAGCCCCTCCCCGAGTTCCATCATCGCCCCTCTGTGGTTCTGTTTGCTCATTAAAGTAAAAAAATAATCAAGGTCTTCCCCTTTCTGCTTTACCACGAAACCAATCAAACAGCAAAATCAAACTAATGAACTAACAGTTCACGGCGCCTGCTTCCTTTACCCTGTTGAAGAGGTGATGGAGCCCAACGGCGCACTGTAGAATCCCGTGCACGAGCGTCCGGGTGGGTTCCTCGGCGCCATTCCAGATGTCCTCCAGCACGTCGTGGCAGGCATGATAGTCCCCGCTGTTAAACAGCGTCACAGCATCGCTGAACCTCAAGCCTCCTTCTCCGTCGATGTCGCCATCGCCGCCAAAGGTAGAACCGTTCTCTAAGTAGTGCCGACGGGCCCCAGTCCTCGTTCGGCGCCAGCCCAAAGATGTCTTCACTTGGTTTGCCCCTGCCGGGGCTGAAACGGGGCGCAAGAGATACGCTTCGTGGTGCTTCGTGTGGGCATGGGGAAGGAGGCGATGCTGGAAGGGGATGAAAGACGAACGGGAGAGGTATGCCAGTTGTGCAGTGTGCATCCCCGCCCTCGCTCTCTTCTAGCTCTTGTGGCGCTGTGCTGTTATTTCCGTTTCCTAGTACGAATATGATTACCTGGACCCTTTTCGGTTTCCTGGAGTATTTTCGCGGGGATCTACACGTCTGCCGTTTGCACCAAAAGATGTGGTCGACTGGTAGTATGGTGACTGATGCGGGCCCGACGGCTGTTTTTCCGTGGTGGTTCGGAACTAACTGACACTGTGGGGCTCGGCTAGCCCGCTAGCTCAGTCTATCTAGTGATGAGCATCGAACCCAGCCAGGCCGATTTAATTCATATCCCGATCGGCCGATCCACATAATTTGACTTAGGACTAATTTAGTCGGAAATAAAACCAATGCTCACAAACAGATTGAAAATATGAAATAAAAAGGAAAGTGTCGAAACCACATCGTTTTTGTTTGATTTGATGTGAATCTAACTGAAGGAAATCTTTTCTACTTTCGTTTTTGTTTTTGTGCAATTCTGCAAAGCGTTTCACGTTGTTATCAGAAGTTCAAGTTTTCTGATCTGTACATCACCGGCCCCTACACGTTCCTTAGGCGTCATTGTTCACTATTGGCTAACTTTATTTCTTTCATTTAATGCATGCAATTGGCGAGACTTAATTGGCAAATCGGAAGAAAACGAACTGTGTCCAAATGGAGCGCAATTCACCTCCAGCGGATCTGATAAGAGAATGCAGTTCGTTTGTTTAAGATGGGTTGCAGTTGCATCGTACCAAACACAACCAATTTTGAAAACTCATGTTGTTAGAACTGCATATATTTGTTTTACTCCAACAAAGCGATCCCTTATATGTAATCTATGTAATCAACATAGACACACCATTAATGTGTTCTATTATTATTATAGATGCTAATTTACGAAACACATTTCACACTCATAAATATAGGCCGCTAATGGTTAAATAGTAATTATACGCTAATGGCTGTCTGAATATTCACTATTGTTGTGTATAATAATAATTATATTTTTTATAAACATGAATACTAATGTATACAAATATAAATTGTAGTACTATAAGCATTGTAAATTTGAAAATAAAATTATCCAACCCCTTTTGTGATCGTACCCATAGTACGAAACTCGAACACACAATATTCAAAAAGGACACAAGTATACGAAAAAAATGCAACAATACTCTTTAAAATACACATACATACTCAACTTTTATGACCGTTGCGGACAATTTACAACAATTAAAAATGTTGATTAGTAGACGGTTATTTGATTGTTGAGGGTGCGGTCTATGTTTCAAAGCATCACCTATTCCACACCTGTAATTGAAATACGCTGACATTCAAATAATAATCATATCCGAATGTGTAGTATCGTGCATAATAATAAATCATTTTATTGAAATGAGTATATTATATATGAAAGTATACTCTGTGGTAATATACCTTTTAAGTAGTATCGAATCCAATAAAATTCGGATATCATCGTATCATATCTAATTGGATATTGGATCAAATTTATTATGTTGGATTCAAGTTCAGGTATCAATGTTCCACTTCAAATTTATACATTTCTATGCATAGTTTCGGATATGGATTTTCTTGACCTTGCTCCATCTCATATAAGAAGCCCATAATTGATGAAAGGTATTCTCATATCAATGTTCCATTATAGGATTATACACCCCCGATCGGTCTCGGTCGTTCACTGCGGAGAGCATGTGGCTGAGGGCAGGGGCCTCATGACTTTGCTGTCGAACCGTCTTGAGGGATCGGTGGCGTATGATCGACCTTGGAGACCGATCACTGTGCAACCGGTCTTCCATACGGTCTCGCAGATGTCGTTCTATCGGTCTGAGATCGTGCAGGTGGCACGATGGAAAGGTGGGCAGGGGCGCGAGCGAAGATGGCGGCTAAGGTGGATGGCAGAGGTGCCAAAGCTACTCGTGTGAGGACGGCAGCGCCGTCAGAGTTATAGCAGATGGTGAAGGAGCAAGGGACGAGGTCGGTGGATCGGCGTTGCTGTTGTTGTGTGCTAGGGTTTGCAGGTCGGGTGGAAGGAGGAAGAAGAAGGCAATGTCATTGTTAGGAGGGTGTCACTGCTCTATGGAGATCCAATCGGTCTTGAATGGAGCTGCCCATACGGTCTTGAGAAGAGATGCCCATACGGTCTTAAGAAGAGATGACCATACAGTCTTGTAAAATTGTTTAGAGGAAAAATGATAGCCCAAGACCGTTAGGGCAGATCGTTTGATTGAATGGATGGGGACCATTGATCAGCGATCTGAGGGTGAAGAAAAGCTCGCGGTCTGAGACCGAATGGATGAACGGCGAAGACCAATAGGTCGAAACCATATGGATGAAAATGTATGGTCAAGACCGTATGGATGAAACCGTATGGTCAAGACCAAGGATGAGTGAGGGTAGATCAAGGTTTGAGAAAGGTGAGTCCCACTCAAAAGGGTTTGATTTGAATGATGGTTGATATCTGATGGTTGAACCTCATAATGACCTGCATAAAATCAACATAAACTTAGTTAAAACCTTGACAATTGAACCGATTAAGCGATTTGCACATTTTGATATTTAGTAAATGAAATTGGGTGTATTTAATCAAAATGAGCCCAAGATGGCGATTGATTTGCATGATGAAAATGCATTCATCAGGTCCAAAATAAGAGTTTCTCACATAATATGCTTTATAAACCCTAATCCATGTGTATAAACTTGTATCTAGGGTAAAAGTGACATTGGACACATTTAATTGATGAAAGGTATTCTCTAGGAATCTCAAGTAAGGTATGTACAATCCTATTTATATATGAGTTTGAACACTTGTCCTTCGGTTGGGTATTTTGATATCCAACCCTAATATTTCCAATGAGGCATTGTCTTAGACTTTATTCATTTTATTGCCTTCTTTTGGCACATTTATTTCACTACTTATTTGGGTTTTATACCCCTGCCATGTCACTATTAATTTGTTGTTTAATATTGCCATTTTATTTATTGGACATGATAACTTGATGACTTATTAGCTATTGTAGTGTACCTCTATACTAGCTACCCATAATGGGCATGTGTAAATTCACCCAAGGGAATGTGATAATTCTCCCCATTATATATATATATATATATATATATTCAGGTGCTTGGGAATGTGTTATTTCTCCCTCACCCAAAGGTTGAGGTTGGTAGGTGCCTCATCCCTACTTTAGATAATATAGTCATACTTTTATCATCCATACTTCAATAATTAATATGTGATGTTATGGAAAGTAATCTCTTTTATGTGCCTCATACTTTTGACAATTCTTTAGCATAGTGGAATCATTACTCCATGTTTACTCTTTGCTATACTTTATTTGTCCTTATTTCTTTAATTGAAACATACCTTTTTTTCTCCTCTTGCTAGGTGATCCAAACTACCCAAGTTTAGGATTAGAGTGCACAATAGGAGCATGGTGAGCTAGCCTAAGCCTAGGAGAAGGAGTTCATCATTCCATCATGGACTATTTATTAAGTTATTTTAATTGGAGACTAACACACTAAAATTGTGTGTATGAACACAAGTGCACACATCGAGTAATATAGGCCTATGTGAGGCCTGAGTCGAACTCAGAGAGACGTAGTCTCAATGACTACTACTAACTACGGTACGATCAGCTAAGCTGATTAAAAAGTTGGATTTGAGTTTAACAAAAATAAAAGGAAATTAAAATAAACTTAAAAGTGGTTGATTCGAATGAGATGGATTCCTTAGGATTACCGATTTCACCACAGGGTCTCGTTATATCTTATTTCTACTGAATTAATATAAATTTTACTCCTACCCTGGATAGAAAGCCTGTAATCAGAATTGCCCCCTTCCATAGTATAATTCACTACCTAGATCTAAATTAATGTCACGTCTGTAGTAATTTATATCTTAGTCTAGGTGCATTATTGAAGACTATGGGTTTCTTTCCACTAACCGTATGTTACCTTTCCCAAGGAATGCGTAGGAAAGTGTATAAATTATGGTTTTCTAACATTTAATCCTCCTTCCAGAGCAATTAGCAGTCTATTACCCTACCAATGGTGATCAAACATAGATAGGTCATGCAAATCCACAATTATATATCTAGGAATAAAGAGAAATCTATATTAAATCATGTAAAAAGTCGATACAACGATTCCCTGGGCTACTACCGGGTCCTAAGGAAAGGAGGGGTTTAGCCCCGCATGATTTTCAGTTGCGAATACATGGAGAGAGAGAAGAAAAATGTGGAAAATATGAAGGAAATTCATGTAACCCTTAAAGATAAGGTGTTTCGGATGATCCTCCTTGAGAAACACACGTTCTGCAGTCTTCCGGAAGCCAAATCGTCTGTCGGAGGTGCTCAGATCTCCCAGTTGACTTCCTTCGACTTCGTGCTTCTCTCTCTCTCTCTCTTCTCTGATCTTCATGCGGTGAAACGTGATATCCCCCTTAGGTTTGGCCATCCCTTTTTAGGTCATAGGCCAACTTACGGTACCACATAACGTGGACTGTCAGATATGGGCAATCTAATTGGATTGCTGATTTTCGGCAAAGTCGGTGGCACCAAATCTGCTCTCCTGGATCGGTTATTGATGTAATCTCGGTGGCACCAACTTGAAGGGTCGATGGCACCGACTATGCATTGTATCTAAAGTACCTGAAAAATGTAGAAAAATGTGTATAAGTCCGGGAAATATATAAAATCATATACATATGATAAAATAAGCATAATTTGATGCAAATAGAGTGTACAGGCCAACAATAGTGATTTATGCAAATATAATCAAGAAAATGACAAATAAATGCACAAAATAGGTATAAAATGGGCCTGTAAAAGTGACTCAAAACCCGTGCATCAAACTCCCCTAAGCTTAAACCTTGCTCGTCCTCGAGCAACAAAACCTTTGGATCTGATTGAGATAAGTCAGCTAAAGGACATAAGTGCATAAGGTACATCTAAAAAGTCTCCACCATCGGTCGTCATATCGACCCTCACTGACCACTGAACACTAACTGCCATCTAGGCGACCAAAAACCTCTATAAAAGATGTTTGTCCCCCAATCAATGAAACACTATCAATTAAAGTAGTTAATATGATAGACTCGTTCGATTCATACTTGATGCATTGTGTGATCTCCTATCTACATTGTTCTTTTCTCTACCTACCATCTACATGGAAGTAGTTCTCCTGATAGATAATGAATGAGGAGAAAATTATATGAGTGGCCTACCAATAAGAGCAACAGGTGGTCAGGATGGGTGGCTGTGGAAGAATCATGAGCACATAAAATCATTCATGCAATAAAAAATTATGATGAACCTATGATGATGAGAATTTATAAAATGCTCCTAATGCCTACTTTTGAAGGTGGAATGATGCATGCAACTATCATTTCATCTCAAAATAAGACAAAATATTTACAAACTACATAATGTACTAATTCTTCCTTATGATCAGGTAGGATTATGCCCTTTCTCCCTAACTTTCTGACACTATACTCAATCTTTCTCCTTTTTTTTCTTCTTAATCCCCCTTTCAACATGATAGAATTGCTTTGGGCTTCCACTTGCACTACACATTTGATTTATGTCAATGCTTCTCTTCTCTTTTTTTAGGGTATGGGCAAAATCACTACCTTCTTATATTAGAGAAGAAACTAGACATGATAATTGCATGATGATATGTAATGCATATGCAAACTACATGAAAAAGATGTTATGTAACCACATGACATGCACCCAAATTTTGTTGTGCATGTATGTTTTTCTATATTTTTTTTCATTTTTCACTAATGCAAGCAAAAATAAAGAACAATTATGCAAGATCTACTATATAATGTAAATGCAATCAAGAGAAATAATGATAACATGTACTCAATCTTCTTATGGTGGAGTGTAAAGTGGATGTATGCGGTGTATGAGATCACACAACTAAGAGATAGAACCTTCAGAGAAAATCATATGTCCCTCTCTAATGACCTATGTACAGGGTAATCAAGGGGTTTCTCTCTTAAATTTTAGTCTAAGGTCACGTTAGTATTTGGTCAATTTGGGCTCAACAACCTTGTCAATCACTTTTTGTAGACAATTCAGATGGTCATTTATGTTATCATGTCCTGAAGCTAACTTACCCAAGAACTTCCTTAGTAATGCAACTCGATTACTCACAAGATAAGCTCACAATTTTTTTTTGAAATTTACTCATATTCTTCTTTCTCTTTTTTTTGTGCACCCAACCCAGAGATTGATAAACTCAAATGAAACCATGCATTACTTCTCCACAAATTACACTAGATAGATTGTGGATCCTACATAGCAGAAAAACTAATCAAAAAAATTAATTTTACCAACATAAAAACAAATTGCTAAAATGAAAGAAAAACCAAGACATAAGTTGTTTCAGCACCCCCCCTAAGCTTGAATATGACTATGTCCACATAGTCAAAATTACAACTTAAGAGGTGGAATAGAGATACCCGACTAATATGGTGGAGGTGGTGGCTGGGTAGGGTCCTGGGGAGGAAACATCTACTGGAAAGTCAGATTAGAAGAAGGCATATCTGGTGGCATTGGGTAGCCTCCAAAGTATCCCTGGCTACAGTAGTGGTCATAGAACGGTTGTTGGTAGTTTTTCATCCTCTGCAAGCGTTGATGCATGTTCTCTTGGTTGGCTGAGAGAAGATGTTCATTCTCACAAATCGTCTGTTGGTTGGTGTACAACCAACCCTACACATCTTGAATTCCAGCCAGAGATTGAGTTTGCTACTGTTGATGTGTCTGTATATCCTGCATCATTGAATACATGCCCACCATAGAATAAGCTTCCTCTCCTTCCTGAGAGGGTGGATGAGGCAGAAGATGTAGAGGCATCATAATGTCATGGACGCTTCCGTGGAGCAACCCAATGTGTCATAGGAATGGTGGGCTACACCTCCTCCACATCGTCGCTCGACTCCTCCTCCTCATCATCATTTCCTTCCTCGTTATTATCCATATACGACCATCTATAATGGTCAACTTGCCTGATGTTGAATATAGGATCATGTAGTTGACGCTCGTAGAAGGTGCCACTAACCGAACATATTGCATAGATGTTGTTGTGTTGGACAAAGATAAGACCAGTCTGCTTGAAGTGGAGGCGGTCTATGCGAAGCTTGGAATGCAGAGGCTCAAGAGTAGAGAGATCCAGGCCTAAGTGGAGAGCAATGGGGGTGATAAGTGCCCCAAAAAGGATAGATGTGGTCCTCTTGACGTTGCGCTACACCGCCATCACGTGGGGTGAGAAAGAAGGCTCCAAAGTTGACCGGACTACCCTCCAAAAGTTGGTAGAGAAAGTACAAGTCTGGCAGTTGGACCTTCACTTGCGCTTGAGTTGACTTGGTGAAGAGGGTGTTGGTGAGCATGCGATGTAGCACCCGAACAAAGGGGTGCTCAAGGTCCACCAATGAGTTGTGGTGCCAGTTTAACTTATAACCTTCTAGCACTATCACAAGGTCCTTCCATATGGCATCAAAGTCGACGTTCTCGGGCTGATGGCATGGCACATGAGGCCATCCATAGATGTCATTGAAGGCACGAAGGGTGATGGAGTAGTTGGTGTTGTAAAGGCAGAAGTCCACCTTTCCTTCTCTTCACTCGCCTCATGTCGGGCGTGCTGGGTCAGGGGCTACAAAGATTTCCAGAGATGCCAGGAACTCGATCACAATCTCCCTATATGTTGGCCACCCGCCAAAGATAGGGTTCACGAACCCTCCATCAAACTCCTATCCTTCGAGGATAGCCTCCATGTTGTCGTTGAAGCCCATGTCCTGCAATAGCTGTCGATCTCTGTATCTTATTGGAGAGAACGACCTCTTGGCAAGCTCCTCGTACACCTTTCGCACTTCCGTCGAAGGGTGGCTGATCTGGGGTCGTGGCGTCAGACCGCCAGGGAGTCCTGCTCTCCATGCCATGATGTTGAAGTGATCGGGGAAGGAGGTTGAGAAAAGAAGAGCTCGGTGCAGCTTCTGGATGCTCAGAGTAGTCACTTGCACTTGGGGAGTAGTGGTTCTTGAAGTTGTGAGGAGGAAACGATCCACTACTTCCCTTTTATAGACTTGCCGCCACCCTATTGTGGCAAATTTGGTGGCACCGACTCTGGGGTGGATCCGTGCCCTCAGTGCATCAACGATCGTCGGTGTGCCATCTTGAAAAATTGGATCGTCTGCATGTCGGTGGTACCGACTTGGTGTCTGTGGCACTGACTCTAGGGCAGATCGGTGCTATCGATCGTTGATTCTTGATGCATCTGGATCATTGATAAAGTCACCCATAGATCAGTGCTCTTTTCTGTCAGTGGCATCGAGTAACGAGTCGGTGATACTGACTCGTTTGATCTTTTTTTTCTTGGTGCACTGATGCACCCACCGAGCTTGGGGTGTTAGCTGAGTCAGTTCCATTGACTGGGGTGTCGGTGGTATCGATGGCTTATCAGTTAGCCGCACCCATTTTTTCTACACTTTCTTCAGACATGTCAGTACCACCGACAGGTATGTCGGTGGTAATGACTGTTTCCAGTTGGATAGTCCCTCTCGCTGACCCGATCTCAGTGCCATCGACTTGGCAGTTGGTGGCACCGACTTTGTCACAACCTGCACACTTAACAAATGAGTCAAGGTATCATTTTTACAAAAAATTATGAAAAACTAAGTACCACTAAACCAACATAATGTAAAGGAATGAAATGAACATCCTAATGGTTGGGTTCCCTCCTAACAAGCATCCTTGTTTAACATCCTAGGCTAGACAAATCCATTCATGAGATTAATTAGGATCAATGAGTTTCACCTCATGATCCTTCCTATTGAAATCTTCTCCAAAATAGTGCTTTAGTCTTTGGCATTAACCAAGAAGGATCTCTCTCCGTCTTTGATTCTAACTGCTCCATGTGTAAACACTTCAAGAGTGCCCCAAATTTTTGATTGGCGAAATGAGTTCCCCCATCTCTTATAATCATCCTAGGCACTCCAAACCTGCAGAAAATGTGATCCTTAACAAATTTGAATACGGCATTGGCATCATTGGTGTGGGTTGGAATCGCTTCCACCCATTTTGACACATAATCTACAACCAGTAAGATGTAGATGTTAGAGTTATAGGACACAAAGGGTCTCATGAAATCAATGCCCCATAAATCAAAGACCTCTACTTCTTGAAACACATTCAATGGCATCTCCTGCCTCTTTGATATGTTACCGGACCGCTGACATGCGTCACACCTACGCACAAAATCATATGCATCTTTGAATAGGGTCAGCCAGTATAAACCGCTCTCTAAAAATTTTGTGGATGTCCTCGAACTGGCATGGTGTCCACCTGTAGGTAGTATGTGGTGTTTCAACACACTCTCATACTCGCATTCAGGTACGCACCTTCTCAATATTCCATCCCTACACTGTCTCAACAAAACAGGATCATCCCAAAAGTAATAGCGTAATAAATGAAAGAACCTCTTCTTTTCTTGGTACCCCCAATCAACGGGTAATTCCTTGCAAGCTAAATAATTCATGATGTTAGCAAATCAAGGGTCCCTTTACTTAAGGGAGAACAACCTCTCATCAGGAAAAGTCTCTAGAATGGGTTTATTAACATCCTTCTCATCTACCCTCTCCAGTCTAGATAGGTGGTCATCCACCACATTCTCAACCCCTACTTTATCTTTGACCTCAATATCAAACTCATGTAGTAAAATAATCCATCTAATCAATCTTGGTTTTGCATCCTTCTTCTGCAACAAGTATTTAATTGGTGCATGATCGGTCCACACCACTACCTTAGCTCCCATAAGATATTTCCTAAATTTCTCAAAAGCAAAGACAACAACCAATAACTCTTTTTCAATTGTGGTGTAATTTAGTTGTGCGTCATTAAGTGTTTTAGATGCATAATATATGACCGTAGGAACTTTGTCTAAGCGTTGCCCCAACACTGCCCGCACATCATAATCTGATGCATCACACATCAGTTCAAACGGTTGGCTCCAATCTGGAGCCTGCACAACCAGTGCGTATATTAGTTTCTCTTTCAAGCTTTGAAAAGCTTTTAAACATTTCTCATCAAAATTAAATTCAACATTCTTTTCCAAAAGCTCAGACAATGGCTTAGTGATTTTTGAAAAATCCTTAATAAATCGGCAATAAAATCCGACATGGCCTGGAAAACTCCTAACTACCTTCACCGACGTTGGTGGAGGAAGTTTTGAAATCACCTCTATCTTAACCGGATCCACCTCCAATCCCTTTCTAGACACCTTGTGTCCAAGCACTATGCCCTCGCTAACCATCATGTGACATTTTTCCCAATTAAGCACTAAGTGTGTGTCTTCACACCATTGCAAAACCTTATCCAAATTTATCAAATAATCATCAAAAGATGTCCCATAGACCGAGAAATCATCCATGAAAACCTCGAGACATCGTTCCACCATATCCGAGAAAATCATCAACATGCACCACTGAAAAGTAGCGGGTGCATTGCACAACCCGAACGGCATGCAACAGTACGCAAAAGTGCCATAAGGGCGGGTGAAGGTAGACTTCTCATGGTCCTTAGGCTTGATTGAAATCTGATTATAGCCCAAATATCTGTCAAGAAAACAAAAGTGGGAGCGACCGGCGAGTCGCTCCAAAATCTGATCAATGAACGACAATGGAAAATGATCCTTAAGTGTGATGGTGTTCAATCTGTGATAGTCAATGCAAATTCACCATCCTGTCACTAATCTAGTGGTTATTTGTTCATTGGATGAGTTTGTAGTGACCGTGATTCCTCCTTTCTTTGGTACTACCTGTGTCGGACTAACCCACATGGACTTAGAAATAGCATAGATTATACCTGCCGACAGTAGTTTGATTACCTCCTTCTTGACTACCTCCTTCATAATTGGATTTAAGTGATGCTGAGGTTGAATGACCGACTTTGCTCCTTCTTCTAGACGAATCTTATGTTGGCACAATGTAAGACAAAGTCCACCCAAATGCACCTCGGTGGTTCTTTAGCACATTAATCAGTTGTTCTTCTTCTGATTCACTCAATGATGTAGATATGATAATCGAAAAGTTCTCCTCTGTAGCTAGAAAGACATACTTTAGATGAGGTGGCAGTGGCTTGAGCTCCAACTCAGGTGGGCTCAGGAGTGAAGAAACCAGTGGTGGTGGCAGCGGTCCCAATTCCTCAAAGTGCCTTGTGTAATAGCATGGCAAAGCCTTTAGTAATATTGCACATTCTTCTAGTGACTGGCTTTGCATACAATCATCTATAAGGTTCATTAGACATGCCTCTAGAGGAAGTTGTAGATGTATCTATACTAGAGAGTCTTTGCCATCCTCATCCACAGTGGATAAACCCAATTCCTCATGTTCGTCATCCAGATACCTTACTGCCTTGGCAAGTGAGATCACCTTAGTGTTCTCCATGATGTCCACAGCTAGTGTACCCTTGTCCACCTTTGTCATCACATGTGCCATGTCCACAAATGGTTTTCCCAAGAACAATGAGATATTGCTATCCATGTGTTTCATTATATTGCATTGCTCCTGAGTATTGGGTGACTTAGAATTATCTGGCATAGTGATCTCAAACCTATCATCCTTAATTCCCATAGTCAAACGGCCTCTACCCATTTCCAAGATCATATCGGCTATTTCTTGGAAGGGTCTTCCTAATAAATGCTCGTTACCATGGTCATCTTGCATCTCCATCACTACAAAATCTGCAGGGAAAACAAAATGGTCCACTTTGACAAGTACATCCTCACAAATACCATACGGTTTCACCACAGAGTTATCTGCCAATTGGATTGTCATGCTGCTCTTCCTAGACGTTTTAAGCCTATCTTCTTGAAGGTAGATAAGGGCATCAAGTTGATACTTTCCCCTGAATCATAGAGTGCCACCCCAAACTTTGTCTTCCCAATGTAACACGTGATGTTGAAGCAACCGAGATCCTATCTCTTTGGTGGTAGTGTACCTAAAATGAAGGCACTGACCTTCTCTCTCAGTACAACTACCTCAGAATCTGGGATCTTCCTCTTCTTATTGATGATATCCTTTAAAAATTTACCATATGGTGGTATTTGTTCAATGGCCTCAATTAAAGGTATATTCACAGAAAGCTTCCTAAAGCTATCTAGAAATTTCTTGAATTGTTGGTCCATCTTTGTTGCCTTCAAGCTGTTAGGATATGGAACCGGTACTGCCTGTGTCCTTTGATGTGGTGGCACATATGAAGCCCTCTTTTCCACTTCAGCTTCTTGATTCTGCTCTTCTCCCGTGTTGCTTGCCTCCACTTCTACTTGTGTCGCCTCTGCCACTGGGTCACCACTGTCAGTAGGCTTGGTCACCTTAGTCTCCACGGTCCTTGGAGTCAACGTCTTCTTCCCACTTCTCAGTAGTATGGCCTTGACCTGCTGGTTTCCTGTTGGAGTGTCAGTGTTTCCTGGAAAACCTTACTGTATAGGCTTCTTCAAAGCCGCCACATCTGCTGCTAGCTGAGACAAGGTTGTCTCAAAATTCCTCATCTGGGCCCCTTGATTCTGGAGATCACGTTGGAAGTTGTTTATCAACTGTTCATTCTGCTTCACTATCCAGTTGAGAATTTCATTTGTGCTCTCCTATGCTACATGTCACTACTACTGATTATTCCTGTGTTGGTTCTGTTGATCAGGATCTTGTAGGAAGTTGTTTGGATCATTCCAAGAGAACTTGAGATCCTTTTGCCATGAGTAGTCATTCTTCCTGTATCCTTGCTGCCGCATGTATTTCACTTGTCCTTCCTCATCTAATAAATTATTATCCTTCTCTAGAAGCTTCTTTGCTATCAAGTCTAGCTTCTCATTTACAGAGGTGATAACTTTAGACTCCCCTATGCTTTTGATATGCTCTAGATGGTCTCTCTCATTACCCCATGCCTGATTCTTTGCCATATTTTTCAAAATATCCTGACACATAGAAGGTCAGTTGTTGAGAAAGAACCTCGAGCCTGCACTATCTAAGGTGACACGTTCACTTTTGTGGAGCCCAAAGTAGAACATCTTGATTTGGTTCTCCAGATCTATCCCATGGTGAGGGACTTTTCTGAGCATGTTCTGAAATGCTCCCAAGCTTCAGAATAAGATTAAGCTGCCTGTTGCTTGAAATTGTGAATATTTCTAACCAGCTTGTTTGTCTTTTCCGGAGGAAAGTACCTTTCAAAGAATGTCTCGATCATTTGATCCCAACTCTCAATTGATTCCTTTGGCAGGTTGTGCAGCCATTCTTTTGCCTTGTCTGCCAATGATGATAAGAAAAACTTCAGATAAATAGTTGTCTGTGAAAATCTATCCACTTTTACCATGTCGCTACACTCCACAAAATTGCTAATATGTGCCACCAGATCTTCATGATTATTCCCATAAAAAGCTTGTGACTTGATGAGTGTGATGAGCCCTAGATCAATCTTGTATTGTGCTACATTCACATTCTGCTTCTTGATAGGCCATGTCTCTGCAGCTGAGAAAGATGCCTTAATCATCTCCCGTATGGTCCTCTCAACCCCGGGATTACCGTCCCCCATTGCTTGTTGTTTGGGCATCAACGGTATGTCGTCTGATGTAGTTGTTTGAACTAGAATCTCAACAGTGACTGGGACATGTGGTGTAGATTCTCCGTAGTCCGTGGTCCGTGTTGTCACCATGCACTAGTACCTGGAAATTTGATATCAGTTAATCACGGTACTTAATAGAGACAATTTTTTGTATGCATATGCGGTAAATTTTTCAATGATTAAAATAAAGTTGCACGAATTAAAAGTGACCTAAAGTGGCCACCCGCAACACTCATAGTGTTGAAACATTGCCGTCTCCCCGACAACGGTGCCAAAAACTTGACAAGCTAAAACTGTGCGTACAAACCCAAGTGCACGCGTCGAGTAATATAGGCCTATGTGAGGCCCGAGTTGAACTCAGGGAGACGTAGTCTCTGTGACTACTACTAACTACGGTACGATCAGCTAAGATGATTAAAAAGTTAGATTTGAGTTTAACAAAAATACAAGGAAATTAAAAAAAAGCTTAAAAGTGGTTGATTTGAATGAGATGGATTCCTTAGGATTATTGATTCCATCACGAGGTCTCGTTATATCTTATTTCTACTGAATTAATATACATTTTACTCCTACCCTGGATAGAAAGCCTGTAATCAGAATTGCCCGCTTCCACAGTGCAATTCACTACCTAGATCTAAGCCAATTCCACGTATGTAGTAATTTATATCTTAGTCTAGGTGCATTATCGAAGACTCTGAGTTTCTTTCCACTAACCGTACGTTACCTTTCCCAAGGAATGCGTAGGAAAGTGTATAAATTGTGGTTTTCTAACCTTTAATCCTCCTTCCGGAGCAATTAGCAGTTTATTACCCTACCGATGGTGATCAAGCATAGATAGGTCGTGCAAATCCACAATTATATATCCAGGAATAAAGAGAAATCTATATTAAATCATATAAAAAGTCGATACAATGATTCACCGGGCTACTCCCGGGTCCTAAGGAAAGGAGGGGTTTAGCCCCGCATGATTTTGAGTTGTGAATACATGGAGAGAGAGAGAAGAAAAATGTGGGAAACATGAAGAAAATTCATGTAACCCCTGGAGAGAAGGTGTTCCAGATGATCCTCCTTGAGAAACGCACGTTCTGTAGTCTTTCGGCAGCCAAATCGTCCGTCGGAGGTTCTCGGATCTCTCAGTTGACATCCTTCAGCTCTGTGCTTCTCTCTCTCTCTTCTCTGGTCTTCATGCGGTGCAACGTGATGCCCCCCTTAGGTTTTTCCGTCCCTTTTTAGGTCATAGGCCAATTTACGGTACCACATAACGTGGACCGTCGGATCTGGGCGATCTAATTGGATTGCTGATTTCTAGTAAAGTCAGTGCCACTGACTCTACTCTCCTGGATCGGTTACTGATGTAATCTCGATGGCACCGACTTGAAGGGTCGGTGGCACCGACTCTGCATTGTATATAAAGTACCTAAAAATGCATAAAAACGTGTATAAGTCCAAGGAATATATAAAATCATATAAATATGATAAAATAAGCATAATTTGATGCAAACAGAGTGTACAAGCCAACAATAGTGATTTATGCAAATATAATCAAGAAAATGACAAGTAAATGCACAAAACAGGTATAAAATAGGCCTGTAAAAGCGACTCAAAACTCATGCATCAGAGACATATTGATGTAGTTGAGTTTCCCTCTACTTAGATCCTTTATTTGTATAAAGAATATACACCCTTATTGGGAAAATTTTGATCTACTTTTTATTAAATTGAATATAGTCAAAGTTTTATTCTTCCGCTGCTATTCATTGGATTTTGTTTACCACTTTTTAGTAGAGAGGTGATTTTGCCTTCTTTACAGCATGGTATTAGAGCCCATGGTAGTAAAAATCCTAACTATTTCAATTTGTCTCCTTAGTTAGAAATCCTTACCTCATATAGTTTCCCTTTAGTTCACCTTATAATTGACCTACCGTGAAAGGTTGATTAAGGACCACAAGAATTTCATAGTAGAAATATATTTAGTCAACTTTTAGGTGATTAGCCTATTAGGTAGCTACGAGGACATAATTTGAAAGCAAGGGTGCCTAGAAAGTATCAGGGTTTGGGGGCTGTCAATATTTTCCTCTGTGCCACTAGCTTGCTTTAGAGGACTCCCAGATCCATATGACACTGACCTGGCCTGAGCTGATACTGATTGTTCAAAATAACATACGTTTAGGAAAATAACCTCAATGTTGAGTATCCTTAGAAACCTAATATGATGATTGGTTACCCAAACAAATAAAATCACCTTATATCCCATAAGTTCCTTATATGAGTCTTAGATTTCCATGTTTAGGGGTAGTCTACCCTATACTAGACTTTGAGTTTGGTAGTAGTAGTACCTTGATAGATTTTGCATCTGCTGATTTTGAGGACAAAATCCTTTTTGAAGGGGATGGAATCCTATAACACAGAAAAATCTAGACACTTTGGAATTGGCAAATTCTAACCTCATAAACAAGAGATTAGTGAGCTTATATGATTAGTAATGACCAAACAAATTATTATAATTTAACTTGTTTGTTTATATACTAATGAATATATAATAAGTCATCTAATATATAGTTCATATGCTTGAACCCCAACAAATACTTAATATGAGTAGCTCACTAATTGTGAATACACATAATGTTGACCATGTCACCCTATTGATAAGATGAATGCATAACATATAATGGTCATGTTGACCTAAACCCTAAGATGTAATTATCCAACCTTAACATATATACATACATATCCTTAATGCCTTCATGATACATTAGTGACATTAGGTGACATCGTCAAATAATATACCTTGATACATATAAATGGATTATAATCACCTAATCATAACTTGCTATATGAATCAATTCTTTAATATTCAATGTGTTCCACCTTACTCACTAAAATACATATAATGAATCAAATGTGATAAGGAGTAATTGGATTTACATAAGCATGATTATTAAGTCTACAATAATTTCAAATGCTTAATGTGATGTTAATTGTGTAATTTATAATATGAAGTGTAAATAGGAGAAAATGGTTAGTGATGACATTAATGTGAATATAAAAGGTGATAAAACAATGTGTAATATCGGTGTAAGAAATTAATGTGACATTATTTAGACTTAATAACTTGTTGGATAATATTACCAGTTTCTTACAAAATAATATGTGACAATTCCCTATGAGGGTAATATGAGGATAATGGAGAATAAATTCAAGTTATTAAGGATTGTGATCAAATACATTAATAAATATTTAGATTACTTAGTAAACTCTAATTGTGCTTAAAATTCTTAATTAATAATGAGAAATACATATGATTTGTGTATAGGGTTGATATATAATTTTTTTTACAACAATGTGAATATAACGTGACACAAGTAATAGAAAAATAAGGATGATTTAATTTCACAATAAAGATAATGCTAGTAAGCCAAAAATGTCTATGATGTTATATTTGAGAAAAGGTAAAATAGAATAGTGGAAACCTTAGTAAAACCTGACTTATGAGTATAGCATGTGAAGTACCATAGATTAGAGGTAACCACCTAGTTTCTTAATGTTGGGATGTTACATACTCACCCTTCCCTCTTATTGAGATTTCGGGGACAAAATTCTCTTTAAGGGGTGGAGTGTTGTAACATACTGAATCTTGGGATTATTTGCAAGTTAACCCATTTTCAAGATTTTATTTCCTTCATGTCCTTTCTGTCCTTTTCCCCCTCCTTGGACTCAATGTTGAAATTGAGCAATACTCAATGGTTTGAATTACAATTGAACCACATCCATTTCAATGAATGAGTTTTTGCACAAATGTCTCAACTAGTGTGTTAATTATAGTCTAATAATGAAAAATGACCATTTATGAGAGATAATTAGTAGATTATATTAATTTAGAATTTTTATGACTTTTTGGGACAAGAAATGAGAACTAATATGGAATTGAATTAGTTAATGAGATAATAACCCTTTTCCCTTTCTCTCTCCTCTAAAATGTTAATGAAGTAATAAAAAGGCAAATAGGAGCTGTGACATGACTCTTGAATGATTTTATAATATCCATTTCGAATTTCTACCTAAGGAATTGCTAAGAAAAGTCTTTTCATATTATTTCACCCTTTAAAACACATTAATATATATTAATGTCCAATATGGTGATTAAGGGCCAAAGATTTAGCAAAATGAAAATATAACTGTATAGCATTAATCTTGGCATTAATATTAGCCTATGGTCCAAATTTGAAGTCATTTGGTCAATGCTTGACCCTTCAAATGAAAATAAACAAAATTTGAATATAGTTTGAATATAGTTTTAAATAGATTTCATTTATGTGCTGCATTTAACCTATAGTTCCATTTTTAATCAATGTCATGTGTTACATTGATTTCCAATTCCTCCCAAGCACGTGACCTGACGAATGAGGTTTAATCATGAGATCTAAGATCTGATTTGACGGCTGCAATGTCATCCTCTTCCTCCAATTCATTGTGAGACAGAGCTGTTTTCCCATCTCTTCAATTGGTGACAATTTTCTGCCTCATTCCTCCAACTTTTGGCATGATTCCTTCTCCATTCAATCTGTGAGGACTCACCGAACCGAATGAGCCTTAACTCACCTTCTCTCTCATCTCAAGCATGAAACACACAAAATAGGGCTTAACGACCACTTAATGCTGCCATTACAGAGCAAGATACACGAAACCCCCTGCCTATATGAGTCCGGGTCGAGCACGAGCGGACCTCAGACATTCTTTCTCATCGCTCAATTTTCTCTTTATCACCCCCAAACTCCCCGACCTACTCGCACTCCTTCTCCGATGAACACCATGCTAGCACTGACTCCTCCTCCACCTTTAGTTTAATAGGAGCACCAATGAGCATCCAAGACACCTCTTCTTCAGTTCCACTTGTTCCATATGCTCCATGATGATCCCAGCGGTTGGGTCCTATAGACCAGTTTCTATCGCCTTCCTGACGTTCACCCCTGTGTCCCTCCGGTGACTCAAGATCATGAAAGAGGATCCAGGACATCCCGACTCAAGAAGCTCCCCGACCACTCAATTCGATCTCAGACGAGGTATGAGTTAGTTTACCCAATTTCAAGTTTTCATGGCATTTTCCCTACAATTCTCGATTCTGGCCTCCTTGTTTACCACCATTGTTTCTTGTTGTCTTCGTGGTGACCTCGTGGAGTCAGTGATGTTGTTAGTTAGTCGAGAAAGGATGGTTAAGGTAGAATTTGGAGTCGAGCCCTTGAGGCAGCTACCTTCCGGCGACCTTGGTGAGCTGATCAGGCTACCACACTGGACGAGTCGCAGTTTGTTCCATTCATCTCGAACTCGTGAAGAGGTTTATAGTTTTAGTTTATGCAATCTCACATCAGAGATTGAATGCATTACAATCAAAATCCTTTTCTGTGTGCTTGTGAAGAGCAGATCGTCGCCTGTGAAGGGGAAGATACTAGGTCTTGAAAAGACTTAGGTGTCCTCGCCACTTCAATCAACTAATTAACTTAGCAAGGGTATACTCGATATTTCACTTTTCATTTTGATTGATCACTAAAATGCTGGGTGAGCCCCGCTTTGCTAGCTGGCAGGTGCCAATTGGCCCAAGTCAACGCGGGCCCATGTTTATTGACCGCCTGAGTGATGTGGCTTTTTCTTGCCTTGTGATTGATCATTTCTTTATAAATTCATAATAAATTGACACATTATCAGAAAATACAAATAAATAGTAGTTGGAAACCATTTTTTGTGTAGAATCTCATTTTATGATTTTTAAGTATCTTTTTGCATCTCTATTTTGATGTTTATTCCAAACACCATTTAATTATATAAAAAACCTTAAAATATATATTTAATTCATTTTAACTCCAAATTTAAGAAATAAATATGTTTTCTTAATCAGGAGAATCCAAGTAATTGATTGGTCTAAGTTTTGATTCCTAATTCGATGCTTTTCATAGGAGGTCCAAAATTAGGATTTCTAACAAAATATGCTTTATAAACCCTAATCCATGTGTATAAACTTGTATCTAGGGTAAAAGTGACATTGGACACATTTAATTGATGAAAGGTCTTCTCTAGGAATCTCAAGTGAGGTATGTTCAATCCCATTTATATATGAGTTTGAACACTTGTCCTTCAGTTGGGTATATTGATATCCAACCCTAATATTTCCAATGCGGCATTGTCTTAGCCTTTATTCTGTTTATTGCCTTCTTTTGTCACATTTATTTCACTACTTGTTTGGGTTTTATGCCCCCTGCCATGTCACTATTAATTTGTTGTTTAATATTGCCATTTTATTTATTGAGCATGATAACTTGATGACTTATTATCTATTGTAGTGTACCTCTGTACTAGCCACCCATAGTGGGCATGTGTAAATTCACCCAGGGGAATGTGATAATTCTCCCCATTATATATATATATATATATATATATATATATATATATATATTCGGGTGCTTGGGAATGTTTTATTTCTCCCTCACCCAGAGGTTGAGGTTGGTAGGTGCCTCATCCCTACTTTAGATATTATAGTCATACTTTTATCATGCATACTTCAATAATTAATATGTGATGTTATGGCAAGTAATCTCTTTTATGTGCCTCATACTTTTAACAATTCTTTAGCATACTGGAATCATTACTCCATGTTTACTCTTTGCTATACTTTATTTTTCCTTATTTCTTTAATTGACACATACCTTTTTCTCTCCTCTTGCTGGGTGATCCCAACCACCCAAGTTTATGATCAGAGTGCACAACAGGAGCATGGTGAACCGACCTAAGCCTAGGAGAAGGAGTCCATACTTTCATCATGGACTATTTGTTAAGTTATTTTAATTGGAGACATATTGATATAGTTGAGTTTCCCTCTACTTAGATCCTTTATTTGTATAAAGAATATACACCCTTATTGGGAAACTTTTGATGTACTCTTTATTAAATTGAATACAGTCAAAGTTTTAATCTTCCACTGCTATTCATTGGATTTTGTTTACCAATTTTAGTAGAGAGGTGATTTCGCCTTCTTTACAGTTATGACTTAGAAAAATATCGATTCCAGACAAAATTCTTTACAATCATATGGTTTTATTTCTTACCAATATGTAAGTACTGTAGTTCTAAGATTTTTATATTTATTTATTTATATGTTTGAAAATATCTTCACTTTAATATGTGATGTGATAATTAGAGCACAAGAAATTCACTTAAGTAATAATTATTAAATTTTATTTGATCTACATCCAATAATCACTACCCGCACACAGACAAATATAATTGCAATATAGTGTTATGATCAAACCCTAGAGACAACATTGTTAATAAATAAACTAACAAATATGATTGTATTAAGAATAATTTTTAGAATAATTGGTTGATTGGTTATTGTAAACTAAATTGAAAATCAATTAAATAGAGTAAATATGTTGATTGAACCAAATATTCAAAGTATTGAGGAAGTGGTTTCACCACCATTGCCTGCATACTCTATCCTACATATTATAATTCTCTTTGCTACAAGTAGATTGAGCCCAATGAAATTGATGTCCTTTCAAAGACAAACTTCACGAGAATATGTTTCCCCATAGGCTCGAGGTCTCAATATTCATAAATCCAAATCTATTGCCCTAATGAACACCCTTATGTGATCACATCTAGTGTTCAATGTTTGTCATTGGATATTCTAATTTTATATTTTGTGGTATCACTATCTATGAATACACAAAGCACATGAAACCAAATGAAACAATCATCTATTTGAGGAATTTAATGATGTACACTGCATAGAAAATACGATGGGGTTAACCCCCCACCCTAATGAGGGAAATACCTACTCATTGTAATGGAACAAGCACATGAACAATAAAGGGGAGAAGAAGCCATGTCAAAGAATATGTGGATGAGCATATCCATGACCTCAAGAAAGAAACCAATGCATCTAGTGACAACAACAATCGAATGAGACTTGGGGAGGAAAATGTCATTCCTTTGTCTCCATTCTATTCTTCTACTTGGAAATTCATGATCCAATGCTAGGGGTTCGTTCCCTCTTCTTTAGGTATAGATTGCTTTTATACAAGTGCCATCGGTCCCAAAAAATCAATCACCTATCATCGACACACTGCTTTTGTCTGTTGGAAATGCATCAATCAGATGAATGGGTGAGTAGTAAGTTGACTGTCCATTTATTCTTGGTTGTCTTAGAACCCCAACTAGTCATATGGGAAGTAAGTCAGCTGATCAACTGGGAGTTGAAGTGTTAGTTGCATGAGAGGTGATGTGCATATTTTATATCATCTTTTGGATCAATTTTGGTTGCATTTCTAAATCAATTGCACCCAATAATCACTCTTAATCATGCTAGATTTTCCACTTTATTGTTATCTTTACTTGCTCTATGGTTTCAATTGTAGGTACAATATTTAGGCATAGAAATGGGGAGAAAATAACATCATATCATCCACCAACACATTCCTCAATCATGTAAACATTCAAAAAACCAATGTTGCTGAAACTGTCAGTGACACACCGTGTCTAGAAAACCACACGCCGTTCTAGACCTCAAACACATCGTGTCCAGAAAAATACACGTCGTGGCCTAATCCAGAACTTGAATCCAGAACTCTCTAAATTACAACAACACACCATGTCGAATTTAGATACGCCGTGTGACTTTTCAAAACTTAGATCCAAAGTTCAGTTATTGCATCAAACACGCCGTGTTGGTCATCCAACACAATGTGTGACCTACAAATTTCACTCAAATGTGAATTTAACTATCTCACACATTTTGGATCTATGATGTGGCCTCTACTAGGGTCGCAAGTAGTATGGCGAGTCGATAGTTTCCCCCGGCGGAGATGTGTTTCGCTCAGGGTGGGGGGAGGCGGCCGGCGCTCGGCTGGCTGGGTCCTTCTCCCCCTGGGCCCTTTCCCACCCCTCTCTCATCTGGTAGTGAAGCTTGCCCTCCTAGAACGAGCTGCCTCCCACATGCCAGATCTCATAGTCTTGCGGCACCTGGGGTCTCTGCTCGTAAGCAGGTTCCCCAGGTGGTCTCGTCTCCGTCTTGCGGCCCCAGGTCCAGTCGGATGGCGATTGGAGGTGGCAAGCTTGGGTGGCGGTGGGCTGCTGGACAAGTTCTTGTCTTCTTGTCAGGGTTCTTAGTTGCAGGTTGAGGTGTTGGGAGCTTCCACGGACAGTCGACGAGTGTGGTCGGCCCCATGGCGCACCGGTAGAGGGAGAGAAACTGGGATACGAGCGGTGTGAGGATGCTCTCGTCCCCTATTCACAGGGGTGGCTGGGAGTGGTGGTGGGGTTTCCTAGTGCTTTCTACTCCCCACCTTCCATCTGCACATGCCCTCTCTCCTTTGAGAATGCGCCCAAGGGTTTTTTTGCCTTCTTCCCGACTCTCCTGGATTATGCTCCCAAGCTTCTCATGGAAATTCCTGTGTGAACATGATGTGAGCTTAGACAGCTTCTCGACTGGCCTCCTTTACATTTTGTTTTGTGTCTTTTACTGGTGGTTAGCCATATGTAGTAGACTGCTTGTTTTTCTTGATGTGGAATGGGTCAAGCTCTCTACGTTTCTGGTGGCCTCAAGCATGGATGAGATGGTGACCTCTGTTGGTGGTACTTCGAACTCCTTTCCTGATATTCTCATAGACTCGTGTAGGTTGTTGGCTTCCACCCTAGACAGCTGCTTTAGACAGCTACAACGAGAGGTGGTTGGTATGGAAATTTACCTATCGCATCCCAATCTAAGTCATGTATTATGTCGTTCTTCCAAAGGAGTTGTTCCTTGGTGCCCATATGTGAATTTACTATCTTGTAGATGTCGTATGGCTTACTATTAATGTTATTGAGTTGTGTGTTTTAAAAAAAATACTATCTCACACTTATATATAAGAACCCAAGCCATCTTAGGACAATTATCATAGACTATTTTGGACCATTTGGAGCGTGACTCAAGCAAGAGAGAGCTAGGAGTTGGAGACGTTCTAAGGGAGAAACGTTGGTTTATCGGAGGGAAACTTATTCTTCTTCCTTCTTCTCCAACAATTGTAGCAGGGATTCCCATCGTTCTCTTCTCCCCACTCTGATGTGAAGCTTTCTGGAGAGTTTTCAACAGTGAGGATGGATTTGTGAATTCTTGGTTGGAGTTCTAACTCTATCTTACTTCCTCCATAGACATCCTAGTATATTTCCTTCTATTGTGATGTCTAACCATGTTATCTACTTCCTTTCTACATCCATGAATGAGTAGATCTATATTTCTTGGTCATGGGGGAGTAATTCTCATGTCATAACTTTGTTGAACACGAATTATATATTGCTAGTTGTTTTACTTTTCTAAAGTTCATTAATCACTACTACAGAATACACCTTTGGCGTCGGTTGTTTAACCCCCTTTGGCGACGGTTTTCAAGCGACGCCTATGTAGGAACCGCTAAAGGTTGAACTCTTCTGTGTCGATTTTCTAACCGTCGCCTATATGATCTATAGGCGTCAGTTATATATAGTTGGCCGACATCTATAGGGTCCGCGCCACAAAAAAGGGCACCACCTAGGACACTTTCTGCGTCGGTTAACAACTGAACAACCGACGCCATACTCCCAGACGACACGACCGTGCTTCCCTGCATGTCCGTGTTTAGTACTATAGGCGTTGGTTTTATACGAATAAGCGACGCCTTTTCCACCACGGCCGTGCTTTCCTGCACGGTCGGGTTGTTTGTCATATTAGGCGTCGGTTTTTATCTAATAACCGACGCTATAGGCCTTTGATGACGGTGTTTTATAAATAACTGACGCCTATACTTTTTTTTTCTTATCAGTTTGCAGGCCTGCTGTGGTTGTCAGCAAGATGAGAACCTGCAGTTCAGTTTTCTGAACTGCAGGTTTACGACATCCATTGATATCAGCCTACAAACAGGCCACAAACCTGCAAAATCAACAAATATTTTTCACACAAGTAGATATATTCAGACATCAATTCAATTCTTACATTCACACATGTAGAAACATTCAAATACATGTAGAAACATTCAGACATGTATAAACATTCAGAAATATTCATTTACAAAATATCATTCAGCATCGCTATCATCATCCCAATTATATCTTACAATCACCACTGCTTGTATGGCTTTTGCCCATTCTTCTCTTACTTCATTTAATGCTTCCATCGTATATGGAGCATGTACATTTTTTAAGCGTTTACCTATAGTGTGGTCAGTTTTAAACACCTGCAAAGAGAATGATGTATATATATAAGTACTAATATAAAAATAAGATTGATATATTTCATACTAACTAATGAGACTATATATAATACCTCATGTATGGTATTAATATCCAATGTGGCATGTCGGATAATCATCTGCATAAATCGCATCACATAGTATGCGCATGCCCAGCTGTTGTCTTGTGTAGCGCACTATAAATTGAAACATACAAAATATTAAAAAATACAACTAAGCACAATTCACATAAATAATATATACATTGGAGTCGGGAACTTACTTTTACGTTCTCCCAAATTATTGGCTGGTTCTTTCTCCTTGGGACATTTCCTCCAGCATTTTTGAATGCATCTAAACCCCTACATGTTAATGTAACACAGTAAATTGCATAAATAAATAGTAATGTAATAACAGATGTTAACAGATATAAAAATGAAATATTTCTCACCAGAATAATGGCATTCTCAATATGTGTCCAATTTTAGTGTTCAATGTACTTCCCGCGGGATCTAGATAATAAATAGTGAACGTCTCGGGGTCAATAACTAGTAACTCCCAATGTCTACCGCTAGAGGTAAAAAAGTTAAAAATTAATAACTCAAAATGCACAATAAAAATGGAATATCTTAAGTCATAATTATAAATAAAGTAAACTTACTTGACATTGAATGGATCTATTATTATAGTCTTCTTTTGCTGATTGAAAATTGTAAAAGCATCTATACAGTATTGTTGAACACTATCAGGGTCTTTAGCTACCATACTAATCAATGATGGAATAAAAAACCCACATGATCAAATGCAAATTGTTTGCATTGATCTTCGACTAAGTAGCTGCAAAACATGTATTACGTATGCATTAATATATAAGAAACCAGATCACCGGATCTTACACAAGGTATATGGATGTATAAACAAGATCTCACCTTATCCATGTCTCTATCATTGATGTATTCAGCCAATCATACATAAACAGCTCAATAATATCTTGTATAAATAAAGAGCTATCGTATGATTGACCTGCATAATCTACTTCTAAAGAAACAATTATAGGGCAATGTATATTATGTGCCCGTAGCCAACATGTCATTCCCCTACAAGCAGGACCTAACGGGTATTTTAGGTCAGTTGGAACCCAACTTGGTAATGCAGGAAGTGGAGGTGGAGGCCTAGGTGCTCCGGGTGTCTTCTTTTTAACATGTATATATAATTTCAGATCAGTTGACCTCATATATACACATTAACAATCTAAAGTAATGTAAATTTATCTTACAATTTTAGTAGTGTAGACGACATCTGCTTTGGGCCACAATATCACCCCGCCTTCTGCCTCACCAAGTGTATCAATATCTGGGTGGGCATATGGCAATGCAACTTCCCTCCAATTGGGTAATACACATATCGGGCTCACACGAACGTAGCCCTGCAATATTGGAGTCCCATGAAATGTTGCCCCAGGAAGGGACTGGTAAGCCTGCGCCTCTGCAACAACATAGTCTTGCATTCTTAAGCAGCATGGCTTCAATGCCTACAAATTTACGTAAAGAATGTTATACATATATACATATCATCTTGAAAATATATCATCTTGAAAAGACTAGCTACAATGTCATAAACAATACTTACAACAGACGTGTTAGGTGATAGGTCTCCAGGATTACTCACAGTCTGTGCATCAAGAGAAGAGTGGGTCGCCATAGGCTGATTGGAAGCTTGAGATGCCTGCCACCGTACTATTTCTTCCTTGACCTTCTCAGCAACTATATCATTGACCTTCTTAGAAACTATATCCTTGACTCTCTTATTCTCCTATACATGGATAAAAGAAACATTAGCTTCTTATTATTGAATTCCCTTTTGCAGTAACATTCTAAAAAAAGAATAGGTTACCTCTTCTTGTGAAAGTCCCACTCTGGGTTTGCGCTGGGATGGCCCAAAGAATGCTTTGATGCCCACACCAGCACCTGTACCCCTAACACGTCCAGGATGCTCTGGGTTACCCAGAGCAACTGTCAATTCATCCCTTGTGCCCTGAGGGATGAATGTGCCTTGTTTCCTCTGCTCGTGCAGCTCCTGCTAATCACCATCAACATAAATTGGTAAGTTAACACCACAAATAATCAATATTCAAATGATTTCTCTAAGAGTTGTATTTTACCATTTTCGCAGCTGCCTCAACAGTTACGGGCTTCTTTATTTCACCCTTCTTGTTTTGCCTCCCAACTATCCAGATATCATGGCGAGGCATGGGTGTGGCAGACTCCTGAGTAGCCGCAGACTCTGCCTGTAGTCTTTGGCGAACGCTTGCATAGCCCTTTGGACCCATAGTGTGGTCATGCACATTCAGTGCATGCCTTGCTTTTTGTGCGTCACTGAGTTCCTAGTTAGTATGCACATTAATGATTTGGTTAGTAGCACTAAATGTTAATCTTGAATAGGTGAATACAACATATATTAATTAAATTGGGAGTGACGCCTAATACCTTAAATTCTTCAGATTTTCTTGAAGCAACAAAATTGTCCCAATCTTCTTTGTCCAAGAAGTTCAATTGTTCAAGGGTTGACTTCTTCTTCTTATCACCATCTTTTATGTATTCTCTGTTGAGATTTGTCCTATAGTTCCTAAGCATCTTTCCAGCGCGTTGCATCACGCTTTTACGATGCAGCTTCTCATCCAATGCAAACAGATTCTGTAAAATAGAATTCTTATTAACTAGTATCCAAAAATAGAATTGCAAATAATATAATTTGTAATCTACAAAATAGAATTGCAAATAATAATAACTCACGCATAAATCCTTCCATATCAAGTCTTTCTTCCCCTGAGAAACTTTATGCCAATTATCATACTTAACACCACAATGGCTTCGAGTGACACACCCAAGATAGTTTACAAAATTATTCTGGTTCACTCCAATTGCATTTCCTCCATTATCAAACTCTACAACCAATTTGGATCCACTACCACTTAGCACTATTAACTTCTTCAACAGAGTGATGCCCCTTTTCTTGTTAAGTGTTTGGTGCTGCGCATCAAGTTGCTCTAGTGTTTCAGTGGGTACATGTGCATCATCAACCTAAAATTTGACAAAAATAAACCCACTGAATTAGCGCAATATAGAAATATGGGATATATGACATAACTAGAAGATAATGAATTTTATAGAAATACAGGATATGTTTTTAGAACTTACATTGGTATCCTCGCCATGCTCGTCATGGATAACATGCTCATCATGGACTTCATGCTCATCATGGACATCATGCTCATCATGGTCAACCATCTGAACATGTCATTAAAAAGGCAAACATTTAGCATTTGTATTAACTAGAAAAAGGCAAACATTTAGCATTTGTATTAACTAGAAGATAATGAAAAATCAAATCTGAAAATGATATTGATATTAAAAAAACAAATATTTAGCTTCAATAAAAAATATAAACATACATGCCTCTAAAATTGTGATCTTTTATCAATTAACAATCCTTCATTGTGATCTCCGCGCACATATAAGTCATCGTTAGCTTTAATATTTTATGGAGTTGGCAACCCAACTGAGAATGGACTGGAGTCATCATACTTATCATAGTACTCTTCTTCATCTATAGGATCTTCAATGAACTGTCTTTTACCATGAAGAACAACCGACCATTTATCATTTGCAGGATCATCGATATAGAATATTTGTTTTGCCTGTGATTCCAATATAAATGGTTCACCCTTCTCACCAATCTTTTCAAAGTTCACCAAAGTGAAACCCAATTCATCCACTATAACTCCTTTGGTGTTATCAACCCAATTACATTTAAAGAGAGGAATTCTGAAATCTATGTAGTCAAACTCCCATATGTCTTCAATGACACCATAATATGACATTTTAGCTTCACGTGGACTCTTATCCTTTGCACTTGCAAAATACATAGTCGACGCTTGAAGAGTGCCCCACTATTTTGGACGACACTCTTATCATCTTGGCACTTTGTGTAATATGTGAACCCATTAATGTCAAACCCTTCATAAGACATAACATTCGGTTTTGGTTTAAAGGCGAGGCATTTGATAGTTTCTGTAATATCATTTGGTGTTTGAGATAGTTGATGTAAGACTTTATCTTCAAACCACTTAATAAAAGTCTTATTATGCTCTCTAGAAAGCCACATTGAACTTGCTCGAGGATGTTGTCTCTTGATGAAATTGGTATATTCCTCGATATAAACACTCACTTCATCCATGTTGTGTAAAATATACAAGTGAGCTTGTTCCAACTGCTCACGGCTGATTACTTTCACCCGTGATCCCAAAATTCCTTTGCCCTCCTCAATATTCTTGTCATTAACAGGAGTGTTATTACCACTCAGAAAGTCATTGCAAAAATCCATAACCTTTCTCGCCACATAACCTTTAATAATACTCCCTTCAGGCCGATAACGGTTTCGAACATCACCTTTAAAAATGCTCATGTATCGTTCAAAGGGATACATCCAATGCAAGAAAACTGGTCCCAACATTTTCACTTCCCTAGTCAAGTGGACAACAAGATGTACCATGATATCAAAGAACGAAGGAGGGAAATACATCTCAAGATGACATAGGGTAACAACCACTTCTCTTTGAAAATTATCGAGAGTATCAGGGTCAATAACTTTGCTGCATAGACTGTTGAAAAAGAAACAAAGTCTGGTGATTGCAAACCTTACATGCTTCGACAATATAGATCGAATTGCCACGGGCAATATTTGTTGCATTAGAGTGTGACAATCATGAGATTTAAGACCTATCAACTTCAGATCTTTCATTGATACCAATCTACAGATGTTGGATGAGTAACCATGTGGCACCTTAACATTTACCAAGCATTCACAAAAAGCTTTCTTCTCCTTTCTAGACAACGTGTAACAAGCGGGAGGTAAGTATGTTCTTTTATTACCCATTTCTCGTAATTATGTTAATTCTGACCTTATTCCCATTTCACGTAGGTCCAGTCTGGATTTTATCCCATCTTTAGTCTTACCTGGTATATTTAACAGAGTACCAATGATGCTATCACAAACATTTTTCTCAACGTGCATTACATCGATACAATGCCTGACTGTCAAAGAACTCCAATAAGGAAGATCCCAAAATATTGACTTCTTCTTGAATGAAGAATTGTCACTCTGTGTGGCCATACTACATTGTGATTTCTTACCAAATTCATTGACAATGTCTTTTACTCTTTCATAAACAACATCCCCTGGTATAAGTTTAGGCGCACTCCGTTCATCATTCCATCCATTGAATGCTTTGCGCTTCCTATGATACGGATGGAATTTTAAAAGAAACCTTCGATGACCAAGATATACAGTCTTGCCGCCATGTTTTAGTCTTATTGAATCAGTGTTTTCCTCACATATAGGACACACTTTAGCTCCTTTGACACTATATCCAGACAAATTCCCATATGCTGGAAAGTCATTAATAGTGCAAAACAACATAGCGTGCAAACGAAATGTCTCTCTTCCTGAAGCATCATAGGTCATCACACCTTCAGCCCAAAGTTTCTTTAACTCATCAATCAGAGGTTCAAGATAAACATCGATATCATTTCCGGGTTGTTTAGGGCCCGATATCAACAACGACAGCATAACGTACTTATTTTTCATACACAGCCAGGGAGGAAGATTGTATATAACAAGCATGATTGGCCAAGTGCTATGTTGGCTGCTCAATGTCCTGTACGGATTCATCCCATCTGTACAAAGCCCAAGTCTTAGATTCCTATCTTCTTCACCAAATTTGGGGTACAATAGATCAATCTTCTTCCACTGTGGGGAATCAGACGCATGTCGTAGGATCCCATCATTATTTTTCTTAACATCTGCATGCCACCTCAAATTCTTCGCATCTTTTGGATTTGTAAACAAGCGTTGAAACCGTGATATTATAGGTAGATACCACAACACCTTGGCAGGAGAACCAATTTTGGACTCCCCCGAAGTCGTCAATTTATACCGTGACACACCACATTTTGGACAATCTTTCAAATCTACATAGTCCTTTTGAAATAATACACAATCATTCGGGCATGTGTGTATCTTCTTGGCCTCCATTCCCATTGGGCACAACATTTTCTTTACCCGGTATGTTGAGATTGGCAGCTCGTTTCCTTCAGGAAGCATTTCTTTCAACAAAGTCAACAATGAAGTGAAGCTTTTGTCGCTCCATCTATTGTTAGCTTTCAACTTATACAATCTCAACACAACGCTAAGCTTCGTAAACTTAGCACAACCTGTGTATAACGGTATCTCAGCATCATGCACAATGTTTCTAAAGATAGGAGGTGGATCAGTGTGCTCTACCCTACAACTATCCAGCATCACATCAACAATGTCTACTGGAACTGGTTCGTTCACATCTACGTCATCGGAGGCAATTTCTTCTTCCACCCAAGCACTGCTATCGACATCTACTGGTTTCGAGTTTGAAATCTCTCCATGCCAGTGCCATTCTGTATAGCCTTGTACAATCCCGTTGAACATGACATGACTTTTGATTTCCTCACCAGTGTTGACTTTCAAGTTGTTACCGCAATGCCTACATGGACAGTAGAACCTATCTGTAGGTTTTTTCCTATGTTCCTCGGCAAATCTAATAAACTGATCAAGACCAGATATAAACTCTGGGGTGCAACGATTGCGAATGGACATCCATGATCTATCCATTCGATGATCAAAAGAGAAAACAAGTATATATTAGGACAAGATTAGGGTATACACTTACATCCTATCCAAAATTTACTCCTATTACAGTCCCAAACCAGGGACTATCCAAGATTTACTCCTAATGAGTAAATCTTAGACGGGTTTCTAGGCCAACAAACACATGTGATGTCATTCTTATATATAATAAATGTGTACCACCTATCCCATCCTTGAACACCTAATCTCACTAGTAAGTGTATAATGTGTATTGGGTTTTTGAGAAAATTTCGGCAGCATTTCCCCGTTGTTCTCTAAGTACATATGTACTTAGAGAAAAAACGGGGAAATGCTGCCGAAATTTTCTCGAAAACCCAATACACATTATACACTTACATCCTAAGTGAGATTAAGTGTTCAAGAACAGTCCCAAACCGGGGACTATCCAAGATTTACTCCTAATGAGTAAATCTTGGACGAGTTTCTAGGCCAACAAACACAATAATAGATATGTACATGTTAGGGTTTCATCACAATTAATGTTAGGGTTTCATCACAATTGATGTTAGAGTTTCATCACAATTGATGTTAGGGTTTAATCAAATCAAATTAGGACGCTACAATTGACAAGTTTAAATCTTATTTCAACATACATCAAAATTTACTGAATTAGGCCAAACATTATGATTAGAAGCACAAATATATGACAAATATATGCAAGCAAAAGATTTGTTCATATCCTAGGATTTACATAAAGCATTACATAAAAATTTGTTCATATCCTTACCAACAGCAAGCACGGCTGTAGTAGGCCAACACAGCCATGGCCGTGCTTGCTGTTGGTAAGGAGCTAGGGAGAAGGAAGAAAAGAGGCTAGCCTACCTGGAGCTAGCATGGAGAAGAGCAGCGGTAGCAGTGGCAACGAGCAGGCGAAGAAGCAGAGGGGAGGGCGGCGGGCAGAAGCAACCGACGGCCGAAGAAGCAGCAGGCGCCGGTCGGAGAAGCAACATCGGCGGGCAGCGGCGCCGGCGAGTAGAAGAGCACCAGCACCGAAGAAGCAGAGGGGCAGCAACCGACGTCGCGATTTTGGGAGAGCAGCGACGAGCAGCAACACAAGAGAATATCGCGATGAAACAGGAAGAAAGGGGGAAGAGCCGGGTGATCGGGTCTATTAAGTTGGTCAACGACGTCAGTTATCTACAAAACCGATGCCTATTATGCTTTAGCGTCGGTTGATAGTAAAACACCGACGCCCAACTAGACAACATTTACCCTAAATTATTTGGCGGGAACCATTATTAGCGTCGGTTATCGAGGGATAACCGACACTGAAAGTGGGACTTTTCGTGCAAATTTTCATTTTAAATAGGCGTCGGTGAATAGTTAAAAAACCGACGCTGTAGGTGACCTAAAATGTTTTCGCTCGAAAATTCGGTTTCGTGGGCGATTTTAGGCGTCGGTCTGTTATAACCAGCCGACGCTGAATACAAAGTGGTACCCGTGTCTGGCTGGTCTTCGAATATAGATGTCGGTTTGCATAAATAACTGACGTTTAAATTTATAGGCGTCAGTTTTCCTAAATAACCGACGCCCAGAAAAGCGACACTGAATGCTGTTTATGTAGCAGTGAATGTTTAATTTTTCTTACATGCTTTGCTTGTCACTTTATATGTTTGATTTCTGCTCTTTGTATAATCAGGGAAGATATACATAGGAGTAAGGAGATGTGCCTTACTTGCACTACCTTAGCCATGGGAATGGCTTGGATGTGCTGGAGAGTAAATGTTTGTTGTTCAAATTTTAGTATATCCACATGAGTGGTATATAAAGTTAGGACCGTTCTACACTAATAGGAGGTGGGTGTAGGATACAAACCTCCCTTGTATTATTTCTAGATTTGTTTGATCATCGTTGTTCTTCATGTTATGATATTGATGTGAAACCTTATTCTCAAGAATCCCTAATCCAATTTGATCCTTAATATAAGTGATTTCTATTTTAGTTCATTTCATTTTAATATCTTAGTTCACATAATAAAACCTCTTTTATTAAAAAGATCTAGATTGTTGTATTTCATCACTCTTGCACCTAATAATACCTTGCTACTTGGATGGCGTCGATAATAGTACATGCACCCATATACTTACGAGGTAGTGTTTGAGTTTATAAATTCAAAACTTACGCACACAACTACCAAGAGGCGGTCCCCTAATCGATCAACTCATATGGAGAACCGACGGGTTGGCTAATTGATAAGCCAATTGAGGATTGTTATGGTTCTTTGACCGATTGATGAATCAATCAACTGTTCTATTTCTTGGGGAGATCCTCGATTGGTCATTTGATTGGCTGAAAAACCAATCAGACGATCTTTGCCACAAATTTCTATGATAATTATTGCCGATTTCTTTATTTGCGTATCGTTTAAGTGAGGTATCAGTTGATCGAATTACTTGGTGGACAAATTCCCTTCTTTTTCCTAGGTCCAATCGGCCCAGTGGGAGTGCCAACGATTTGGATCCATTTAACAACCAAATAAAAAATTGATTAACAACACTGCCACAAAGGCTAAAAATTAAAGCCAACTAAAAATTGCAAAGATTTCCATCTAAATAATTGTATAGAGGCCAACATTTCACATATATACACTACTACAAAAAATGGTTTTTACAACAGTTCATTTTTCCATTTTACAACTGGTGTCAACTGTTGTATTAGATCGTGTGGTCTTATGGGGGGGTTCTTTATATAATAGATGTTGCGCCTGTTGTAATATATGTATTTTATACAATAGTTAATACATGTTGTAGTTCATTGAACACACCTGTTGTAATAGGGGTGTTGTATATAACATCTTGAGACAAAAGGAAAATACATCTAGACACAAGGTTTCAAACTTGAGACCACTTGAAAGTAAGGCACATCTCAAACCGCTGAACCAGTTTCTTTTTATGCAACACATATATTCTTTGTTGTACATATACAACAAATGACATGCAAACCTGTTGTGTGATTGTGGTCTATTATAATGGGTAATTATTACAATACGCGAAAGCCTGTTGTGTAATTATAGTATACTACAATGGGTTATAGTATGTTGTGTAATGATGGTCTACTACAACGGGTTAACATATCTGACTACTACAACAGGTAGAGCATGTTGTGTAATTATGATCTTTTACAACATGTTAGAGTATGTTGTGTAATGATGGTCTATTACAATGGGTTAACATACATGACTATTACAACAGGTTAGTGCATGTTGTGTAATTACGATCTTTTACAACGGTTTAGAGTATGTTGTGTAATGATGATATATTACAACAAGTTAGCATACATGACTATTACAATGGGTTAGAGCATGTTGTGTAATTATGGTGTTTTACAACGGGTTTGAGTATGTTGTGATATTACAGTCTATTACAACAATTTAGCACTTATTGTAGTATCACATATACTACAACGAGTTTGGCCTGTTGTATATAACTTGTGTTGTATAAAATATATAATTCACAACACACAAATAGACTTGTTGTAAAAGATATGCTAACTACAACACAACCAACATAACTGTTGTGTTTTTCCCGTTGTAAAAAGCATTTTCTGTAGTAGTGATATTTATCAACTAACTTTAAAGGGAATTCAATGGCCTCAACCACAACATGTATACATAAGGTATTTACAAAATAATTATAACATTTACACCATACATGGTATACAACCAAAAATGTGAGTCGATATACATCCATAACAGACCCTCTACTCGAATTTGAGAGTAAATGACAACTCTAGAACTTTAACCAGAACCACACCTATCTATTAACTCTACAAATATCCAAACAAGGCTCTTGGCTAACAAAGTTGTGACCGTGTTGTTGGTCACCTAAATATGTGGAAAACTACATGATGAGACCCGAAGTCCCATCAATATGATATAACAACTGATAACATGTATTGCTTACAAGTAAGTTGTGTAACTAAACCGATTTTTACAGATAATTTAATATTTAGAAGAACTAACCAACATATATACAATGAACATGTACAGATAAAGGTATAAATATATATAATTGAACTTATACAAATATGAATCACATTTGATACTTGTAGGAATAGAAACAATAACGTCATACACTGTGATTTACCAAATAACCCTAAACATATATACTACATGGCAAAAATACATTTTTTAATAATCCTTGGGTAGTTTAAGGTGTACCACTCAAACTATAGCTGACCACTTTGAAGTCACAATCATCCTAATATAAGGTTTTTGGATGATTAGGACCTTAAAGATCTCTTCCCATTGTCTAATATGAGTGACAAACTTTAATGGCACAACAACCCAAGGCACTAGTAGGGGTACAAACTCCCTCCCACTAAAAACCTAGTTTGTCATAGATATTGATCGCTACGAATTGTGTGTCCCAAATGTAGATGGTAAGGGGTAATTGGATTTTAAATTTGTACCAGATATCTCAGACCTCCAAAATGATAATATGGGGTCATGTGCAGTAAACAAGGTGGAATACAGGGACAAGGGTGATAATCTGTTTAAGATTTGAGGCCTTAGCTTAGCTAGTTCAAATAAAATGGATATGGGTGTCCCTTACTTGAACAAGATAACCAACAAGAATTAAAAGAACAAAGTAAAGAAAACTAAGTTAATAAAACAAAATAGAATGCATATCTTTTTGATGAGTTTTGATATTTGGATAGAACTTGATTGTGTTTCACCAAGTAATCACATCAAAAACATGCAAATAGTCATACCCTTTTTATACCCTTAGCATTTTTTACAAGCAATAATCATTAGTGTATATTCCCTCTTTTCTTGAGATCGGGTTACATCTAGATTATAAGCATGCATCTCTCTCAAGATGACAAACAAACAATCAAACTTGCAAACATATGATCATTAGCTCTAGTGATCTGACAATTTCATGAATTCACCCCACCTCTTGCCGCTAGTTCTGATCTAATACTACTCTTTTGAGGTATTAGAATTCTAACATCAAAATATGGTAGCTAATCATACTGGTGATTCATTGATATACAAGAGTAAGGAGATAAATATTGCTAAGAGTATATACATTCAATGGAAAACAAATATCTACATGTTGGGAGAGCCTTAGTGGATATGCCCGAACCAAGTTAAATGGTGTAGCCAGTCATATTTATAGATGACAAAACTGATTTACAAATGACAAAGGCCATATGTAACATCCCAGTATTTGAGGCCTCAGATAAAATGATCTTAAAAGGAATGATTGGGCTACCCATATCACCAAGGTGCACCTCCTTTTTTGGGAGCCCATCACTAAAGAACTCCATAGTTAAGCATGCTCAGCTTGGAGTAGTACTAGGATGGATGACCAGTCAGGAAGTTGACCCCGACTTGCATCTAAGTGAGAACAAAGCACACAGTTAAGGCTAGTGGTGGTCTGTGAGGCCAGTCTTCATTCCTAAAACTCTGTTAGAGCCTTGGGCAGTGGGCCCGGGTCTTACAAATGATATTAGAGCCATAACCTCTCCAGTAGGTGGGGCCCACATGGGCATGTGGCATGTCAGTCTTGAGCCGTGTGGTCCAGGCATGTAAGAAAGGGTTGTCCATGGTGACGTAGCCACCCTTGTGCTGGTATTTTGTGATCGGGATCTGGGTTTCCATGGGCCATTATGGGTATGGACTAAAATGGGGAAATATTATGAGGCCATATAGTTGAACCTTGACGAGGTCGTTAAGCGTCTAAGTGGGGGAGATTGTAACGTCCCAGTATTTGAGGCCTCAGATAAAATGATCTTAAAAGGAATGATTGGACTACCCATATCACCAAGGTGCACCTCCTTTTCTGGGAGCCCATCATTAAAGAACTCCATAGTTAAACATGCTCAGCTTGGAGTAGTACTAGGATGGGTGACCAATAGGGAAGTTGACCCCGACTTGCATCCAAGTAAGGACAAAGCATGCAGTTAAGGCTAGTGGTGATCTGTAGGGATAGTCGTCATTCTTGAAACTCTGCTAGATCCTTGGGAAGTGGGCCCAGGTCTTACACCATCGCCTAAAGGAAAATGTAAGGGATGTGAATAAAGTAGGGAAGAAGAAGGACATAGGAAAAAATAGTATATGTAGGGGTACTAGACGTTGATGAATACCTCCTCCTATCGTGGATGACAATGGCGACAATGATGATGGAGTCTATGATCCTCCTCTCAAACATAGAATGTAGACATCTAAGGGAGAATCCATCGATGGAGTTTAGAATTTGTTCCTTGACAACCGATGAGTGTCGATTACGTCTTTGAACTTGGGTATCACTTTTTGCAAAGGAAGACTTGGCTTCTTTGAAGACCTAGGGTACCTATTTATAGGGATCGGTGTGTTCCAGAGGAACCTAGTGCATGGATCCTTTGCTTGTGATCCAAATGTTAGGACATGTACCTCGAAGCTGGTACTTAACTAATCTATGCAAAAAAGGACTTTGTAGGAGTTCCATCTATGTGTGGTAAGTCACAATACTTCCATCAATTGAATATTAAGGGCCACCCATCAACTGCAAATTACATGTCACCCATTGTTGGAATATTAATGCTCCTTCTTCTATTGAGGATGATGATACTTTGTCAATGGCTAATGGCCTAATTGACCATTAATGGCTAGTGTCCTGGCATTTTATGGTGCAGAAACATAGGTTTCACATCGGCTTATGACCAATGATGAAAAATCTAAGTGTTCCACGTCATCGGTTGTTGGAGCGACCGGTTTGAGTTTTTTACTTTGATTGACAAACTTATGGTTTTCAAGTGTGGTGTATTAGGCTATATCCAATTGATCAAACAATCATTGACTGATCAATACTCTCAACCGATGGAAATGTTGTGTTCTTCGATAAAACTTGTTATTCTCCTACAAAAAGATGTAATATTATAATAAAGGGGGAATATTAATGAATGCAAGTATAAGTAAGATTTGTCACATTCAAACCTAGATTAGTAAGAGAGATAGAGGGTAAAATAGGAATGCAATATCCACACATTTGGATGTTATAAACCCCCAAACTTAGATTAATCTTGTCCTCTAGATAATAATTATAATTAGAGTATCATTTGACAAATATGTGCATTTAATTAAGTCAATCATTCATTGTTCCCATGTCTTTATGTCAGTTCTATTTTAAGATTTCTCCTAACTTCCTTGTCTACTTCTTGTGTCCCTATAACTCCCTAAAATATTTGAGGCATTTTGACCTTTCACCTGTTTAATCCCCTTCCCCAAGGTTGGGTTCTCCCTCTTTGATATCCACAAGAGACATGCTTCCTAGTTGTACCATGCATAAATCTCATACAAGGCATCTTTCACTTGTAAATTTTATTTTGTTAGATAATAAAGAGTGTGTGTAGGGTAGGCTAAGGATGAGGGGTAACTTGTTCTCCCTTGGGTCACTAAAGTAGAAGTCCAATGTAAGAAAAAATGGTTTCTATGAACTCCTTTGAAGTTCAAGGGGTTATAGAGCTTCTAGGTTCTACTAGCAATCATGACATATCTGCATTCATTAGTGCATCTATAAACTACATAGAAACCACCTTTGGCTCACAACATGGCACAACTCTCATGTTTTTATCATGTTCATGCTTTTATTCAATTTATTTTTGGCTTTTTATGTGATGATATGATTTTTTTAAATTTTTGTGAGATGCCAAACATCTTTTTCTTCTTTTCATGATTTTATGACTAGAAGAGGTAGCTTTTTTCCTTGGTGTAAGGCTTCTGCTGTTCCAACATGTACTCTGAGTCTCAGATGATCACTTAGGAGCATTTCAGGCTATGATCCACTCTTTTTTTAAGAATTTTTTTAGGGCCAGTCATCATTCTATTTGCATCTTGAAGTATATTAAGGTATGGTTGATGTAAAAGCATGATCACTTTGCAAGTTATGTGAGTTCCTTACCCGAATTTGCTACTTGATACTTGGAGACAAATTAGACCCAGTCTACGATCAAAGATAATTTCTAGGAAAATTGGATCAAAATTTTCCTTAAGTCAAAATTTTATGCTTTGTTTTGTCAAAAAATATGTTAAGTATGGATTAAAACTATATATTTAATTTATCTAACATGTTTTGGGATTTAAAGAAAGACTCAAAATTGTATCTGCAAAGGTGGTATGTGAAGGTGGGGCTATAGAAGCAGATTGAGGTAGAGGAGACAAGATAGTACCTACCTCACCCATTTATACCTTCAAAAATTATCCTTGATTATGTCCCCAAAGTATCAAAGGATGAGTATGAATGTAAGTTGGTAAGGTTTACTCTTGATTGTGAAGTATGTCATCATCCTAGTAAGAGCGTAACAGTTGGACATCATACATTCCATGGAGAGGATGATAACACTCATTATGTAGACTGTCAACCTTGAAACCAAAGAGGCCAAGGTGTCATTTGAAAAAGGATATAGAAGCCACAATCATTGGATTGTATGATATGTTGTGGTGTTCTATGGAAGAACTGTGGTTACTTGAAGTCCTTTCCTGTCTCATATGTGCATCCCTTGTTATGGCTCTTTATAAATTGTACTATTTCTTCTAGACAAGTTTTAGCTTTCACCTTTGATGGCACTCTGTGCTCTTGTCATGTTGTTGTATTTCTTTAGTCTATACTCAACATCACAACTATTATACATTATGACTATTTTTGTAAATGTTTTTACCGCCAACAAAGTCCAATGATTACCATGCAGAATTGGGAGAAATATGAAGAGAATGAGAGAAGTTTGTAGGCATTCAATGAGGCTTTCATTTTCTTTGAAGTCCTTGTTGTGCATGAGGTCCTCATGTAGAAGGTAGCTTGCCATATGCACGTTTGGAAAACCATCTTCCAAAAAATATTGGTATGTTAACATTACATTTGATGACATATATCCATTAATCTTCAGAGTGTCCTAGAGATCATCATTTTGAAATGCAGATGCTTTCTCTTTCAAAAAATTTAGTTACCAAGAATGTTGCCTTCTTTTAAATTGTCCTAAGTCTAAATCATCTTGCAATAAATTTTCACATGCCCATTTGTCTAAGTTCATGAACATTTCTTTGACAGTCCCCACTGGCCCTTCAAGTACTACTTCTTCAAAATTTGGGAATATTATCCCCTCAAGGTGTACATGGTGGATGATATTAGTGGAAGCTTCTTCTTTGAGCTCCCCCTCTTTTGGTTAGTCAACTACATCATGTATCTTTGCTTCTTTTCTAATACAGCCTCCTCCCTAGTATTTTTGGTGTGAGGAATAGTCCATTTTTGTCCTTTAGAATGTGATTTATCTGTCTGTTTCTTGGATGCCTCATATGACTGTTGATCCTCCTTTCGCAATTGCTATTATTCCTATGTTGTTGAGTTATTTGATGGTTGTGATTGCTGCTTCTGTTGCTCACTATTATTCCACCCCTTCTGCCATTCTAGGGCCCACCCTTTTTCAGTTTTATCTATGCATAGTTATTTTGCCACTTCTCTCCATGGATGCTTTACATGGAGGGGCACACTACTGTAGTCTCTGTGGTATAGAATCTGGGGGTATCACTGGATTGGTAAAGAAACATCTATCGTAAATGACCTCCATTGCCTATTTGATGTGTTGCCTGTGGTCATTCTCCCTGGCCAAATCATCAAAGGGTATTCTTCTATTAACTGCTTCCATCAGACTAAACACTATCAATTCACTATCGCCTGATCTTGACTTTTATTGGGGAATCTTGATGTTGATTTATAAACAACTTCCAGTCATGTTTGTATCTATTTCCTACCCCTTTAATCGTTGCTCTAGCCTTATTGGGATCTTTTGTATCTCTCGTGTTTCTATGGCTTGAAAGACCATTGTATTACACTTGATTTCTTGAGACCAACAGTTGTAGATCACCACATATCATTTATTTAAGTCAACAATAGATAAGAACCAATGGTCTTTGGCTGTGAATGACATTGTAACAAACCTAGTTTAGTTTTTACTTACTGCTTTAGTTAGATCATCCATGAATGATTCCTTGTTCTTGTTTTTAGAGAGATGGTTGGAAAAACTAGGGGTGTTATTTAATACTTGCTGCTCTTTCTTTGGGTCCAATAATTGTTCAAGGATATTCACACAAAGAACCTTGTACATGCACACATTCACCTGTGATTTTCCCCTGAATATTCCTCTAAAATATTCTCACATCAAAGAGATCTCTTTGTTGGTGTTCTAAAACATTCTCTCTTGATTGGTCATCAACAAGGAAATCTATGAGGACGTGGATGTCCATAGAAGATATTTTGGACATGGATGTCATGTTTATTCCCTTCATGTTTCATGGGAGAGGTGGGGGCGTATGACCCTTGCTTACTTCTCTTATTTGAGATCAGAGACGCATGGACTCGACATTCTTGTAGGGACCTTTCTGAAGAAACTCTGCATTCCCCTCATCTTTGTCTGATAAATCGACTTCTATTGTGCCCTTGACAATTGTGGTAATATTTTTTTGGAATAGCCCCTTCCAAATTGCTTCGTTACAGGAACATGCAATATAGATCAACTAGTGGTATCTTGAGGTCAAACATATCTTCTATCTTGGCCGTTATTTATTTAGTTGTTTCTTCAGCTTCACCCCGCACTTCGTTATCAGGTTCATCTTCTTTAGGGGCCTTATATAGCCCCTTCTGAGATGCGTATTGGTTTTTCTTCCTTAGCTCAAACTACTTCTTGAGTAGGCTGGTCATCTTGGATAGGTTGGGGAGAGACTTCTGGTGGTGGGGAAGGAACCTACTCCTTCTTTTCTTCCATATCAGGGGTCTCATCAATGATCCGTAATAGGTTCAAATTGATGTTGAGTGGAGAGCTATATTTCTTGCTCATTGCGACTTTTCGATCATGCCTACAATAGTGGGGAAGAATGATGACATGTCACTCTTGGGAGGTGAGGATATAAGGATCATATTGTCAATGAATAAGATAGAGATGGTTGCTCCACACATATCAATCTCTTTATTTCACACTTCTCTTCATGACATTGCATTTCATCTTTCCACTCCTTTTTCATTACATCATGCTCTCTTTGCATATTGTTGCGATCCTTTTGCGATTCGGCTTGTTCTGTTTCCATGGAAACCCTATTTTCCATTATATAGAATTGACATGCTAGGATTTTATTTTGTAAGTTATGGGAGGGGTTCGATCCTTTCTTCTATTATTTCTACCTGCATTTTTAATAGTGTGGGATAGAAGATAAGGAAGATACATTTGGAGGAGTTAAGGATATGCTCACACATAACATTATATTGTCATCCAATCTCCTCTCCTATATTTGTCATGTGCAGGTGGTTTGGTGGCAATGTTAATTTTTCCCCAAAAATTTCCTCAGTTAGGAGGACAATGTCGAGTTCATCTTAGGGTGATGTACTATCATTTCATTTGGGGTTTTCGTATTTTGTGTTGATGGTGGCACATCTTTCTTGGTTCTTTCAAGTTGTTCTTTTCTCGAAGGCTCTATGGTCTTGGCCACCTGGACCTCCTTTGTGTCTTCTTGGTCCTTCCCTTTCTCAACCATCTTCCCTTCAACTACAACATGGTGTTTTTTGGCATCAAGGGTTCTTTGGCCTTTTGGATCCTTGTTGGCTGCCTTACATATCCTAATTTTTACTTTATTCCTTCAGTTTGGTTTTGTAGTTTGTATAGTGTCCTCTTTTGCCTCAGGCTCACTCCATTCTTGGGGATGTCGTGTTTGCCTTAACCATTTCCTTCTATTTCTCTAGATATCATTTTTAATATTTCATCCATGTAGAAGTTGAGCGTGTTGTAATCATAGTTGCTCAATTCTATAAGGGATAGTAAATCATTTGTTTTATCAAACTTGTAATTATACTTGTCCCCCTTTCTAGAGAGTACCCATGTGGATATCAAGTACTTAAGGTTCACAAATATGTCCCACTTGCCTACGATGAGATTGTACGTGATGCAGGGTTGGCCTAGAAGATGCCCTAGCTAGGTTATTATCCCCCATGTATAATTCCTTCAAACTATCTAGGCAACTTGCTACTAATAATTTATCTATCAATAGGCTATTAATATTGACTAGTTTCTTTTTTATAATGCTCTAGAAGATGTGCATGTATTTCCTCATTATATTTATAGTGTCGACTCTTGTGAATATTGTGCATACGACTATCTTGAGAATTACCTGCATAATCTCAAAATGTATCTAGGATTCCTTTGACTACCTAGGTTTGTGTCGTAATTCACCGATTTACTTTTTCCCATGTTTTATCAGTGTTGATCTCCCTGGCTTCTTTATCAAATTTGGCTTTGTTGGAGGTAGCAACATGATCTTATGATTCATAGAAAATATTGTTCAACATTAGTTCAATTAGAATATATTCTTTATATAATAGTCTTACTACAAGCTTATAGGCCCCCATCTCATTCTACCTCTTCCTCATCCACTGAAAGCTTCTTCAACGATAACATGAACTCCATGATTAGTTCAGTGTAAGACTTTTGGGAACATTATGGGTACAACGTGTTTATTTGCTTTAGCATTTATTTTAACCTAGTGTACATTCCTAGTTTCTCTAGGGACTTCTTGTAGCCATATCTTGTTGCTTTGAATATCCCGTTCTACGTCATGGGTTCATAATTATTTCAGATCTTCTTTTCCACAGAGACAAATGTATTATCTGGATCCATGTCTATTGTATAGATGACAGTTGCTCATCATGGACCACCACTGCTGCTGGTTCCACTACAACCTCAGAGGGGATTATCTACTCTGTAACTAATCCTAATGTATTTTCTAGATATTCAACTTCTTTATGTTTTACTTCCTCTTTCACCTTTATCCCTATCCTAGTTTTCTTCTTTTCTAGGTTGCTGGGAGGTGCATCCACTACCTTTGTATTTTTATTCTTCTCCTCCTCTTCATATTGTATATTAGATGAGACATGGGTAACATGTCTTACTAATGAAAAGATCATTGGAGGCTTAGCAAGACTCAATAATTGATGGGTTATAGAATTCTTGTTGGTTAATAACCGGTGAGAGGAAATATTGCCAACAGACGAGGATGGGAGACTGATGAAATAAATAACCAATGAAAATAGCAGTGATGTGCTACAATAGAAAGGTGCTAATTATTTAGCTAAATATGAAAGCCTATCCACTGATGAAAGCTAGAACTATAAAATAATGAAAATCTCATTGATTCACTAGCACAAGATGCCAACCGATGAAAATTTCCATTAAAAAGAACAAGCCCAGATAGGTTGGATCCAATGGTCCTGGAAGTCTATATCTTGGCGAGAACTCATATTGTGGGTGTAAGGTAAACATCACTGAGGGAGACTACCTTTGAAATCATTGTTAGTTGGCTAGCAGAGAGGTAAACTGATGGAGAAAGAACATTGATGAAAACTTGGGGTGATGATAGACCTATTTAAAATTAACTAATAGAATTTGGAGGCAATGAGGTCAAGCAGTGATGGAAATGAATTATCGTCAAGATAAGGAGGAAGAACATCAGGAAGGCCTTAAACTTGTGGTCTAAGACCAATGGATAAGCTTAGGTGAGGTGTTGCTATTTGTTGTTGGTTTTCCTTCTTGTTGGATCACATAGTCACTCCTCAATCTCTATCTTGGTTATAAAAACAACTATCCTAAACTCATGTCAAGATCCATCGGGCGAGCATATAATTGTTCCTCTCACTTTGACAAGTCTTATCATCGGCATATTCAAGTGCAATAGATGCTGATAAGAGCATGACAATTAGGACAATTGGGGTTATGGGTATTAACGACGGTGACTAGTCGACAACACTCCACCAAGGATGGTTATAAACTCATTGGTAATGAGAGTTGGTAATTGGATTTGAGTGGGAGTTAGGTTTTTGAATGTAGCGGTGATTTAGGGTTTTCAATCATATTTGCAAAATCTAGGGTTGTGAAATATATAAAAAAGAAATCCACTATAGGTTTTTATACTTGAGTCCATAAGATGGGACCCGATCAATTCTTCAGTGTCTATGGATTGATGGAAAAGTGTTGAAACCTCCATTGATGAAATCATGCGCCTCTGTCCTATGATGAAAATCTGGACTCTTATCAACTAATTAAATCTTATAGCCATTGGTTACCGATGATTTTATGGATTGTCATGCCAATACAATGTGGGTTTTTAGCTCCAATGAAAAAAATAGCTCAAGGTGTCTACCAATGGAAAAGTTGGGGAACCCGTCAATGGAAGAGCATAGGGTGACATCCAATGAAGTTTCTAATTCTAGTGTATCGACGGGGCTACAAACCTTGTTTAATGATGAGCATTTGTTCTTCAAGGACCGATGGGAGTTCAACTCTATACATATCAATGTGAGTCAAGCCTTAGTGAATAGATGAAGACATTCTTTCTATTTTTGTTTCCTACGTACCTTCCTTGGTGACAGACTTCACATCATTGGTCCATCCTATCAATCATCATATGAATACTCATGTTAATGACTACATCTTATTCTATACACAACAACACTAGAAAATCTAAAACTACATTTTAAATAGAATTGTGGCCCTACTGGTAGTTGACTTTGCTATCAGAGATGAAGCTGAGAAGTATATGGGCGTTTTCATTAGAGGTGTCTTCCATAACTACCGGTAACTCAAATCTTGGTGAGTCCCTCCTCACAAATTTTGATTTCCTCCTCAATCGGTCAAGACTAAGATATGCAAAATGATAGTACAGAGTAAGCTATCAACAAGGGAACTTTAAAATCTAAAATTTAGAGAAAAATTAAATTCAACGATCTTGGGATGCCTCCTAAGGAGCTTTGATTTTGGTTCACTAGAGTGACTTTTCCTATTCTTAAAGACTGGGTTTTTGGTTCAAGCTATAGGTCAACTCTCCTTCTGAAGGCTTCATCCTCACAACACCTCTTTACCCTATGACCATTTATTGGAAAGTCCCAGATTTCTCACTATAATGTTCCATCATCCTTGATGTATAGGCCTTTGTGAATATGAACCACCCATACCATCTCAATCTTAATTTTCATGGGAACACCTGATCAAATAATTGAAAAGGAGTATCTAGTCTCCCTCTTTAACATCTAGTGATACCCCATTTTTTCTCAATCAACATGAATTCATGATTAATGTAAAATCTCTGGATAATTATGGGATCCATTCCCTTCCATTCTTTTTGTCAACATCCTTCCACCTTGGTGAAGAGTGGAGTGCCACAATCCCATTCATCATTTTCCCACCCATTTCTCACATGTATCATTTTCCTCATTTTCCCACATATTTAATTCACCCATTTACACCCAATTTCACCCAATTTAGAGATTTTTTTTCATTACGAAATTAGCATTTATTTAATATCAAAAGTACTATTTGCTCATCAATTCTACTTTTTACAAGATCTTTTTCATAAATTACCTAGCTAAAATAAATGAAATAACAACAATCCTTTTTTCACATATATTCAATTTTTTCCATGATAAATTTGGGAGGTAATCCTAAGATATCTCTCTCTAAAATTCTGTATATTTTCTCCATAAAATTCCTAAAATTTCTAGAAAACCGAGAAACCAACTTTCAACCAACCGGGACATCGAGTAGATCTGAGTCATCTGTCATGTGCCACGTGGCAGATAACCTCAATCTGCACGCTCCATCTACGTAGTGTATCAGGGTGATTTACCACCTATTCTAGAATGTTTTGTCTAAAACCCCAAACCCTAATATACACCTACCCCCCATATCCACCATATTTTAGGCCCCTTTCAAACCTCTTGAAGCCGGACGAGATGGGGGTGCTAATTATTCCCCACTCATAACAAGTTCACTGAATTTGATCTTTGGGTTTGTGTTTATTCCTATTACTTTTCTATCAACCCTACTCAGATGACAACTTAGTTATACATTGCAGCTTTAATGATTTTATCATGTTTTTCCTTGTTTTCTATATAAATATGATGGCGACTCCAAACTCCTATATTTTTTCCATGTGACCACCAAATGAAGTTTCACTACCCAAAGGATATGGTTCTCTCCATATATATTCATCTCTCTTTTTTGGGTAGGGTGCGACAAACTGGAGACTCCACTAGGGATGCCAAGACAATCTAAGTCCAACTCGTGCTATTATGTCACAAATATTGAGCATCTTCATGACAATTTAGTTTTTCCTTTCTTCTAATTTTCATTCTCATGTTCTTTTTTTTCTTTCATTTTCTACTTTCTGATTTTTGGTTGGTTTGGGATCATGGTCAGACATCCCTCTAATCTACCAGCCCCTGGATGTGAATTGTGCTAGCTCCACTCCTCTCTATGTCTGGGTCAGTCTGGTAGATTTTTTCTATTTTATGTTTTCCCCTATCTTTGCCCCTATTGATTGAGGGTTTCCACCACACTTCTCTTTCACTGTTTCATGTTTGCTTCCCTCACTTTTTTTTAAAAGAAAAAGTAAAGGATGAACAACAGATGTAGGTTAGAAACAAGATCTGATCATTCTAGAAATAAACTACTATTGTTTCTTTATTCACATATAACTGAATTTCATGCCTTATGGGTTTCCTTTTGAAAACATTGAAACCCATCATATGCACTCCTTGCTCGCACCAACTTATGTGTCAAAAATGGAGCGAACCTCATGTTGGATTCCAAAAAATGATGTGGGATGTCAGTGAAGGTACCGATGCAATGCTAAGTTAGATGTCCAAAGTCTTTGAACATCCCACTCTCCTAGCAGCCATGAGTGACTACGGCCATCATAGCGATGAGGTGTATTTAGAGCAGTATCCTTATTTGTTACACCCGGGTTACCCCCTCGATGAATGCTATATACCCATAGAGAAAATAAGGATACCCCTCCTTGTAGGTCATATTTGAGTGAGGATGTAATGTCTTGTCTAAACTCAAGGGCTAAAATGGGAGGATTATTGTCTCCATATGCATATCTATTGCTTTGGTTAGTATGGATGTTTAAGATTGTTGCTAATCCCTTTCATGTATAGGTTAAAAATCTTTTTAAATATTACCAATCTTTTCAAATAGAAGAATATTTTTAAAGATTTTAAATATTTTTAGGTTAAAACATCTTTTAAAGATTAAGAATCTTTTCAAATAGGATGATATTTTTAAAGACTAACAATCTATTCATATCAAACAATCTTTTTTAAGTTTAACAATCTTTTCAAATTGAACAATATTTTGAAAGATTAAAAATCTTTTCAATTTGAACAAACTTTTTCAAGATCAATAATCTTTTCAAATCAAACAATCTTTTTTATTATTAAAAATATTTTCAAATTAGACAATGTTTTCAAAGATTAACAATCTTTTGAAATCAAACAATCTTTTTAAATATTAAAATCTTTTCAAATCAAATAATCTTTATAAGGATTGACAATCTTTGCAAATCAAACAATATTTTCAAATCAAACAATCTTTTTAGAGATGAAAAATCTTTTCATGTCAAATGATCTTTTCTAATATTAACAATCTTTTCAAATCAAACAATCTTTCAAAAGATTAGCAATCATTTCAAAAATAAAACTGCCTTGCCAAAAAAACCAATTAGTTTTTCAAATTCAACAATCCTTTAAAAGAGTAATAACCTTTCAAAAGAACAAACATTTATTTATCCAAAAAGGGGTTCCCCATCTTTGTAGCCTAGTCAAATGAGGTAATTCATCAACGGTGAGTGATACATTACTTGTCAATGAGGCATCCACCTACAACCAGGGTCCCGAACCATGACCTAAAATTGGACCACCTATCTCCTTTGAAGCTCATATATATGGTCCTGGATAAACCATCCTGTGTTTATTATACCTAAGTTTATGGTCTTGTACTATGACCTAAAACTAGACCACAAATCATACTCAACTCTATGAAATAGGTAGAAGCCAAGGTGAGGCTCCCTCCTTGCTGAACACTCTTCACCTCCAAGGGGTAAAGACCCCATGAGAAACTCCTCAAAATAGAAGGAAACTAGGTGTTATGGATGCTGCCAACTGTTTCAATTTGAGAACCCCATTGGATGAGGACACCCTAGCAAAGAAAAGAGATTGTTTGAGAACAGTCATTAGCCCAGTGGGGGCTACCATATCTTGATCAACCACTTGAATCTCCACCTTCCATCCTCTTTTGAATGTTTCTTTTGGAGCACTTCCCTAAGGAGCATCGTGAGCATCATTTTTACTTTTCCTTTCAGCCATGACATTGACAAGTACATCTCGCACCAAAAGTGAATGGACTCCTCTATCTCGTCCAGGCTAGGGACATGTACCATCACTTATAAATAGATGACAAAAGAGGAACATTGCAAGTATTTTTCTCTATGAGAAGGTTGCATAGAATTGAGGAACACTCCTTTTATGAGATTTGTGGTCAACATGGGAAGTCTTTTAATTCCTTGATGGATATAAAAATGTGGAGGGGGACCACCGGTAAACACAAAGTACTCTTCTAATATAATGTTACACCTTACTTTTAAATCTCACTAATGCAAATTTCATGACATCATGGAAAGGTCAAGAAGTTCGTACTTCACCCAGCATCACCAACTATCAGCCAAGATGGCCACAAACAACAGTGTCGTAACATACCCAAATTCAGGTAAATACTACCTTTTCCCCCTTTATTTAAGAATGTTCTATTTTGAACCATATTCTTGAGATGGATTGATCTAGATTGTTAATAATATTCAATTATAAGGGGTTTATCCAATAACATAACTATTCAAGGATTCAATATAAGAAAAAGAGTAATATGCCAATGTGAGGTTAGTTGTGAAAATTTATCACATTAAGCGATTTAGGTTCTAATAAATTTTCCAAAACTTTTCCACTGGATAGATTTAGGCAACAGAGAGTTAGACACAAAATGTGGTCAATTAAGGATGAAGGAATACATTAATATGCTAACAATAAGTTTTTACTCAAATTGTGGGTTTTGGGTATTAAATTTTTCTAAAAGGAAAAATTGACTTTAGATTTGGATTCTTTGGGTCCCTATTATCCTACCTACACAATTTCACTTTATTTGGACATTGTTTACTCATTCAATTTTATTGGGAAAGAAAAAGGAAATATTAATATTTCAGTTTAGGCTAATCCAAATTGGAAATACATTTAATGTCACCCATCACACTACTGTCTGACTTTAGCAGAAGAACTGCTCTGGGCCATTGTATGATGATTGGGTGGATGGCGTCTCATCTTCTAGCTCTCTCCCAAGAAGGAAAGAAACCACAAGTTTTGTGTGCCATAAAATCGGGATTTCTCTTGCTACAATCAATTGTTTCTCAAAATTTCTTTTCCAACAGTTTCCTTAGAAAATCCCACATCCAACGAAGCCCTACTCAAAGCCTATAATCAAGTATTCAAAAGATGCCCAATACTTGGTACCAAGTCTCTCCACACCATTAACACAGAATCCCTAACTCGGTACCCTATAAATACCCTATCCATTGTTGCACACCATCACATGCAATAATCCTCTGGTCCCAATTTCCACTCGCATCATCATTTCATTTGCAATAGAAAAACTCTTATTCACTTACTTCCAAAGCTTGATGACGCCAACACACCCCGTCTTCCAAAAATCATTCTTTTGGTAAGAACTGACAATCCCTTCTCTTCGTTTCCGTATCATCAGTTTTGTGAATTTCTCACCCGATGGGAATCCCCTAATTTCTGCACCCCAAGCTGCTACTCCAAGCTCATGACCATGGCATGCCAGAGGATGGGGGAGGGTGACCCAGGGAGAATTTACTAGCTTAACCCCCTCATTTCTTTCAATCACCAATTTTTACACACGAGTATTTTTGTAATAGCAGTACTATATTCGATTTTTAAGCATCAATAAGTGAATGATATTAATTTGTCACGCCCTACATTTTAGGAAAATAATGCAAGGATACTTTGTTCATTCACATAATATTTTCACAATTAATCATTAAATGTCATAAAAGTTGTAAAAAAATCATATCCTTTTATGGAAGCTCCAAAAATTATAAAAAAAGTTTGCGGAATTTTTCTATCTTTTGGCATGGTTTTCATGCATGATTCCAAAGTTTCAAAGACTAGTTTTTAGGGTTTTGAGCTCTCTTAAACTCATATTAATATTCAAAGGAAACATTATAATTATCAAAGTTGAGATTTTGAGTCAGGATATTAATCAATAACCCATAACCCAATGTTAGCTTAGTAACAATAGTCAACCTAGGGTTTTGCTGAAGGATTTGTATTTCTAGGTTTTCATTTTATTTAGAATAAATTGAACCCTAATTGCGGAACAAAATACTATATGTAGGTTTTAGGTGACTTTAGACTTGGAAGGGTAGAAATTGATCTCCGACTTAAGTCAAGGAATGTGCATCTTTCCCAATTATCTAGATAATACTACAATAATCAACAAATATTACCATATGAGGCATTCCCTGGTTAAATCTTGATCATTGGATATATTTTCCTATTCCCTTGTTATTCCCTAATTTATTACTGACTCCATGAGATTCTATTATTGAAGGTCATTTGCACTATTTGTTGAGATTATCTCATCCTCTTATTTGAATCAAATTGATGATGGCTAAAATTTGATCTTTCCTTTATTTTACGTGTGTGTGTGTGTGTGCAAATAGACTAATTTTATATATTGTAGTAGTACACATGTACTTTCCACTGGTACATATATAAAGGGCACGCATATCCCACCCAGGGTGTGTGTTTTCCACCTAAATATATAATAGGCTTGAGATTTTATGGGTCTCGGCCCTACATAAATAAAAATAGTCTAATTGTTTGACATGCATTGATTATGATTTATTAATGTTGTGATATGTCAAAATATTCTTTCTATTAATCATTTTTTATTTATAATGCCTCATATTTTGGCCTATTATCTCTCTTGAAGTTTCTTCTTTTGAACCTTTCCTTTATTTAATATCATGCATTGACTTTCCTGTATCTTAAGTATTGCCTAGTTGTTATTTACTGCACATACTCAACATTTGCTGATGTCCTTTTTTCATTTTCTTTCTCCTGAGTGTTGCCTTCAACCCACCCAAAAGTTGCACATCCTGAGGACTAGGAAATAGGTGATGACACCGATAATTTGTTACAAGAAGACTTCTAAGATGAACAGCCTGTCCACCACTAACTAATCCTTTTAGTATATGCTTTAAATTCTGTTATATGCCATATATGGATCCTTAGTTGAACTCTGATGAGAAATTTTGTAATAGTTAGATTTATTTTTCACTGCAAAAGAAGCTATATTCCTATTGTCATTATGTTTAAAAAAATATTGTGAACACCAATTAATTGAAAGTTTTATATTATGGATGTGATATATTGGGGTATCATGCAATTATTTCCTTAAATTTAAGAAAAGAGTGGTCCCCACCTGGGCCCCACTCCTTACAAGAATGGTATTAGAGTATGATTGTGCTTATTAATAGGACTATCTCAAAAATTTCCTTAGTATGTTTTTCTTACCCGATAAACCTATATTTTTAGAGATCTAACCTTTTAATGACATCCAAACTACCCCTGAGTTTGTCTTTTCTAATGGGTACACTACACCGAGGAACCCTTGTTTCGGTATGGATCCCCCTCCTAGGAACAACTCAAGTTCTTAGGTTACACCGCTGCTCTTGGGGTTAGCGACACCACCGCCTCTTCTTCGACTGGTCTCACCTTGAGCATGAGTTAGCCTTCTTGCAACCATTTCTCACCACATATTTGGTGGGAAAATTGAACACCCCTCCTATTACTGATAAGCCAAAGGAGTACACACTACCTGATTGCATGAAGATGCAACCACCCTACTACAAGGGTGAAGGGGAACCAGAGATGATTGATAAGGCTGATGACTAGGTCTTAGCCATAGAGCTGACTTTTGATAGTATGAATGCCCTCTACATGAGAAGGTAACTTTTACTTCTTATGTGTTGGATGGACCAACGTGTGTCTGGTAGAATGAGATAACGTGGAATCATGGCACCTCTACTTTGACCTAAGAACAATTCTTGGCACTTTTCTGTGAGAAGTACATCTACATTGCTTCTCTTAAGAAGAAGAAAGTAGAGATCTACAGTTTGAAGTAGGGATCATTATCTATTCCCGTATATGTGAAAAATATCATGTTGCTTCAGAGTTATGCTATTGGGTTGAGTGAGGGTCGTAGGGCTGATCTGTTCTAGCAAGGACTATACTACCATGTGGGTCGTGCTCTAGTCCCTTAGCTTCATATACCTTTTTGGAAAATGGTTGATAAGGCCTTCATTATTTAATCATATCTTAGTTTCCAAGACCCCTCATAGAACAACAAGAGAAAGAACTATGACTATGAACAATATCCAGATAAGTGTAGTCATTGTTACCGCTATCATCCTCCTAGAAAGTGCCCCCAAGGAAGAACTACTGCACCTAGGAATGATAGGTCGATAATCTGTCATCAGTGTGGTCAGGATAGACATTTTAGGCCCTAGTCCTTCCTTCTACATCAACATCCTATCCATGCCCGACTGCCTGCCAATTAGCCTCAGCCTCGTCCTAACCCACCTCCAAGGAACAACAAAAACAACAACCCTCAGGGACGACATCCTCCAGTGGAGCGACATGCTGGATGTATTTTTGCTATGGATGGTGTCGATGTTATTGATGATAATGAAGTCATCGAAGGTATTGTGCATATAAATATACATCCTATAAAAGTTCTGCTTGATTCTGGTTCTTCAAATACCTTTATATCTTCTAATCTTGTTGAGATGTTAGACCTAGAACCTGCATATATGGACTATGTTCTTGTTGTTCAGACCCCACTAGTGGTAGGATATGCTCTTCTTATCTAAAATCCCCACCAATAGAACTATGTATATTTAGCAAAATGTTTATAACCTAGTTCATCTTCTTAAACATTATACATCATTCTAGGTATGGATTGATTGAAAAAGTTTAAGGCAACCTTGTTTTGTGATGAGAAAAAGGTTAGCTTGCTTCACTCGAGCAGTGAACAACTTGTTATAAAAGGAAAAAAATGTGAGGATAGACAATTAATTATCTCAACCATTAAAGCTAAAAAGCTTATCTCTAATAGATGTTGATCTTACTTGGCATCCATTATCCTTGACCCCTCACCACCCAAGTTGGAAGATATTGAAGTAGTTTGAAATTTTCCTGACATTTTCCCTAAAGAGTTACCTGGTATTCCCCCTTCCTGAGAGGTTTAGTTCTCCATTGATCTCCTATGAGGAACCGATCCTATATCAAAACCCCCTTATTGCATGGCACCAACAAAACTTGCAGAACTTAAGAAGCAACTGCAAGAACTTTTGGACATGGGGTTTCTTCGCCCTAGTGTATCTTCTGGGGAGCCCCTATTCTATTTGTAAAGAAGAAAGATGGTTCTCTAAGTATGTGCAAGTATTATAGAATGTTGAATCAAGTGACAATAAAGAACCACTATCCTCTACCACACATTGATGACTTATTCGATCAATCGAAGTCAGCTACAATTTTCTCTAAGATGGATCTGCAAAGTGGATACTACTAAATGCGAGTATAAGATGAGGTTGTATCAAAGATGACTTTCCACGCTCGCTATGGGCATTATGAGTTCTTAGTGATGCCTTCTGGTTTAACCAATTCCATTTCCGCTTTCATGGACCTAATGAATTGAGTTTTTCGCCCATACTTGGATGACTTTGTGGTAGTGTTCATTGACGACGTTCTCATCTATTATAGGTTGATGGACAAACATCGGGAACATCTACGTATTGTTTGGTAGACACTTTGTGAAAACCAACTTTATGCCAAGTTTTCAAAGTGTGAATTTTGGATAAAGGAAGTAATTTTCTTGGGCCATTTTATATCAGCAGGCCACATAGCTACAGATCTAGAAGTTGAAACTATGACTAAGTAGCAACCTCCAAAGAATCCTTCTGAGGTATGAAGTTTCATGGGCCTTTTGGGTTATTACATATAGTTTATTAAGAACTTTTCCGAGATGGCTCATCCTCTAACCAAGTTGACTCAGAAAGACACCAATTTTATCTGGACCCCAGAATGTGAAAAGAGATTTCTAGAGTTAGGGTGTTGTTTGACATCTGCCCCTATTTTAGCCTTACCTGTCAGAGGAAAGCCTTATATTATCTTCACTGATGCATCTAGACAAGGATTTGGTTGCATTCTTATGCAAGAAGGATGGTTTATAGCCTATGCTTCCCACCATCTGAAGCCAAATGAAGAAAACTGGTCGACCCATGACCTTGAGCTCACAACTATTGTTCATGCTCTCAAGATTTGGAGGCATAATATGTATGGCGTGGAATTTGAGGTTTTATCTGATCATAAGAGTCTTCATTATCTTATGATGCAAAATAATTTAAATATGAGACAAAGGCATCATATCAAGTACTAGAAGGATTATGATTTCACAATCACTTATCACCCTGGTAAAGCAAATGTAGTTGTTGATGCCCTTAGTCATAAGAAGGATGATGTCTGTGCATCTCTCCATAGTTTTGAGTGGAGAAGTATCAAGCAAGTTTTTAGATAGAGGTCAGAGTTGAAAGATGATTTGGATGATGTCTTTGTATATAATATGTGTTTGCACATGGTTAGTATCTTGGTTACTCCATCTTGGATCTCTGAGGTAATTATAGATCAACTAGACAACCCTGGCCTTAATGAGATAAAATCCTTAACTGAGAAGCCATAATGAATTTTCAGTTGTGTTGATGGTGCAATTCATTTTTTTCATCGATTATGGATAGCATATGAGGATGGTCTGAGACAGAGGGTGTTATGTGAAGCTCATGGATCAAAATGTATGATTCACCTTGGCACCACCGAGATATACAAAAATTTGCAATGAAGTTTCTGGTGGAAAATATGAAGAAGGACATCACTACTTTTTTTTGGAAAATGTTTGACCCGCCAGCAAGTAAAGATTGAATATCAAAGACCTGGTGGACTTCTTCAGCCCATGGAGATAACAGAGTGGAAGTGGGAAAACGTTATAATGGATTTCATGATAGGATTCCCAAAATATAGAAGTGGTTATGATGTTATCTGGGTTGTGGTAGATCAAATTACCAAGTCTGCTCATTTCTTACCATTCAGGACCACATATAGGGTTCCAGACATGGCACAAATATATGTGGATAGTTGTAGTTTGACTTTGGTAGTAGTTGACATATAGTTCATCTGCACAGTGTACTAAAATCTATTGTGTCTGGTAGAGACCCTAAGTTTACTTCCTACCTATTGAGGCAGATTTAAGATGAGATGGGATCAAATCTACATTTCAATACATCTTACCATCCTCAGACTGATGGGTAGTCTGAGAGGAAAATTCATATTCTATAAGATCTTTAACAAACTTGTTTGATGGACTGGGGAGGTGTTTGGGACAAATATCTCTCATTGGCTGAGTTTGCTTATAAGAATAGCTACCAAGCAAGCATAGGTATGTTGCCCTTTGAAGCTCTATATGGCTGACTTTGTCTTTCACCCTTACATTGGGATGATGTGGGTGAGCATACTCTAGTTAAAACTGAAGACATGTAGTTAGTGAAAGGCAAGGTTTTCCTGATTAAGAAATAGATGAAAGCGGCTCAGGATTGCCAGAAGATGTATGATGATAAGAGGAGGATGGATCTGAACTTTTTGTTGATGATTATGTTTTCTTGAAAATAAAACTGATCATGTCAATTGCAAAATCCAAGGTGAAGGGAAAACTCAGTTCTCGTTATGTGGGACTGTTTGAAGTTCTAGATAAGATTGGAGAGTTTGCTTATCATTTGGCATTACCCCCTTCTTATGATAAGATCCATAATGTTTTTCATGTATCGGTGGTGAAGAAATATGTGAAAGATCCATCCTATGTGCTATCTATAGAACCCATAGAAATTCGTGAAGATCCAACCTACAAGGAGTATGTTGTGAAGGTCCTTGACTCCCGAGTGAAGCAACTAAAGCACAAAGAAATTGAACTAGTAAAAGTTTTATGGAAGTATCATGGTCTAGAGGAAACTACTTGGGAGCTCAGAAAGAAATGTTGCAAACTCACCCCTCCATCTTTACTTGAGATTGGAGGAAATCTTTATAAGGGAAGGTGAGTTGTAACATACCCAAATTTCGGTAAATACTACCTTTCCCATTTATTTAATAATCTTTTATTTTGAACCCTATCCTCGAGTTGGATTAATATAGAATGTTAATAATATTCAATTATAAGAGTGTTAGCCAATAGCATAACTATTCAACGCTTTAATACAAGAAAAAGGAGTAATATGCTAATGTGGAGCTTTTTTTATAAAGGGCTCCCGCCATTTTATTAAGTAATCAAATCATTTGCAGCAAGCACAAGGATCCGATCCTCAAAACCCTCCCTAACAAGGTGAGGGTTAACAAAATGATAGGCTGAAGAGGCCAAGGCATGTGCTACTCTATTGCCTTGCCTTCTAATAAAGAAGAAATTGAAAGAAAGGAAACTATGAGAGAGATCGACAATGTCACAGATGATAATATCTTCATAGCCTCGTCCACCATGTCCCTTCTTCACCACCTCCACCAAAAGCAAAAGTCTGTCTCCACCACTACGTCCATGTAGCCTTCCCTAAGAGTGAGTTGCATGCTGTGTAGAACCGCCGTACCCTCCGCACTAAGCACTGAGTACGACTGTTCTAGCCAACATTGGAAGGTCCACAATAGTTGTCCGTGCTTGTCCCTAATGGCTGCACCGCAGCCATTATCCTCCTCTGTGGTGAGAGACACATCCGTGTTGATCTTCACGCTGTTCGGTGGTGGGCGACGCCATGTAACCAGCTCGGGCATCATAGGATGCAATGCTAAAACCACGGTCGTGTGATACCGTGCGTGATCCACCACAAGGTTGATGAAGATAGCCGCAAGACCCGGAAGATAAGGTGGATGATCGTCGAATAGAGCTTTATTCCTTGTTGTCCATGCCACCCATAGTAGAGTATCTCCCTCATCCTTGCGCCCGTTATCCCCATCATCAAGCAAGCTCCTCACAAAGCTCTCCACGTCATGTACTCCTAGCTGTCCCGTCCATGCAAACTCTCCTATCGCCCATATCTGCCTTGCACAGTCACAGTGTAACAGTGCATGAGAAATATCCTCCCGCTATCCGCAATGGTGGCAGCCGTCGTCCTGCTTCACCTGTTTCCTCATGAGCTCTGCCATGGTGGGGAGAATGTTCCTCAGATCTCTCCAGACAAATTATTTCAATTTTGGCGACCATCCTTGTTTCCATAGTCCTTTCCATATCTCCATATCCACGCCATCTACCAAGTCCGTGCCCGCTCAAATAAGGAAATAAGCACTTTGGACTGAGAACATACCACTACTCTCCTTATCCCAAAAAAGTATGTCCTCTTCAGTCCACTGGGATAGTGGAATGTTGAGAACTCGCTTGGCAATCTGTGGGAAAACAAGACTCCACCGCTTCTCTATTCCATCTCTTCGGCCCCCTGTATATCAAGTCACTCACCGTCCTGTACTCCACTAGCTCATGTATCAAATACTTGTGTACAATGTCGCCAAGATGTGGTATCCACCATTCCTTGTAGATATGTATACTTTCCCCATCCCCCACCCTCCAAATAAAGCCGTTCTTCACCTACTGCATGCCCCCCCATATGCTCCTCAAAGTATAGATGGGATTTCCCCCTGCTCCACGTGTAGGATGGACGAGGGCCTATAATATTTTTCCTTTAAGATCTGGGCTACAAGGGCCTCACCGTGTACAACCAACCTCCATCCTTATTTAGCTAGAAGAGCTTGGTTGAAAGCTTTCAAGTCCCTGAACCCCATTACTCCACAGTCTTTGGGCCTACATAACCTCTCACAACTCATCCAATGAATCTTCCTCTCCCCCTCCTTGGAACCCCACCAAAACCTTGCCATCATCGCATGAATCTCGTCAATAAGACCTTCCAGAAGCTTGAAGATGCTCATGAGATACTTAGGAATAGCTTGGATAACCGCCTTAATCAAAACCTCTTTGCTTGGCCTAGAGAGAAACTGCTCCTTCCATCCCTGCAACGTTTTCCACACTTTATCTTTTATCGCAGCAAAAACTAGCTTCTTAGATCTCCCAACCACCGTAGGGAGTCTAAGATACTTCTCATGCCTGTCCACCTCCCTAACTTGCAGCCGGTTCTTGATCAACTCATGTCTTTCTCCTGTGACGTTCACACTAAAGGAAACCTCCATCTTCTCATAATTAATTTTCTGACCAGATGCCCTCTCGTATTGGCTGAAAATTTTAGCTAAAGCAGAGCATTCTTCTGAGGTAGCCCTTGTGAACACAATTCTATTGTGGCGACACATCCCGCTATCACACAGACAACAAGGTGCCACACAAAAACATGCGAAAAACACCATAAACCACTAAAGTACCAAAACTATAATTAAAACTGATTTCGGGAAGCAGATAAACTAAGAAACTATTACATTCAGATCCTCATCCTGTAAGAAGACATGTTATATAAACATCTACAAGTCTAGATACGTGTTCACAACTTAACATATCTGTTGTCTTGTCATCACATGAGTTCATCACCGTTTATATATATATAACGGGCCACGCCCGGCCGTCAGTAGGATATACAAAGCTTCATCAGCTATACATCATAAAACAACGTCAAAATGCCTCTGTGGACCTGAGAGTACAGGGATGACTCTAAGACTCTACTACAAAACAACCAAAACAGCAACATATCCATCTCTTGCCTTCTACTGCTCGTCTTGTTGCTTGGACGCAACCCCGCGACCACCACCACGTCTAGCGCAGACACCTAAAAAGGTTGTAAACCAATGGGGTGAGACACACAGTCCCAACGAGAAACATAACTCCCCGCCGAAACCATAAAACCTCATAAATATTAAAGCAACAACAGCTGATAACTGATAAAACGTACAATAAGAGCAGCGTATTGAGCAAGGTGTTATTACCATCGAGCTTACCAAGATGTACGGAAGGCATATAACCAAGTATTTCTTTATGGAACATGATTGACAAGATAAGATTTATAAGATCTTATCACATAACATAAGGAACGTATAAGTAACTGTAATGTATAACAAGATCAACTACACAAGCAAGGCCTCAACCAATGTTCCGTGTTTTGCCTTAAGCAATAAATACTATTCGGCTGGATTACGTATTACTATGCCCTGAGGAAGTGAGTCGTACCGCTCAAGTCCAACCTTTGGTTGTGAAACCCAAGCCGGTGCCATACAAGGTCAATTGAAGAGCCAGACTCTATGACCTCCCACCTCGTGGTCAGTGCACGAGAACCAAAGTAGGACCGCAGTCTCATGCTTAAGTGGCCTCAGCCACAGGGTCAGCTCCCGCAGGCTACCCTTTCTCTAGCCCGCCTTGGTACAGGTCTCGGCGCTAGTATATCTGAGCCACGGGCCAGTTCACCATGCTCCCTGAGCCATGAACACATTCATGCTCTATCACACTGATCCATGGGCCTGTTCACCATGCTCTTATACACATCTTGAGTCTACAACCGAAGTTGCACTCTAACCTCCTCATTTTCGGCTAGGAGAAACCACACATATTCAATAATATGCGCTTCTAGGTTAACCCGCAGGAGAACCTGTTTCACCATCATCAGCTACTGACGATGATGGATCTATGGCCAGGGCAAACTACATGATAGATTCATCTGTAATTAGTTAATGTATTTTAAGTAGATTGTTGGGGCAAACAAGTGGTATCACATATATAACATTAAGCTACATTATTGTTACCACTATCACAATATCTCGGGATCTCAATCCCTCATTACAAGAAACCACTACCTCATAAGGCATTCTCATCACTGGGAATAACAATCCCAGATCTCATCATCAGAGGATAACACCTCAACTAGGCACTTTAGACAAACTTAGGTCCTCAAACCTAAACACATCATATAGGTGATGCATGTTATCTCATCAACAAGAGTGACCATCAATGCAGTGTCATTCAAACATATATACCTCATAGCCCTTTACCTGGCTATGCATCCGCATGAAACACCTGCATGGTTAGTATACACAATCATAGAGATAACTGAAACCATCATGGATTAACAGAAGGATCATGTTATCAAACATAGGGCAACATTGATGATTTTACGCTTTATCATTCATGCCTCAAACCTGTGACCATAGACATGGGTCACATCATCATGTGAAGCAGCTCATGTGCTACCAAGCTTAACATTACTCATCATATATATATATATATATATATATATATATATATATATATATATATATATACAGGATTCAAAGTGATCATAACACATATAGTATCATGTCAATAGAGTTCAAATATGTCATGTTTACATAGGTGCATTCTATTATATCAACCACCTCACTACTATCAAACATGTCAAAGGTTCACAAACCATAAACCATAATTATTATCAACACGAATGTGATTGCATGATAATGATCTAGCAGATGGGTTTCCGGGTGGAACATGACCCTCACTAGAAGTGCCCACTACCCTCACAAGAAGTGTGACGGGCAGGGTACTCCAACTAGAGGTGGTATCGGGCAGGGTAACTTCCCTCATATCGCCCAAGAACTCTAGCCACATATCGGCCAAGACTAAAGCAAGGAAGTCGGGCTACCACCTCAAGGTATATCATGCAACCAGGTGTGTCGTGCATCCATGTGTGTTGTGCAACCATGTGTATCATGCAACCATGTGTATCGTGCATCCATGTGTAGGGTTAGGGTTTTAACAAGCAATAGCTACCATATTGGCTAGAGCCATGGCGCCCAAGCCAACCCTACAACGCCCACTAGAGGTGAAGGTACCTATCGGGCAGCCACACCACTCACACGCCCAAGGCTCACATTGTCAGCACATAATGCCCCAACACAACATGGGTATCGTCCAACACTAAGGTAGCTTCTTGAGTTCTAAAACGTCCAAGGTACATCAGGCACCAAGCCACTACCTTAGCTAGGTGTATCGGGCAGGGCACTCAATAAGGCATAACGCCCAACACACAAGGGTAAAGACCAAGGTGTATCGCCCAACACAACCTCATCCTATCAATCAAAACTCTAGCCCAAGAGAGGGTATCAGTCAGCACCATCCCCAAGCCATATCGTGCAAGATACAACTCAACAAGATCATCATCAACCTCAAGCACAAGGGCACCAAACCCTAATTGATCAAGAAGATCGGCTCACCTCTCAACAACTAAGAGAGAGGGGTCTTGCACAACCTCTATCACAACTCGGGAAACCACTAGGATCAACCTTAACATAGGTCTACATCTACCAAAAAGCTCACCTCTCAAATCCATGGTGAGAGGAGGGTGTTGCTCAAGCAACTAGAACACAAGATCACCTCTCAACTTAAACGAGAGAGGGGTATTGCTCATATTACTAGAGCTCAAGCTCACTTCTCTAGACCAAGGAGGGAAAGGAATGTTTCTCAACAAGGAAGCCCTAAACAAGATTAAAGGTGCAACGAAGCAAGAACCATATCTAGCAACATACATGGTCGATTATGATCACAAGAAAACATACAAGAATATAGAAGAAGGTAATATGATTAGGGTTAGAAGTTATGTAACCCACCTTAAGCAAGCTCCAAGCTCCTAGAACCAAGCTACACCTTCGGCCACATCAAGAGGAAGAGGAAGAAGACTCCAAAGATAAGGACCGACCACCAAGTTTTGCAAAGGAAGAGGTGTCGTGCACCAAGGGGGAGGGGAAACTAAGGAACTAAAGGGATCCTTAGCAAGAGAAAGGGAAAACATATATAGGAGAGGGTGGAGGAGAAATCAAGGTAAGACAAGGCAAGATGTCTCCCACCTAGGGACACTTGTCCGTGGGAAATGCCACCACTCTATCTTGCCCTAAACACATGTCCAAGGCCATTGTCACATGCAAGCATCAAGCGCCAAGTGTCCACTAGTGGTGACACAAATGAGGTCAAAGGGTCAAAGGGGTCCATGGACGATACACCCCAACACCATGCCCGACACACCTCCCTGGGCGTCACACCTATGGATGATACAAGGCATGGCCGGCACACCCAAGGCCGACACAAGCTCCAACAAGGTCAAGCAAGGCACAATAAGGCCCACCAAGGCTCATCCAAGCCCAAGGCAACTCAAGCAACGAGCCCAACCCTTCCTCTCAACACTAGAGGAAGCAAGGAGAGAGAGAAACACCTCTCAAGGTGACAAACATGCTCAAAAACCCTAAACTTGGGTTAATTGCAAGTAGCACCTCCAACACACAACAAGCACAAACAAACCCTAATCACCACTAAGGGTGATTAGCAATCAACTAAGCACCAGGGTTAAGCAAAGCAAACAAGATAAGCCCTAAATAGAGGTCAGGGTCCTTACATCTATCATCTGTGAAAAAGAGGTGAGTAACACGTGGTGCCCGTCTACAAATCCTCATCCCATGGATTTTGTTATCCTTCATAGCTTTAGATAGAGAAAAAGAAAGTGCTTCAGCACAAAAAAGAAAGAGATAGGGGGAGATAGGATCACCTTGGCGAAGACCTCTAAATGGATTTGAAGATCCTCTCATGTTGCCATTGACGATGAACTTGTGGGAGAAGCTAGTCACACACTCCATAACCTTATTCCTCCAAGTGTCCAGTAAGCCCATCCTCCTCATGACCTTCTCTAAGAACGACCATTCCACCCTATCATAAGCCTTGCTCATATCTAGCTTGAGAGCCATCGACCCTTCTTTACCCTTCTTCCGGTGCTTCATAGTGTTGAAAGTTTCATAAGAAACTAAAGCATTGTCCGTGATCATCCTTCCTCCTATAAAAGCACTTTGATTTTCAGAAATAATCTCATTCATCCACGGTTTAATTATGTTCGCCAGGACCTTGGTAATTATTTTGTAAGAGACATTGCAAAGGCTGATTGGGTGATATTTCGACAACCAAACTGGGCTGTTTGTTTTGGGAATGAGGACCATATATGTATCATTAATGTCTTCAAGACCCACCTCCCCTTTCCACCATTTAGAGATAAAGGACAACAAGCTGTTTTTAATAACCTCCCAAAACTTTTGGTAAAAAAATGCTTTCATCCCGTCTGGTCCTGGGGCCTTGTTAGGATGCATTTGTTGTAGAGCTTTCCATACCTCTACCTCCATGGGGACATGATCTAAATCTGAAAATGCAGCTTTAGGAACCACCCGTGGCAAGCCTTCTAGAAACTCATCCATCCCTTATGGGTTAGAACTGGAGAAGAGAGAATTGAAATATGATGAAATAATTTCAGCAATAGAATCCGGCTCCGTGTGCCAACTACCATCCTCCTTAAAGAGCCAGTCTATAGTGTTGTGTCTCTTCCTTTGGATGGATTTATGGTGGAAGTACTTAGTGTTCCTATCCCCGTCTTTCATCTCATTGGTTCTGGCCCTAGCCAATAAATAACTCTCCTCCATCCGCTGAAGTTCATGCAACTCTTTGGCTAACACCTCACATTACTGTAGCATATCATTAGAAGGTGGCCAATTCTGAGCATTGCAAAGCCTCTTCTCTGTCTTTGAAATTCTCCTTTTGATATTACCAAATTTATCCACCGCCCACCCTGCCAGCTTCTCAGCACATATCTCTGTCTGCCATGTGAGACCCAAGTCATAGTTGTTGTCCCAAGCCTGTGTAACCACCTCCTTACACTCTGGTGAAGAAAGCCAAAAGGTTTCAAACCTGAACTTTTCTCAAACTATCCCTCCCCCTGTCTTCTATGTTCCAACCACAAAATAATCTACCCATGGTCAGAATTGAGAATAGGGAAGTTCTTCACCTTTCTAATATTGAAGATGTCACACCATTTCCTATCCACCAAGAACCAGTCCAGTCTTTCTAGAATCAGATTGTTCACCTGTAGCCCTCTCTTCCAAGTGAATTTGTTTCCCGTAGAACCCAAATCAGTCAGCTTCCATTTGTCTATAGCCTCCCTGAAGTTGCACATCTTCCATTCATTCCTCAGTTGTCCTCCCTTCTTTTCAGCATGAACAAGAATTTTGTTGAAGTCCCCGCCAAGGACAATAGGCCACCTAGATTGAGCACAAATCTCCTCCATCAAATGCCAAGTGTGATGTCATTCATATGTGGCTGCCCATCCATAAATTCCAAAAAAACAGAAACACTCTAAACTGCCCTCAACTCCCACCACAGTGTTGATATGGTGATTTGAGAAAGACTTCACCATGACATCATCCCCTCTCCACCACAGCCCCAAGCCCGCTGCCCTTCCTCTACTGTCAACACTGAAACTCGACTTGAAACCACACTTCCTCCTCATAGCCTCCTGATCTCCTCCTCTGCACATAGTATCCATAACGAAGACTAAGTTGGGCATCTCTCTCCAATACTGCCTCCTGAGAGAGTCCACCGTCCCAGGGCTGCCCAGACACTGGACGTTCTAACATAAGGTTTTCATTGCTCTTCACGGGCCTGGACCTCCCCAGTGCCCGCTACAGAAGTATGTGTTGGTTCAATTTGAACCTCTATTCTCATACGCTTGCCCTCCAACACCCCTTCTCCTTCTGTCTCCACCTGAAACTCGTCCAAACCCAATCTTCTTCATTTCCCCCTGCATGATCCAATGATCTCACCTTCCCCTCATCCTCCCTAACCCCCTGACAAGTCCCAAATCTTGTGAACCTCCTTGCCATTCTACCCTTCCCCCCTCCATCCTTCTTCCTTCTCCCTTGTGCATCCCCCATGTATGTCACTATCTGCCCATGAAGAGGCATGCCCCTGTCTCCCTTTCTCTCACCTTTGACTGTCTACTCAGAACTTCACTCAGGGAGTCCGTCATCACCACAGGCTTGACGAGGACCCTCCTTGGCTGCGACGACATCAACTCCTTCCTCTCCTTCAGTGTTCCTGTCTTCCACCTACTGGTTGCGCGACGATGACCCCGAACAACCAACGCCCTGACCGATGACTAGAGAATGTGCTCTCACGTCCGCCTTGTTCCCACTCCTACGTCTGTGATTTTTGACATCCTCCTATTGCTTGGATCCCTCCTCCCCTTGCCCTGTGTCATCTGCATCCTTCCCCTTTGTGAAGATGTCCTCCAAAGCCTCCATTCATGCAGAGTTCACCATCTCCCCTTCCTCCTCTGACCCCTCTTGGCCTCATCCATGGATGCTATATCCTCCACTATCAACGCCGTCCCCGAACCACCACCCACCTGAATTGGACCTCGACCCTGATGGCTTGGATACGAATTTAAGCTCCTTACTCACACTCTCCCTCCCAAAAGCTCCTCCTTGATTGGTATATGCCACCGCTTTGTCGGGGACACCTTGATCCACAGCCCCCACATCCTTGGAGCCAAGCCTTCATCCTCCTCCTCCTCTTCATCCCTATAGTCTTTCTCAAGGTGTTCGATCACCCCATACAAGTATCAAAAGATTGGAAGCCACTCATACCTAACCTCGATCTCGACGAATCTGCCCCCTCTGTCCTGAATTTTCTGCTTTTGCTGTATTGTCCTGGTGATGTCGATCTCAACTATTGCTCGATATGAAGCTCCCCAGCCCAGGTGACGCCTATCAACTGTGCAAACCCTGCCAATCTTACTCGCCACCGCCCTGATCACTTCTTCTGATCTATACCCTAGCGGCAGATTGTACAGGCGAATCCAGAACTGATAGAGATTGAGGACCATCTCGGTCGGGGTGTCTTCCGGCTTGATGTCCCTAACCATGAGTAGGTGATTATCAAAGTTCCAGGGACTGTCGGAGAGAAACTTCTCTTTGTCCTTCTAATGAAAAAACTCAATCATGAACAAGTTGTTGGAGATTTGCCTGAAACTTGTTTTTTTTCCTTAGCGACCATGCATTGATCACGGTGCATTTGAACACGGAGAAATTGAAAGGTCTCTTCATTGTCAATCGCCTGACCAGTGCTAGGTCGATATGCTTGCTGTCTTCTCCGGTGACTGTGTCCTTCAAGTCCAGGATATCTGTCTCCTCTTCTTCATGAACCCTAACTGACGCATAGCGTTCCACAAGCTCTTCCACCATGGCGCGGAGGGTACCTGCAAACCGCAAGTGGTATCGGCTCAGTGGCGAGGAGAACCCCAAATCATCGTCACCCAGAGAAACCCTAGGAGACGCGCGACCAGGGAGCTGTTAATGTGGAGCTAGTTGTGCAAATTTATCAAAATTAAGGATTTATGTTCAAATAAATCATCTATAAATTTTCCTATGGATATATTTAGGCAAAATAGAGTTACACATGTAATTTGGTCAATTAATGATAAATTAATACATTAATATGTTAAAAAATGTTTTTCCACAAATTGTTGGTTTTGGGTATTAAAGTCCTCCAAAAGGTAAAATTGACTTTAAATTAGGATTCTTTGGGTCCCTATTAGTCTACCTACCAAAGTTTTAGTTTATTCGATAGTGTTTACTCATTCAATTTGATTGAGAAAGAAAAAGAAAATATTAATATTTTACTTTAGGCTAATCTGAATTGGAAACACATTTAATGTCACACCATCATGTGTTGTTTGACTTTAGCGAATGTGCAAACTGCTTTTGGCCATTGAATGAGGATTGGGTGGATAGCACGTCATCTTCTATCTCATGCCTAGGGAGCAAAAAAGCCATGAGTTTTGTGTGCCACAAAAATGGAATTTCTCTAGATACACTTAATCTTTTCTTAAAATTTCTTTGCCTACTGTTCCCTTATCAAATCATGCATCGAATGATGCCCTACTCGAAGACTATAATTGATTGTTCAAGAACTCCCAATTCTTGACCATGAATATCTACACTCCATTAACATAGAATCCCTAACTCGGTACCTTATAAATATCTAACCCTATCCTAGTTCTTGAACATCACTAGCACTAATCATCTGGTCCCAATTTCCACTTGCATCGTCGTTTCATACTCCGCTGAGAAGTTCTTCTTCGCTTGCTTCCAGAGCCTGCTGACACCAACACACCCTATCTTTGAGAAATCATTCTTGGGTAAGAATCGATAGGCCCTTCTCTTCATTTTTGCATCATCGCTTTAGCGAATTCCTTGCATGATAGAAATCCCGTAATATCTGTACCCCAAGCTGGTGCTGCAAGCATGTGGTCATGGAAAGTGATAGGAAGGGGGATGGTGACTCGGGGAGAATTTACTAGCTTAAGACCCTCATTTCTTTCAATCACTGATTATTCCGCATGGTTATTTCTGTAATGGAAATATTATATTTGATTTTTGTCACATCAATAAGTGAATGATATTAATCTTTTATGCCCTAAGTTATGAGAAAATAATGCAAGGTTATTTTGGTCATTACATAATATTTTCACAATTAATTAGTAAATGTCATAAAACTTATAAAAATAATATCTTTTACTCTAAGCTCTAGAATTATAAAAAAATAAGTTATAGATTTGCAAGATTTTTCTCTATATTTAGGAATGGTTTTCATTTCCTAATTCCAAAGTTTTAAAGACTGAATTTTGTGGGTTTTAATCTCTCTTAAACTCATTTTAATAATTAAGGGAAACATTATAATTAACCAAGTTGAGATATTGAGTCGGGATATTAATAAGTAAGACTGAACGCAATGTTAGTTTAATAACAAGAGTCAACCTAGGGGATTTCCGAAGGATTTTGATTTCTAGGGTTTCATCTTATTTAGTATAAATTGAACCCTAATTGATGAGAAAAATACTATAAAAAGGTTTGAGGTGACTTTAGATTGGAAGGGTATAAATTGATCTTTGACTTAATACTCAAGTCAAGATATGTGCATCTTTCCCAATTATCTAGGAAATACTATTATAACCAACGAATATTCCCATATGATGCATTCCTTGGTTAAATCTTTATCATCATTGGATAATTTTTCCTATTCCCTTATTATTCCCTAATTGATTACTGATTCCATGAGATTTTACTATTGAAGGTCATCTACACTATTTGTTGAGATAATCTCATCCTCTTATTTGAATCAAATTGATAATGACTAAAATTTTATGTTGCCTTTATTTTATGTGCATGTGCAAATAGATTAATTTTATTTATTGTAGTAGTACATATGTACTTCCATAATCACTGGACGTGCGTATTCCATCCTAAGTGTGCATATTCCAATAGTACATATATAAAGGGCATGTGTATTCCGCCCAGGGTTTGCGTTTTCCACCCAAATATATAATAGGCTTGAGATTTTATGGGTCTCAGTCCTACATAAATAAAAGTAGTCTAATTGTTTGACATGTACTGATCATGATTTGTTAATGTCATTATATTGCAAGATCTTCTTTCTGTTAATCATCTCTTTTATTTATAATGCCTCATATTTTGACATGTTATCTCTATTGAAGTTTCTTCTTTTGAACCTTTCCTTTATTTGATATCCTGCATTGACTTCCTCTATCTTAAATATTGCCTAGTTGTTATTTATTGTACATACTCAACGTTCCCTGTCATCCTTGTTTTTGTTTTCTTTCCCCTAGGTGTTTTCTTCAACCCACCCAGATGTTGCACAGTCGGAGGACTAGGAGATAGGTGGTGACACCTAGAACTCATTGCAAGAGGAATTCTAAGATGGACAGGTTGCCCCATGAAAAACTGAACCTATTAGTGTAGGCTTTAAATTCCATTATATGCCATCTATAGCCCTTAGTTGAACTCTAATGAGAAAATTTGTATAGTTTGATTTATTTTCGTCTGCAACAAAAACTATGTTCCTTTTATCATTCTGTTTAAGAAAATATTGGGAACCCCGATTAATTGAATAGTTTTATTTTATGGATGTTATCTATTGGGATATCATGCATTTATTTCCTTACATTTAAGTAAGGAGTGGTCCCCTCCCATAATACACTCCTTACAAGTGCAAATCGCCAATATTATTACAATACCAAGGGAGTTGTTGTCTACAAAAAAATCCAGATAAACCTATGGGAGGATAAAATCACAAATAAGCCACCATGATACCAGAGATACAATCTCTCAAGAGGGTACTCTGCAACACACACCGCCTCCACCAAGCTTAGGATAAGCAGGAGGGTGACACTATCCATGATTCACTAGACATGGAGATACATATGCCAGTTCATCAACTCCATTCTTCCCATATAATATGTGGGATTCCCACCTACCTCAACGAGAACCATTCTAGCTAGGGACCTACCATGGTCCACCATTTATGAATGATGGGGAAATCCTAGTAACTCAGGAGTTAGAGACATTCATCTTGAGTCCCGAAGGAGAAACAAAAGGAAGAAAGAAACAAGAAGAACTCTCGGCAGGAAAAGAAGATCCTAAGGAAGTCGAAAAAGCCAGCATGTGGTGAAGATTCAAGCACAACACCTTAATGGTCATGGACCCATCCCCAGCCTACAATCTCTTTAACCATCACCTCATTGCTGGTACAATCCATATATAGGAGGGTATGGATTCCCACCACATGTATACATGGGCCACCAATGAAAATTAGACTAACAATAATACCAATAGTAGACACACATCGGGAATATGATGTGCATGAACCCATTACTACTAACTTCCTACTGCTTGAGATGTTACATAAGATCAAAAAACTATAGGGGAACAAAGAAAATAGGAAAATTTTCATCGAAAAAAATGCCTTTGTCACTCCGCAAATGCAAAGCTTCCTCACAACCTCAACATGCCCAAATTCCATGAGTACTCTGGATAAGGGGACCCTATGGTCCACGTCAAGGCATACTGTTTAGACAAGGTGGATGTCCAAGATAATGACAAAGTGTTAATTCACGACTTTGTACGAACTCTGATAGGTCTTCCCTTATCATGGTACAAAAACCAAGACATGACACTAATCACCACCTGAGCTAAGATGGCTAAGAAGTTTGTTGATTACTATGCTTGCAATCTAGACCATGTCCCGACCAAGAAGGACATGTAGGTACTACAATGAAAGGTAGCCAAAAGTTTCTCCAACTTTGTAGGACGATGGGGGGATCTTGCCACCTAGTTGGAGTTTAAGCTCACATATAAAGAGGTGTTGGACATGGTGATCAAAGAGGCTACACCAACTCTCTAAGATCTTTTATCTTTGCAGAGGTGTATCACCTTCCCAAAACTCATACAAGTAGGACTATAGATTGAATTTTCCACAAAAGTGGGGTCTATCAAAACAAAGGCCTCACTTTCCCGCCAATGTTCACCTCAGTGACAATCAGTCAGAAGCCTGAGTGGACCAAGAAAAAAGCCACAAATGTGATGGTAGGGGTAGTGCTCGTCCCCACAAGAAAAAAATTAACAACATCCAAATGTCCATATTTTTTCTGGTTCAAACATCAACAGTTCATACAACTCGTGTCCCAACACACCAACAACAACAGGCCTATGAGGCGCCACCCAACTATAAGACTCAATATGTGCCTCCTCAGTATTCCTGGCCACCCAAAATTTATTATGGGTACACAACATCACCTTTTTAATCACCTATGCAATAAGATGAAACAAACACTCCTCCAACATTGAGTAACCGACATCTCAAGCAAAGCCATAAACCATAGATCCATCATCAGAAGAACCTACCAAAACAAAAAGGAATTTCACTTGCTTGGGAGCTTCCCTCAACATAGTATTGTCAAACATCAAGCACCTGCTGACCCGACCACAAGGGATTCACTAAATATCCTACTAAAGTGATACAATGCCAACACCTTTTGTGACTTGCACTGAGCTAAAGGGCACAAAACCTATTCATGCATTGTGCTCTAGCACGCCTTACATGACTTGGTAGAATTCAGTGAGATCATAAGAATTTCATCAGGGGAAGTGACTTCATCTTCCAACACAGTGGCTATGATACTCATCACACATGCTCTTCGTTCCTCTGGAACAAGCAGTTAGGAGTGGCAATCAGGTTAGGTTGAGCGGGTTTTATTTTGGGTCATTTCGGGTCAACACTTTTTGTCTAGACGCTAAACTTGCAAAATATGGATTTTTGGGTTGAAACCCGTAACCCTAACTTGACCCACAAATAATTTTGGGTCTATTGGGTCTGACCCGTAAATCCAATACCAAGAGAATGATTTTTAAAAATGCTATGATTTGTCTAATAACTGATAATTTTCCAAGTATGATTAACAAATTTCATTTTGATACATTTACAATGTGATTAAGAAACACATATGAAGCCTGTTATAGTTTGTTAGATACTTTTACATACAAACTCATAACATAATTGTATAATAAATCATACAAATCAATACAAAACCATGTAGAATCACCAAAATAAACTTCATGATTGATGGATTAGTAATTTAATAGGCCATTGGGTGTCTTAAAATATAGTATTTGTAATTTTATTTGTAAATATAATTGCAATATTTGGGTCAATTAGGTAAATTCGGGTCTAAAATCCAAACTCAGACCCGACCCTAAATCAATTTCGGGTTCTTCTGGTTCAGGTCAATTTCAGACCGGGTGAAAAAACTTTAGACCCTAAACCTGCTTAAAATTTTGGATTTGGGTTGGGTCTTGTTTTTCCAGCCCTACAAGCAGTCAAGAACTGGTCTCAAAGTACTTCGATCGAGGCTTCAGTCCAATACAGAAACTAGTAGTCCCAGTATGCTCCAGGAGGCCTAACATACTAGGATCTTGCTAGGGGCAGGGAGTATACCCTCTCAACATACTAGGATCTCATTAGGGGCAGAAAGTACAATTGAGAACCATACTAGGAGATAGCCAAGGGTCGGAAGTACAAAATATTTGGGTCCCTAAGGCACCACTCCCAAGGAAATCCCAACAGACTATGACATCTCACCCCATGGTAGTGATACAAGCTACAATATCCATGCTAGTCATGACGGAGACGGGTCAATGCCCCACTTTACAATAAGTACCCTTCTCATTGACAAGGCTAAAAAGAAGATAACTACATATGTAGGATTCCATACTAGCATGATAGAAGAGGAGACAAGAAAGATCTTCATTCAAACTATTGACACCAAGAAGTTACAACCAACACACGATCTTTGCGAGGATACCAACCCAAAAGGCTAAGATACAATCTAATTCTTGAATGAACCTGAAGGGGAAGTGTTGTTGGCTGAAGAGATGCTAAATTCCCCAACACATCAAGAAGCAGTCATGAAGACTTTAGAAGGAGCGTACATCTCCAAATATGAGAAACTAGAAGACCTTGCAACCACCATTGGGTTAATCATGACCCCACATCTGATCTCATTTTCTAAAGAGGAGATACCTATTAAAGGAAGTCATAATAGGCCCTCTCTAATCACAAAAATATACAACAACCTCAAAATATCTTCATGCTTTTTTGACAATGGTTCTTGTCTCAATGTGTCTCTCTTAAATACACTCATTAGCCTATTGAAGGATCTATCCGACCCATACTTGAAAACTAAGAAAGTGACTTCTTTTGACTGAGTAATCAAAGATGCTCTAGAAGAAATTACTCTTGATCTACAAATTGGGCCATAGATGTTCATAGTCATGTTTGTTTTCATGAAGTTGATTCCTTACTTCAACCTTCTCTTGGGAAGGCCATGGATTCATCATAACCGAGTGGTCCCCTCATCATTGCACTAGAAATTGAAGTATCGACTAGGACACACCATCATCACCATTGACCATAGCGCCATAGATGTCATCAAAGAAGATGATCTCCAATTTTATTCAAGATGCTTCATATCACTAACATCAGCTGGGTGTCCCCACGAAGAAGTAATCACCATCTCTCATACAATCCCATGTTGTTTGCACAATGACTTTGGGAGATGCATATCCATCCAAATCAAGGACTAGGAGGAAGACAACAAGGGCATATATGGGTCATCTAGATTCCTTCAAGATAGAAAGGATTGGGACACATGGCTCAGATCACTAGGTGGACACCATAATGGAAGCATGTAGTGTTTCAACCTACTACAGGGGATCAGACTCAAAGAGGTTACCTCAACTATCTACCACTAACTTGATACTTGAGCCATGTGGCTCGACGCATCCGACTAGAGGAGCATCATCATCTCAGGGTGTTGTATCGGTGGGACCTTAGTCCCCCCCATATGTGCTTTGCCTGCAATGTGGCTATAACTAAGGAGATTGATAGCATCACCAAGGCTATTTCCCCATGATGATATCTTACTTTGTGCAAGAAGTTAATGAAGATGAACATGACTACTACCCATGGATCACAACTAGCATTAGGGAAATTTCCTTCATCATTGAGGAAAGTCATGGCATCTGGACTGCCCAGAACAACCAATAGTCCGAGGACAAGAACATCCCTCCAAAAAAGGAAGAAACCAAATGGATGCCTACTCTTACAGTCAACAAGTCATGCCCCAAGCACCCTAGTGCTTGAAAAATCATCAAACTTCACCAAGATGATCACATTAGCTAGGAAAAATAATCACCCAACACCTAAAGGGGTGGAGGCACCACTCAAAGTAACCAACTATGATCCTCTCTATATTTTACCTGACTGTCCTAACTAAGAGGACTCTGGTATTACAGGTCCTGAAGACATGGATGAAGACTACAATGTTACGTGGGAGGACTATGCCGCCGCCTATGAAATGATCAAGAGAAGGGTCATTGATATTGTCTTTGATGTAGAGGGCATCAAAGACTCACAAACCTTCATTAGTCCTATCTTCAACATAGAGGAATCCCATAATTAGTGTGTAGATGTCCACAACATCCCGAGGACTAGGTCCCCTCACGTACCCCAAAAAATTCCATTAGAGGAATGGAAACCCTATATGCTAGAGATCCCTGAGTGGCTATTTATTCATGCCCTACCATATCTCTTCTCATCCTCACAAAGTCCTAAAAATGTGCAAAATCCACAAAATCCCAAAAAAACTGGGAAACTCATAAAACTCAAAAATATTTGAAGATGAGCAGGCTCTCTAGAAGTGTACTAGTTATTTCACTGAAGTAGTGCATATTTACAATGATGAAGCTGTCCAGTTTGAGGATGTCCCTATCCCAAATTATATCAAAAAGGAGCATCAACCTTTTCATAACAAAGACAAGACAGAGATAATGAATCTCATCTTAGGCCTAGAGAAACACAATGTCAAAATAGGGGTGCGTCTGCCATAAGATATCAAAGATCGATCGATAGAGATTCTAAACCACTACATTGATGTGTTTTCATGGAGCTACACTGACATTCCTAGGTTGTCCAAGGTGATAACTGTTCATTGATTACCTATTATCCCCGACATTCACCCTATCAAGCATAAGGATAAACTGTTACAGCCAGAATGGAGCCTTCAGATCATGGAAGAAGTTAATAAGCAATATGATGTTGGTTTGATAAAGCCCATCAAATGTCCTAGATGAATCGCCAACATTATACCAATACCAGAGAAGGATAGAAAGGTGCACATGTGTGTGGATTATCATGATCTCAGCAAAGCATCTCCAAAACATGACTTCCCACTTGCACATAAGAACATACTCATCCACAACACAGCTAGTCATGTACTACTCAATTTCATGGATGAGTTCACTTGCTACAATCAAATCAAGATGGATAAAGAAGATAAAGAGAAGACATCCTTCACCTCAGAACGCAGAGTATTTTGTAATTCAGTCATGTCGTTTGGTCTAAAAAAGGCTAGAGTTAGATACCAACATGCTATGGTTGCTCTCTTTCATGACATGATGCACAAGGAGGTGGAGGTTTACATGGACGATATGATTTCCGAATCTAAGAGTCTATAAGACCACATCACCAATCTCGAGAAGCTATTTCAACAAGTTCAATGATTCTCACCGTGCCTAAATCCTATTAAATGTGCCTTTGGAGTTACATTAAGACTTACCTGGGTACATTGTTAGTCAAAGGGAAATCAAAGTCAACCCCAAGAAAACTCAAGCTATCTGGGAAATGCCCTCGCCCAGAATAGAGAAGGAGATACAAGTCCTATTTGGACGTATCCAATACATCAACCACTTCATTGCCAAACTCATGCCTATCTATGAACCAATCTTTAAGCAACTAAAGAAGAATTCTAACCCGGGATGGAACAAGTACTATGAAGGAACACTCCAGAAGCTTAATTACTACCTTGCCAATCCCCCTATATTGAGGCCAGACGAACCATGATACCCTATCTTGCTTTGCTAATCATTTTGTAAAACATAAATAGGTGGAGTCATGAGTTAAGGAACAACAAAAAACAAGCACAATTTCTACTATATGTCCAAGAATTTCAATGACATAAAGGCTCTCTACACTACAATTGAAAATTTGTGCCTGGCCTTGATCCATGCAACAAGGAAGTTGTGCCACTACCTGATGACATATCCTTTATAGATAATCACCAATCATGATTCCTTCCTCTATTTGGGTGACTTCCCAATCCTAACCGAATGATGCGCTAAATGGATGGTAATGCGGCATATTTTTACATTGCCTATCTTACAATGAATGCAGTCAAAGAACAAGCTTTGACCGACCTGCTGGCAGACTCCCTACTTCCATAAGAAGAGACATATGAGTATGAGTTCCCAGACAAAGACATATGGATGATTAGTCTACCAGGCGCATAGACTCTTACATTCATAGACATGTAGACAATCTATTTTGATAGAGCTATAAATTGGAAAGGATCTAGAATAGGAGTAGTCCTTTAGAACCCCCACATAGAACAACTACTAGTGGCAAGATGACTGGAGTTCAATGCCACTAACAATGTGGATGAGTATGAAGCTTGTATCATAGGACTCTATCTAACTAGATAGCAAGGGGTACAAAACTCAAAGGTCTACAATGGCTCCGTTCTTGTAATATCTTAAGGTTAGAACAACTGGAAGATGCACCATTAAAACCTAGTGCCATATCAAGATGGTACATGTTTTGTGGCTCGAGACTTTTAGCACATTTCCTTTTATTTCATTACAAGGGAAGAAAACACATTTTCTGATGCTCTAGAAACACTAGCTTCATGGATCGACATCCAAGAAGGCCAAACCATTCTTTCTTATATACTCTCTCAACCTGCATATTGCATGGTCACTGAAAATGAACCTAATGATGAAGGAAATGCTTGGTTTCATGACATCAAGATGTATCTATCAAACCAAATATTTCCCTAAAGTCTCTCCCAAAGAGAGCGGAAGGCGCTCAAAGGACACGTGACACAATATGTCATGGGGGAAGAATAGTTGATCCTACAACTAGACTCTTCTTTGACGCGTCGAAAAAGTAGAATCTAAAAATCTCATGAATGAAGTCCATGTGGGGTCATTCATAACACATATGAATGGAGTTATGCTAGCCAAGAAAATTCAACTCTTAGGCTACTATTGGAACACCATAGAGACATTTAATTCCAAAATGTCCACAAATGCCGAGTTTTCCAAATCCATGGTGACTACATTCAATTGCCTTCAAATCAACTATACAATATGACTGTGCCCAAACCATTCTCATATTGGGGAATTGAAATGATCAAGAAAATCAATATGAAGGCATCAAATGGGAATTTCTTCATGTTGGTTGCAATTTATTACTTTACCAAATGGGTAGAAGACATCTCCATCACCAACATGTCGACCCAAAAAGTAATCAAGTTCCTCAAGAACAACATTATAAGCCAATACATGGTATTGCACGATATCATCATAAACAAGGGTACAATTTTCCTCACCAAGATGTCAAAGAGTATCTGAGCTCTTTGGGCATCAAACATCACCAAGATCACCCTAGTAGCCCCATATCAACTGAGACGTGGAAGCTACCAAAAAGAACTTGATAAAAATTCTATAGAAGACAATCAACTTTCATGGAAATTGGCATGAGCATCTCCCAATGGCCCTATGGGCCTACCACACTTCTATAAGGACATCCACACAAGCCACAACATATTTTCAATATATGAAATGGAAGAGGTCTTATCAATGAATATATAGATCCCTTCACTTCACATACTATGAAAAGTAGATATTCCCAAGGAAGAATGGCTTCAAAACCTAATATACTACCTCAACACCCTTGGAGAACGACAAACAATAGATATCCATCATGAGCAACGTTACCAAGAAAGAATTCCTCAAGCATTCAAAAAGAGGGATCGACCCACATAGTCTTCAAAAAGGAAACTTGGTGATGCACGTCATCTAGAACACTAATTCTAGGGGCAAGTTCAACCCTAAATGGGAGGGCCCCTACTCCATCCACGACATCTATGACTGGGGAGGCCTGTGCCTACAAGACATGGATGGAGACATTCATCTTCTTCATAGGAATGCCAGCCTCATCAAGTTCTACTACTACTGATGATCAAGATTCAACTACAGACATGCCTTTTGCAAGGAGCCTTGTAAGGGAGCCAAAAGCTCCTGCCCCTCTAAAAGACACCTAAAATCTACTTAAGTACCTGAATATGTCCCTCCATGCACACAGAAGAAGAAAGGTCAAAGTATAACCTAGTGCCTAGGACACAAGGAGCATGACGGTTATCCTAAGGCCTAAAAAATTTGCCAACATAAAAAAACTCCTTCAAATAGTCCCGTCTTAATAAAATAAACCAAAAATGTTCTTGATTGCAACAAGGGCAAGGATGAGCCCCATGATCAACAATGTAAGAGGATGGTAGATGATATGAATCCTCAGAGGCGAGTTCAACTGACCCTCACAATTAACATCATACACCTATCCACAAGTAGAGGACAAAACACTAGCATCTGTCAGGGTCGAACTAAGAAGGAAGGCCTCTAGGGAGAAGGCATAGGTTGGAACTCTTGACATCTATCCTTGCCTCATATTTTGAAAAGAGGTGGGACCAAACTCCGTAAAGACTAACCCAGGAGTGATGAGGTGGGAAATCCTCACTAGGAAGAACCCATTCATTCCACCATGGAATCTTAGGCTCTCATACTAAGGCCTTGAGCATGAATGTCCAATCAAAAGTTTCAATGGAAGACCCATGACTAGTGGGCTCCTCACAATAAATAATCCAAATGCCCTTTAATTATGAAGACACATTCTTGTGGTGTATTGCTACACTAAAGTGTGTTGGAAGAAAAGCCCATTAGCTTGTTTCTAACACCTGACACCTTTTCTCAACTGGGTAGGGAATTGTCGCTGACACACCCACTACATGGAATGGGTATATCACTTAGTGTGACACCAAGACAAATGGAGCTTTTTATCCATATCCTCCCCTAGAATGAGGGTCCCCCTCATGAAAGAATGGGCCATGAACATTCAGAGGGAAGAAACACCTATCATCATATGGAGATGAGAGGTAGATTAAAAATGCTTGGGGTTTCAATATTTTAACATCGTTGAAGGAGGTGGATAAGAAGGAGGTGATCCCAAAACATGCCATGAAAATCTATAGTTATCATAGGGGTTTTAAAATGCATAAATAGGAGGTCCAGATTGATTCCAATCGATAGGCTTGTAAAAAAAGAGCTCATAGAGATATGTGCCTCAAGGACCTAAGTCCAAATACACATTTCTAAATATAATGGAGGGAGTTCCCATTGACAGTGCTACCTAATATGAACAAAAAATATTACTTAAAAATATTTTTATTACAGATTCCTCTCCCTTTAGGCCAACAAACACAAAATAATAATGTATAAGAAAAGGAAAAAATATATATCATTGTGGTTGTCCAGAAGAGTCACCATCATTAGGGGCATTGATGCAAGCCACTCCCAATATTGAGGAGAGAAAACCTAGCCTATGAGGAAGGAGTCACGAGTCAACTTCTTCTGATTCAGCCACATCTGTGCCACCTTGTCATGAACCTTCTAAGAGCCTATCACTAGCTTCTTGAAAAAAGGAGGAAATACTTTGACTTGATACATGTACTAGTGATGATTAAACTGCCTTAGCACTGACACAGGGTAGTATGCGACACAACTCTATAGACGTAGTAGGATGACCATCCACTAAAATCTAGGAATGACCATTCCAAAATCTAAAGTATCAAAATGAAATTTCATCCATCCCTAGTGCATGTATTTGGACTTCAGTCCTGCAAGCCATCGACCTAGATCACCCCATAGCTAAGAAGGCTCACAACTTGAGATATGCTTCGACAGAAACTCCATATCCAAGATATAAAGTGGGTTTAAGTACTCCATCAATCTGGCAAGACCGATGTGCATTTCTAGATAAATCTGATAACATTGAAGGGTCCCCTCATCTTGTTGGTCAATTGGGCCTCATCCAAACATTCATACAACTCATCCAATATCAAAGGAAGACCAATATCATGCTTTTAAATGAAGCCTACAACTTCAACAACATGGACATCACTCCCCTAATGGTCTCTTTGAAGAATAGCTCCACTAGGATGAACAAAGTATGTACTCGCAAACAAGCCATATTGGAGAGTTGACACCAAATCACACTTTGCTCTTAAATGATTCCCACAAGGATGCAATATGAATAAATCAACCATCTTCAATCAACCATCAAGCAGGTTGGTACTTCTTCATGTCCAAGAGACTCCCCAGCTAAGCAACCCAATTTGATTTCTTGATACCATTGGCCAACGTTCATGGAAGGGAATCCTAGTAATCTTAGGAACATAATTTAAGGTAGGAGGGAAGATGAAGTCCACAAAATGGGAGGGGTGACTTAGAGGTTCCCAAAAGGGGATCTCTTTGACATCAACTCTGTCATAACAGGGACATAAGGCAGATGAAGAAGATGACATGTCATGCCAAAGCTTTCTAGGTTGACTTCTTCAGTCTTAGAGAGATCAATAACGCAATGACACTTCAGAGATAGATTAATGGGAGGGCATCACAGAAGTGGGATTTCCCATATTTTGCTCTCTCCCATGGCTATGGGTTGTGAAATTCAAGATATGCAAGAAAGATGAGAGCATTCAACCTTATTTTTTGGCCCCCCATAAAATAGATTCACATTCTAGAGGCAAAAAGATTCTCATCCTTTACCAAGTGGAATGGTTTAGTCTGCCACATGCATCTACATCGATGATTAACACAGACATACATCTTGAGACGATAAGATTTTGTGTCCTATAGACTGGCATATTGATACAATCTACCATGCTCAATTGGCATGAGGATCAAGGCAATCCACTGGATCTCCCATATACCTTATGAACATCAAATTACTGAAATCTGATTTTGAAGAGAAGTTCACAAAATCTCACAATTTGATTTAACATGAATTTAGACTTTTATTCTAATTTTAAAATGTATTACAAATACAAACATGATTGATACATTCTTTTTCTTATTGAAAAGGAAAATAAATCATGCTAAGAACACTGCTACTTCTTCAGCCACCGTCAAATGCTTGGCCAAAGGCTGGTGATCAATGGAAGAAAGGTTTGAAGAATAAAGATCCCCTGCTTGTGTCAGAAGGAATGCTTCTTGTAGACCACTGGTGACCAAAGAACAACTACTAGAAGGAACCCCCAAGACTAAGGTAATATCCCTACGATGAGAACCTTCTCCAACACCAAGTGATAGTGGGTATACAACTAGGAAGTCTGAATAGGAAATCACATACGCCAGAAGATCACCCTGAAGTGTTGACTATGCCCATATCTAGGTGGGATTCTCTAACCAAAGAGTCCAAACACTACATCAAACTACACATCCACCTGGACCACCTCTAAAAAGATGAGGTCCAACCAAAGTCACTCGAAAAGTGACACAAACCTCCCACCCCAAAATCCTAGTGATGCCTCATCCTGGGGAAGTTGTCAAAGACACAAGTATCAATAGGAGGAGAAGGTGGAGCCTCATGTGAAGAAACCACCTCAAGAGGAAGTGGATGACATAAATCATACCCATAATCATATTACTCCTCAACAAAATCATAGTTGATCACATATAGAAAATGCATGTTAGGAAAATGCAAGAAGATTAAGACAAAACCAAACTCAAAATACATACCACTAGGGGTTGTCGAAGCAAATCATACATCTCTCTACAAATATTTATCGATTGGTCGTATACATAGTACCAATCCAAGTACTCATCATACATCAACTAACCATACATCACCTCCTGACCAGTCTAATAAATTCCAAGACCAGGAGGGATCAACCCTGACAAAGGACTGAAGTAATGTTCCATCTAGTAGCCACTGATGAGAAACATGTATGCCCATATACAACAATCTCCTAGAGGGAGACTTGAACTTGATCTAGAAAACATCCATAGACAATGCCTTAAAGAAGGCTACAGAAGATGTGGCCACAATACCATAGTGGAACTTGTAGAAGACCCTGAATTAAACCTAGGAACAATAACAAAATGGAGTCATCTAAAGTACATATGCATAAAAGAATATAGTGAAAAAGTACTACACATACCCCAAAAAAATCATCATCTTCAGTTCACTTCTCCAATGTTCATACCTCACCCTACTAATACAGCCAACCTAGTGACAAAATGTAGGGAGGGATTCTCACAGATAGCCCTCTAGATTGCTCAGAGTGACATGATTGTGAAGTAAAAAATGCTCATAGATCCACAGTTGAAAAGGATATATTAGTGAAATAAAAAATGCAAATATTTTAGAGCATAAATGCAAAAAATAGAAGGTAAAGGCTTATTATAATCAAGACTAGGAAGCTACCTCAAACCTACACATCTCCCCTTTGAAGCCGCCCATAATACACCACCTCAAGTGTGTCAAGAGATGGGCGTACACATCGCCACCCCTAGTTTAAGGAGGGAAACATGTTTAAATCCAAAAGAAATGAGAACCAAATTGTGTCTCCCCTATTCCTCATGCTATTGCTAAATAAGAAACCAGTTATAAAGACAAACAACACACTATAACCCTCAAGGCTACATAAAAAGGGCCATTGACATCCCACTGCTTACCATTACAAAATAATGTGGATCTCAACCAAGTAAACTTGACATTATCTAGAGGCCATATCAATATCCTCGAGGTTCACTCCCAGAATCCCATCCATATGGTGACGTCTGCAGTCATGGCAGACAAGAATGGAAGGAATATGGGTCCCACCAAATCCTACTCAGTGATACCAAAAATTCACTAGGGGTGATGTGTAGCTTTCCAAAAAGAGAGTGGCATGTGATAGTCTACATGTGAAAATCTCAACTAGAGGAAGGAGATAGGTCTTATCTACAATCCAACACCAGAAAATGCTACCAAAACCAATCCTCTCAAGCAAGTCCACCTCCTCAGCTACTAAACTGTCATATAGAAACCCCAGTTCATTCCAACGGGTCTGCCAATACATGTTTGTCATAATGAGACCCTAAATAAATAAGGTGGAAGACAAAGTAAATACCTTCACTACATGGTGAAAAGTTTGATTCAAGATTAAAAAAATAGAAAGAATGTATCATGGGCCCGCTCGACGACCTCAATGGTAGATATTAATACACATCGTGCTTGGATCTCAGTTAGGATAAGTTCCCCCATGATCATGCTCACCCCATCGTGACACCTACTCAGAGAAAACACTGATAAGAGATCTTATAAATCAGATACACACTCAATAAAGGAAGCTATCATGCATATTGTGGGTGTGCTTTGGCCCCTACATTGTCACCCACATCATGCACATAGATTGTAGGTTCCTCCTCATGCCAATCATGAGCTTGTATCCATAGAAGTACAACACCAACACCATAAGCATTCTGTAGCAAATGAAATTAGGTCAATCGAACAATGGATGATCGAGAAAATGACAAAACAAGAAAAACATCTGCATCACAAAATCAGAGCATTCATCTAGGTTATCTTGAACCTCTAAACTGTGAAGAACGTTGAGAAGATGAAAACAAAATTTTTCCATCGACAAGATGGAAAAAATAAAGTGCAAAAATGAAAAATATACCTTCCCTGAGATGGACGTAGCTAAAAACTACACAAAAATGACGTTGGAGGGAGCAATTTGAAGCTCCTCTGCTGCCTAGAGACTACTGCTTGCAGCACTATCAGGGAGAGATAGAAGAATGATGTGATTTTCCAGTCTAAGGCTAATGAATCAGAACAACCCACCGTCTCTCTCTATCTCTTCTCATCGTTATCATCCTGATTGCCTCTGAGCTTGTCGTGCCATTGCTTCTTTGTGTGAGAAGAAATGGGAAGGGTAGTCAACCCTCCTACCGATTACCCTTTTCTAAAAATAAAGACCTCCTCAAAAATGTCAAAGAAATCACTAGATTTACAATAGAATATCCAGAACCTTAACAAAATTACAAAAACAATAGAAAGAATAGAAAAACCAAGAAAAAAACAACTAAATTACCAAAAAAAATGGTAACAATATGAAGGTGTCAAATCTTGTCCAAAATCCAAAACTTAACATTTTTCAAAAAAAATATCAGATCTAACTATGAATCCCAGGTTCCCAGGCCATGACATAAAACTGGACAAACCCTAATTGTCACCTTCCAATATTTTTGGGCCCCGCACCATGGCCTAGAACTGGACCAACCCTATTCACCATCTTCTAAATTTTAGGGTCACTAAGAATGACCTAAATCTAGACCAACTCTATGCATTACTTTCTAAACCTTTTTGGGTACCAAATCCTAACCTAAAATTGAACCAACTCAAAGCTTCATTTTCACATATACATAAGGTCCCAAATTGTGACCTTGAAACTGAATCAAGAGTGACCTTCCACTAAAATATTTTAAATGTCCCCAGACCACGAATAGGGAACCAACTTTGCTTTCATGCACACATACTTAAAAAAACTCAAATCATGACTTGAAAATGAATTTAATTGTTGTTACCACTTTATGACCCTGACATATGGCTCAAATGTCTAACCTCCTAAACTAAGAACTAGAGTCAAAGATAATTGTTCTTTGGAGATTTGGGGGATGGAGGATGAACTAGTATAGGAACATGTCATGTAGACACCTTTATATTGGATAATTGCCTAAACTCCTAGTCTTATCTCAATCATATGCTTCAAAGAGAACAAACAACTGACTGATATAGTCACTAGCCTGAAGACCACCCTAAGTTTGGGATCTTGGATAACACTCAATCTTCAATCTCAATGATCAAAGTCCTATCCAAGATTGGAAAATTCTTCATATTGTGCCTTTTCAGATTTCTAGTCCTAACTTTGAATTGGACCACTAAAAAATAGATAAAAAATATAGTAATAATGAAAACTAAAGATGCATTGGAAAAGTGAAATATAGGGAAAGGGTCTATGATGGTTTTAGGGTTTGACAACATCAGAGGAGGATGTGAAGGTTGTGGCACCTTTAGCAACAACCAAACCCTAAACGAAACCTAGGTGCTCATACTTCCCCTCAAGATTACTAAGGCAATGGAGATTCCAACCTATCTCGGCATGCTGATAGCAAGCCCTCATACTTGAACATCGTAGGAAGAAACATGACAAATGAATTTGCAAACTAGAAAACCTAGCAGACAATATGATGCAGTCGAAAGATAAGAGTGGATGTGAGTGACAATCTCCCTACTTTTATTATTAACCCAATAGTCATGAAGCCACTCTTGAGTCCATGGAAAGACACAATTATTATGAAATATATTGGTATGATTCTGGGCTACAAGGCATTAAAGAATCAGATCCAAGTGCTATGGAAACCAAAAAATGCTTATAAAATCATTGGTCTCAACCATGGGTACTATGTTTTTCAATTGTCAAGCAATGCTGACTACACTCAAGTGTTATCCGATGGGCCATGGCCAGTTTTTAGAAATTATCTATTGGTGCAATCTGGGATCCAACATTTTGACCTGCCAACAATTTTCCTAAGAAGCTGGTGATTTGAGTGCAAGTACCTGACATTCTGTTGCACATGTTCCATATCATTATACTGGAAGGGATTGATAATGCTATTGGGAAAAAGATTAGAATAGATGCAACGGTTGTCAAGGGACATCAGGGAAAATTTTCTCCCATTTTTTAGAGTTTGACATGCCCAAGCCACTACTCCCTACATTGCTTATCAATGGAGAAAAACTACAGTTGGAATATGAAAATATTCCCACTATTTGTAAGTGGGGGCAAATAGGCCATAATGAAGAATATTGCTCTCGTGCTACTCGATCATCAAACACATGCTTATTAGAAGATTCACACCATGCTCCCAATTACATTATGAGTATCCATGCAAAGAAGTTGGAGAGGAGGTTGGTCAAATAAGGACACTGGGCCTAAAGTCTCGATGAATGTTAAACCAACTATCGATATGGATCCAACTGATAATGGAAAGAACAAGGAAGCAACCTCAATAAGGATGTTGTTGGTTTCCCACTGGTGGTAAGACACAACCAGAAGAAAAAGAAGAATGTGTAGGCAAGTTCCTCTAGAACTTCCAATAATATTCTGATGTCCACTAAGATAGGCACCACCCAGGATTTAGGAAGTATGGATACCAATGTCAGCGTGCTTGAAAATAACACTTTAGAGGACCACCGATAATCATCCATGTTTGAGAATCCTTTTACTTCCTTAAAGGACATCATTTCTTCAGTATTGGTATTAACAACTAGAGTGGTGTCCAACTAAGTAATGGAAGGATTTTATATAAACCAATCCATCTTAGCCCTGACCTTGTTTGGAAGAAAGGGAAGAGAATGAATAATTACATCAGTAATGAAGACAATGGTGCAACATAATTAGCTAAGAAAATGTTGGATTCAATGAAGATGGAGTCAGGCCATGGATGCACATCTCAAGCATTACAACTTGGATAACAACACACCAAAAGCTAGCATCTAATTTGGTTACCCTCTACAACTATTCATCAACAGAACTTATATGCTGAATATATAGGGAGAATGCTTTGGTGATAAAATTAATTACTTGAAATTTATTAAAGCAACTAATAATCTACACATCTTGGTGATTCTAGAGTCCAAATGTAGTGGGGAAAATGCTCAATCCATAATTAAGCAGCTAAAGTTTTCCTCATCTCATCTAGTGGAGGTAGTTGGATTCTATTGCATAATCTGACTACTCTACAGAGATTGTCACTATACAATTGACATTATTCTCAATGATCAGAAATTCATTCATTGCAAAAACAACCACAACTAACATCTTATTGTTGTTTATGCTAATACATCTCCAACCAAAAGAACTTATTTATGGTAACATCTCTAGGAAATTTCTACCACTATTAATGGCTCTTCCGTTGTGCTAGGTGACTTGAATACCATGATCAACCAATCAGAAAAGTGAGGAGGCAAATATTTTTTTTCATCATTCTTGTGGCAAGTTCAATGACCTACTCTCAGCCGCTGGGCTTGCTGATATCAAACCTAATAGGCAATTTTACACTTTCAAGAGGCACAATCTACATGAGCCGTTGGATTGTTTTATTTCTAACAAAGAGTGGCTAGGTGAGAACACTAAAATTGGTGTCTCGACTCTTCCACATTTGTATTCTGATCAGAAACCTATTATTGTCAATAAGAATAAGGAAAGACAAAGATTCTAGGTAAATTTCAAGATGAAAGCCAGTTGGAATCTCTGACCTGATTTCAAAAATCACTTACATAAATACTGGGACAATAATAAGCCTTTTATGGAGGCTCTTGCAGCTTTGCAACTCTTAACAACTGAACAGGATGCCACCTCTATGAAGAAGAACTCTAATAAAAAAGCTCATATTCTTCATGAGATAAATAATATACAAGTTTCCTCTTCTTCAAGCAACTGTATTACTGTTGATATTCGTGTCATTAAATTTCAATAACAATTCCAGCATGTTGCTGTGAGGGAGGAAGTGAATCTTTGCCAAAAAGTGCACATCAATGGGTTACAATTAGGAAATAGCAACTCCAAATTCTTCAATGCTTAAATTAAAGCTTGACATCACATGAATAAAATAATGCATCTTCTAGATGATGCGGGTGAATGGACCATGTGAGAATATCAAGCATCTGCTAAAGGAGTTCTTTTCTAAACTTCTCTCGGCACAACATGCCAGTGAACATTTATGAATTGAGGAATATACCGATGCATTCCATATGCTGGAGGGTAGTCTAGCTTGAATACACTGATGTCTTACCTACCAAAGAGGACATCAAGAGCATTGTGTTCTCTATGGCTCCTACCAAAGATCCAGATCTAGACAAAGTATGTAATGACTTCCACCACAACAATTGCAAGCATATTGGCCCATTTTTTGATGATTATGATATTGGACATCTTTCACTCAAGGTAGATAGATAGAGAGCTTGCAAATGCTTATATGGTCTCAGTTCCTAAAATGAAGTTCATAAGTAATGCAGTAATTTTAGATCAATATTCCTCAGTAATTCATGCTTCAAACTTATCTCTAAATTTCTAGTAGAACACATCAAACTATTTCTTAATGATTGGATTTCTCCTACACTATCTAGCTATATTCCAGGGCATAAGATTAGTAATAACATCATGTTAATGTAGGAGGTCATCCACTCGATGAGACACAAAAGGAGGAAAAAATTGGACGATGATCAAAATTGACCTATCTAAGGCCTTTGATCACATGGGATGGGAGTTCATCCATGGCACTCTTATAAAGGTAGAACTCCCTATAAAGATAACTATGCTCATCATGTAAATTATATCATTGGGAGAGATGTCCATCCTTTGGGAGGGGAAGACTCTACTCCCTTTGAAGCATCTTAGGATGTGTGGTAGGGGGGGCATTCAACCCATATGTGTTTGTTCTCTATATGAAAGGCTTATCCAGTCGATTCATCACAAAACAAGATGATGCGTGTCATTTGCAAAAAAAATTTGCTAGAGAATATGATTTGCTAGATTTGAACCTTTAAAGTGGCAATCAACACACCCTCAAGCAAACACATTAATTGTAGTACATGAAAGGATTGATCCCATGGGACAATATGATTAAGAGTTGTGTTTAAACATATTGCTAAGAGTAATATTTAAAATCTAATTTGGGAGAATAATTATAATTAAAACAAGAATTAAATATAGAAGAAGTAAAACTAGTTTAATCCAGTTAATAAAGGGATATTGGGGGGCTAGGGGTTCACAACTACAGACTATGAATTTTCTTTTTTTGATTCAAATCCATAATTTAATAAGTTAGTTCAGGACCAAGTAGATTTGTGTCCTTGAGGAATGAAAATCTCACAAGGGTCAAACTTTCCACAAACTAGGGACCTCAACATTTGTGTATTATTGTTCAACTGTTCAATAAACCTCTGTTCGGTGTCTCATCAAGAGTCTTACAAGTTTCATCGGGTGTTCCAACCCAAGGATCCACGATCTCATCACTAAGGATCATAACTAACAAGAAAATAGATAGACCAATAATAGAACTTCATGGCTCTCATTGGAGTCTATGGTTTCAATCAACATTTTAGTTTTAGGATCCAGGACCATATAACTCAAGATTATAGCAACATAAGCATAATTGATCAAACTATAAAATAAGAACATATATCTGGAGAAAACACATCTAACCAATAGAAATCTTAGAGTCAAATAAAATTGAAATAAAATTTGGGCTATGAAGCAACTTTGCATGCCCCAGTATGAAGGTTCTAGTCTCTCATGATATAAACACACAAAAAAGTATAAACAACGATAGAAAGACTCATGTTTCTAGAATCTAGTAGCATTAAAGTAGTCATCATTAGGATGACGATGGCTCCTAGTAGTCGTCATTAGGATGACGATGGCTCCTTCTTCCTTTTCTTGCCTCATGCACCCAAGGGAGGATATGATATGGCCAAGTATTAGATCTTATACTTGGACTTTTCCCCTCCTTTTATCAGGATTATGGTCCTAAAACCCTAAAAACATGTTTGGCGGTGGTTGCTAAGAATGGATCTTCCAAGCCAGTCGGTCGACTAGTAGTCAATTGATCGAATGGGGTAGGGTGAGGTGTGAGATCATATACATGATAGTCATTTGATTGGGAGAACATCGACTAGTCAGTTAGATATTCGGTGTTCAATGCAGTTGATGTGAATCAGGCAGTTCTACTCTAATAGAAGTCCTAGTTCCTCATGTCGAGTTGATAGACTAGGTGGCTAGTGGATTGATTGACAATTATGGATCTAAAAAGTTCATGCTAGCGAGTCAACCAACTGGGGTGCCATTCGACTAGATGGAAACTTTGAAATATGTTTTTCCTATAGGTAAGTGGATTCACTTTTCAACACATATTTGAATATTAAACCTAGAGTTTATATGCAAAATATATGTTCGTTTGGTGTGGGATATATGTATCAGACACTGCGGGAAGTTGTGTAAATATTTTCCTGTACTAACTGAGAAAATCTTATAAAAACCCCAATTTAAGAGATAAAAGAAAAACTAAGGAAATTGAATCTTAGAAGTAGGGTATAAAAAAATTGTTCCTAAGAAATGACCTAAAAGTTGCAATAAAAACAAATAAATATGCATTCATTGAACTACCCCAACTTAAATATTTCTCATCCTCGTGCAACATAGAACAACAAACAATTACAAAATAATACTGACATCATGTCCTCCACTCTTTTGTAGCACTACTTGAATCCTTACCACCTTTTATGGCCAAGAGACCCTAATTTCCTGGAATTACGTAACACAATTTTCTACATTCCTTACTCAAAATTGTTTCATGACTTGTTTCCATTTCAAGACATGTAAAGGAGTGGATGTCATATCCGTCTGGTTTTGGTACTCCCACATATTCTTACAAGCTCTACACAAGAACATGGCTGATTGATTGAGTGGATTGGGGGTATATAAATTCCCCTAGGTAGAAAAACATAGTGAATTGAGGTATGCAAGAGGATGATCTCTCCTCTATATGACTCAAGATATTTTTATTTAATTTACAATTACATTGATTGTATTTTTTGTGTGCACATTGGCATATTTTCTTTATTGATGGTATGCCCCTATTATATAGGGGGGGTATGGAGGAAACTGTAGAGGAGGAAAGGTATGCCACCTCAAACTTGGAGTTTGGCACCATTTTAGGTTTTTTTGGCAAATGGAGGGGTAAGAAAGTGATGGAAGAAATGTAAAAGAGTCCAGATTTGTGCATCTTATATTGAGAATTTATCACATTAGGGACATTGTAGCACCAGTTCAATTCTCTCTACAACAAGAAACAATAAAAAAATTTCACAAGTTATTGCACAAATCGAGTGAAGACAGATTGTGTTTGATTCCTATAGATCCTTTAAGGCTTGCCATCTTTTCCAAGGAGTAGTTCTACTTAAGGTCCTAGGTGACAAGGTGATTTCTAGAAATGGTAGTTCATGAATTTCTCACAAGAAAAGTCACTTCATTTAGTGATTCATTGATGAAACATGCATAACTGAATGACTAGTTAATGGACAAATCATATGTAAGAGAAGAAAATCTGAAATTTTTAAAGCTAAACTACACACAACTAAATAACTATAATTAAGGAAAATGGATTGGGTGGAATGGATATCTACCACCCATCCCTTCCCCGAACTTTGAAATTTGCTCGTCTCAAGCAAATCCTATATCTAGAATGAAGGGAAGAAAAGCAATGGGTTTCCTCAAAAAACACCCGTTTGATATCAAAGGCCCGACACCTATGTTGTCCACCATGGAGGAGCAGCAACTAGAGCTTGTGCGTGACTACTTGGTTGCTTCCCTTTCAGTCACTCCCTTATCCTTGCTTCAATTCTTTCTTCCTATAATCTAGCACAATTCGTGCGATATTTTTCATAATACCAAGGGAAACAATTGGAGTTATACCTGAGTGGTTCACACGCTTGATTATGATGATGACTAGTCATGATGGTGTTGGTATGCATGCCTAGAGAGCCAATCATGTGATGATTGTAATGGCATAAAAATGATTTTACTATTAACAAAGGAAAGCTTCCAATTCATTTTGTATATTCAGTTATAAGATAATGAATAACATAATAAATGTATAAAGAATTATATTACTCAATGATGCATGTATTCAAGTTGCTAACCTTGTGGATGAGACCATACAGATGTTAAGAGTACATATACATATTCTCATTATGTCCCTGATTGGTTGTTATTGTGGAAGGTTGATAAACAACAATAACACATAAGATCAGAGTGTGATTTGGTTGATGACTAAATCTCATTATTCATGATATGGCAATATCAAACTAAGCACACAGATACATGTTAGAGAATAGTGTATCAGAAAAACCCACTATGAGACTGACACATGGAAGCCAACCTCATGGAAGTCATAGTCAACTCTCATAGTGATGGCGGTGGTTGTGGTTCTTAGACCTGAAATCACTGCACTCATCACGTCGCTGGGTATACTTTTACATCATCAAATGCAGTCCTGAAACATAGGTTGTTATAATGGTGATGATTGGGTGACTTTAACACATGGGGATTTTCTATGAGTGATAGATATGGGATTTGTCCCTCTAATAGGAGTATGATATCCAAGGCCTCTTGATTAGCGAGCTTAAGAAAAGTATGGCCATACGCATGTGAGTCAATATGTGATATTGAGCTTACATATATCTCATGCAGTTTGATCTGGTTTAAGCAACAAGATTGAATAATAATGAGGATGACTACTCCATGCCTCTAGTTCAATCTGGATATCAGTGACAAAGGAACTATACAAATACTATAACCCCATACACATATTGTAGGTTGAAGTTCCTCCCCAACTTTCTGTTCACTTGGGTAGCAATGATGTGCGACTAGGCACCATTCATTTGCTTGTGATGTTATAAGATAGTTATGGACATTCACTACCAACGTGATATGTGAACTATAGGATCACACATAAAGGAACTCATCTAGAAGAGGAGTTTTGATCTTGAATTATGATTGAGCTGATTACTAAAATGTTTAGGTATTCAATTCATGCAACAAATTAGCTGACTGGACTTCCAGACAACCAGTTCAAGTATTGAGACTATCATTTGGAGTGTCAGGCTGATTGTACGCTGGTTGGAATTCTTCCTGACCTATCCTGCGATACGCCCATCTCCCTTGTGTGAAACGACCATCTCCCTTGTGTGAAACGACCATCTCCCTTGTGCGAAAAGACCGTCTATCCTGGTTCCAGATGACCGTCTCAAGTGATGTGAGACACCCATCTCACATGAACCAAATGATCATTTCAGAGGTGCAATTTGATTGCACAAAGGATTGGTGTTGATGCCAAGTTAAGTACTAATTGGAATTGAATTACTAACATATGTGTAGAACTAGAAAGTGTGAAATAATCATTTTTCTTAGAAAAAAGACCCTCTCACTTGGCAAGAGGACCATTTCAACACATGTAGGCTGTGAAACTTCCAGAATTGTTGTGAAAATTCAAGATCTTCTAATCCTTTACACTTCTGCTTTAGTCCCACATTGGCTGTGGACTAGGGAGCCTGACCCTAACCCCTGCTATATATAGAGGGGTACTACGGGCTTCCTAATAAAACAACTTCTACATAGACAATTAGAATCATTTGCGTTGACAATTGTTGTCCTCTCCAGTTGTAGTAACCACGAGAACCCATGCAAGTCCTACCCGACTAGGATGGGATAACTACGGGAGAGAAACAACTAAGGATCATTGTTGTGGGAGGCCAGGTTGGCGAATAGTACACCAATGAGTGGGACAATTCCTTATCTATTCCTACAGTATGACATGAGTTCTAGTTGGTTAGTGTGGACTACTCTAGAGGCAAGAGTCCTTTGACTACTGCTATGAAAGCAACATCAACTTGCAGTCTATGGCAATATCTGAGGAGTCGTTGTAGCAATTGTCCGAGTCTACTATCCATGGAGAAGTAGTCAGATGAGTCCCAATGTGACCAGGGCTGCAGAAATACCGTCCAAGATAGAGTGCACATCTACATCGATGAGGATTGTCACTGGACTCACTCCAGGGCCATGTATATCTTTGTGAAACCATCTTTATCATCACATAGTTATTGACATGATCTGCTGGTTAAAGGAAAATATGTCAGTAAATTTTTTATTTCTGCTACCTATCTGATGCCATATTTCCCTACAGATGGATCACAGGTGAATCAACATGATTATGCTTAGGGGGTGTGGGAGTCAGGTTCACTAGATGTATGGTCATCCCATCGTATTGCTAACTAGCATCTATGAGGATAGGATCTAGAGGTTGGTACTTGGGTTGTTGACAACACTTGTCTCCATTTGATTCTTCTTGATTGACATATGGTATTGTCAACTTATAGAACATTCCTCATAGATTGGAACATGGTAAGGGAGCGGGGGGGGGGGACTATTTGGTGCACAATTGGGCTCTATAGATAGAAAACTATATGTGCAAGGGATGGCTCTTGAGCACTTGGGGTGTGCTTTGTAGGAGTGTCTTCAATAGGAAGAGGTGTCTCTTCTATGGTTGAGGATCTTTCTTCTTGCATATAATAGACATGTGCACTCTCAATCTTCTTTTCACTATAATCTTCCTCTAAGGATATCTTGCAATCTTATATTGATGGGGATTCTGAGGGAAAATTTGTTGTTGCATCAGAGTAAATTGATCAATGTAGTTGAGGAAGTATGCTTATTCTTCTCTAGTATACCTTGTGAACCCTCTAACTACTTAAAAATTGAGAGACTAGTTTCCCATACATAGGGTCATATGTCTTGCTTGACATCAATCAGGTCTGGGAAGTGGTGAGGAATGACCTACCAAAAATGAGGGGGTAGTGATGATCCTCCTTCATGTCTAACACCAAAAAATCACAAGAGATGTAGAACTCCCCAATTTTTACTGGTATATCCTCAGTGATTCCAATTGGCTTGGTCATGGAGGAGTCAGTGAGATTAATAGTCATGCAAGTAGGTCATGCATCCATGAGGTTGAGTCTCCTACAAAAGCTAAGAGGTGTGATAGAAATGCTAGCTCCAAGATTAGCTAGTCCTCTTTGGCTGGTAGAATCTCTTATAGAACATGTAATCCCAAAGGATCCAGATCCTTGCATTTGCTAGGAATCTTGTTCTAAATGATGTCTAATGATGTTCTTGCCAATTTTACAGTTTCACATTCTTCAGTTATGTATTTGCAATTAAACATATTTAGTTAAATGAGGCATTTCAATCATGACATCGAGTAATGGAATATTAATATACAACTTTTCATGGTATATTTAAATTATTTGAACTTGGAATCCATCCAAGTTTTATTCAAATGACCTTGGTAAGGCACCCATGACTTATAAATGGGAACACCTGATTGCGGTGCAAACATTTTGGTTGAGATCTTGTCATTCTTTGGGCGATAACAACATCATCTTGGATATCTATCTTAGTAGAAGTTCTCTCCTTCTCTGGAGGGTTAAGACTAGCACAAGTTGTCATAGCTTTAATTTCTATAAAGTGCTTTAAATTGGGTTCTCATTGCCCTATAAAAACTTCTCTAGGAGGACATAGAGATGAAGTCAATTGAGCTAGTTGGGTATTGATGGATTTTGATAGGCTTGTTGACTAGAAATCATGGCTTGATGACTAGCAATCATTGACCGTTGAGACTAGAGGATCTTCTATGTAGTAGAAAACCTATCATCATTAGAGGAAGAGGAACCCATTTGTTACAATTGAGGGACTTTATTTGCATGATCGATTTGTTGTTTCTGGTAGCTTCCTTGCTTCCTAAAGTTTTGTTGATTGTTGTACTGGAACCCTGAAAGACCACAGTTTTGGTTTTGGTTATAGAAGGCATGGCTATGGATGGAGTTGAGATTCTCTGTATGTGGTCCAAATTCTAGTTATGTGGGGATATTGTTCACCATGGCGCTATAAAGGAGTTGACATTTTAAAGTGGAATAGTCATGGGTTATACAAGCTTAGAAGAAGAGATCTATCAATTTTACTTGTTGCAGATGTTTTGGCTGTCCTCTTCTTTTGTAGGCCATGAAAGAGGAATTTAGGCAGTCTTGCTTCAAAGTGAGATTCTGTAGAGATTCATTGATGGATTTAAGCTCAAAACTATCTTTAGACTTGGCTACTCTAAGTACACCACCATGCCCTTAGTTGGATTGGTCTAGTATTTCCAAACATCTTTTAACAACCTTCCAAACACTGTCAAAGTTTTGGAACATGAAGCTACCTTTCGAAGAAATGTCAAGGAAGGTCTTGGTTTTGTCATCAATGCCCTGGTAGAATATTTTGGTTATCTAGACTAGGGATATTTTGTGATGTGGGTAACGATGAAGGATCTCTTAAAACCGCTCCCAAGCTTGGGACAAGGTTTCACGTGGAACCATGGAGAACTATGTGATTTGTCCCTAGATTAGATAGGTGAGGGATGGGGGGTAGTACTTCTCAAGAAATTTGGATTGGAGACCTTCCCACGTGGTGATGCAATCTCCTTACATAGCATTGTACCAAATGATGGCCTGATCAGTCAATGAGTAGTTAAATAACCGCAGTTCCATAGTGTCTTTGGAAACACTTGGCATCTTTTGCAAGGCACAAAGGTCACTGAAGTGCTGGATATGGTTTTGACAATTCTCACCTATCCTTCCAACAAACATCCTACTTTGAAACATGGTGATCCACTGCATGCAGATTTCAAATTTTGGAATGATAGAAGGAGGCACAATGGGATATAGCGCATCGATGGATTAGGGACATAGAAGTCCTTAAGTTGCTTCTTTTGCTCTGCTTCTTGTAGTGCAACATCTCAGACTTCCAATTTAGTAGCTATAGCTGCCCTTGACTTGACTAAAATGAGCTCTCTTTGTGCATGAATGGCCTATTCTATCCAACAATTGACTTGATCCTCATCCATCCTCTACCAATGGGTCTGGTTCAGGTGATGAAAGGTTGTATCAATCTCTGAGTTGAACATAAATGATGTAGAATCAACACCTTGATCATGTTGCATAAACCGTTAGTACATGAAAAATAGATCAGACAACATTTAAGTTTTAAGGAAGAATAAGTTCAAGAAGATAAGAATGATCATCAACTAAAAATAAAAAATCCTAATTATTCAAAAGAATGGGGTTCGAAATAATTTTTTTGTCCATGACATCAATACCTAAATTTGATGTTTGTTATTTGCACAACAAATCCACCAGGGAATATGATTCCCTAGAGTTTAGCCTTTAAATTGACAATCAATGCGTCCACAGGAAAATGAGTTAATTTTAGTACAAAATGGTCAATCCCATGAGACAATATGATTAAGAGTTGTGTTCAAGCCAATTGCTAAGTGTGGTATCTAAAATATGATTTTACAGAGATAGATTATAACTAAAATATGAACTGAAGTTAGTAGAAGAAAAATTGATTTAAGTCAATTAATAAAGAGTTACTAGGGATCCAGGGGTTCACCATCATAGACCACATATTTTCTTTAATTGATTCAAATTCTTAATTTAACTAGTTAGATCAGGACCAAGATGATTTGTGATATTGTGAATCCTAGATCTTGAAAGGGTCAAACTTCTCAAAAACTTGAGATCTCAATGTTTTTGGATTATTGTTTAACTATCCACTAAAACTCCGTCTAGGGTCTCATCATAAGTCTTATGAGTTTCATCTGATGTTCCAACCTAGGGATCTGGGATCTCATCACCATGGATTATAACTAATAGGAAAAATAATTAGATCAATCAAGAGCTCCATTTGTGATCTAATCCGGAGTCTATGGTTTCATTTAGCATTTTAGACTTAGGATTCTGGATCTCATCACCCAAGATTATAACAACATAAACATAATTGATCAAACTATAGAATAAGAAAATAGATCACAAGAAAACACATCTAACTAATAGAAATCTTGGATTCAAATACAATTAAAACAAGATACGTGCTATGAGGCTACTCCCCATGGCCTAGTATGAAGGTTTTACTCACTCATGATAGAGACAAACACATAACTATAGATAGGGATATAAAGAGTCATGTTTCTACAATCCAGCAACAACAAAGTAGTCTCTATGAGGATGATGACAACTCCTTCCTCATTTTCCTTACTCCATGTACCCGATGGAGGCTCTGAGATGGCCGAGTATAAGATCTTATAATTGAACTCCCCCCTTCTATTATAGGGGGAATGTGGCCCTAAAATCCTATAAACATGTTTGGTGGAGGCTGCTAAGAGTGGACCTCAATGTGAGATAGTTGACTAATAGTCAACCAATCAACTAGGGTAGGCTGAGGTGAGGGATGATATGGAAGCCATTCATTTGATTGGGGCACTAGTTGAGCGATTGGTCAATTTGATGCTCAGGTTCAATGCAAGTGAATCGATTAGCTTGATGAGAATTAACCACTTTGACTCTAATAGAAGTCCCACTTTTTATGTCGAGTCAATCGACTGGGTGTCTAGTCGATCGATTGGAAATTCTAGATCTAAAAATTTATTGCTAGATATTTGTCCGAATAGGGTGCCAGGCAATTTCTTAGAAAGTCTGAAATATGTTTTTCTCATAGTAGTGAAATCCCTTTCCAACACGTATTTGAACATTAAATTTGGAGTTTGTATGCAAAAGATATGATCATTTAGGATTGATATATATATATATATATATATATATATATATATATATATATATATATATATATATATATATATATATATATATATATATATATATATATATATATATATCGGACACTGTGGGAAGTTGTGTAAACACTTTTTTGTAATTACTAAGAAAATGTAATAAAAACTTCAATTTAAGAGAGCAAAGCAAAACTAAGGAAATGGATTCATAAAACTAGGAGATAACAACAAAAAGTTCCTAAGGGATGATCTACAAGAGATAATAAAAAAGAATGAATATACATTCATCATAAGCCAAGGAAACTAGAAACCAATTATTGTAACTCAAGGAGGCCTAGAACTCATGCATGTATGTTTTTTTCCATCATCTAGTTCTCCTGGTTGAAGCTTCAACATCATAGGCGAATATCATAAAAAAGTTATCGATAGTTTCTCTACTATTTTTGGGTAGTATATTGCCTATGAAAAATCTAAATGTTTCTTTTATGCCAAAGTGTCATCCATGGAGAGTAGAGTGATCTCAAGGAATCTAGGCATCCCCCAAACATCAAACCTTGGTCGTTATTTGGGAGTGGCCATTATACACCATAGATTTAATAAAACAACACATGCTCATAACTCAACACAATCAAGGAAGGGATGAACAACTAGGCAGTCTGCCACCTTTCTCTTACAAGAAGAATTACTCTTGCAAAGTCCACATTGTAAGATATTCAAACCTATTCCATGCAACAGTCTCTCTATCTCCTTCTCTATGTGATTATATCAATGGGAAAGTCAAAAAGTTTATCTGGTCTGGTAATTGTGAAGAATAGAATCTCTCTTTTCTGTCCCAGAAGAAAGTTACTACCACTAAATATAGATGTGGTCTTGGCATCATAGATGCTAGATATTTTAACCAAGCTCTAAGGAGGAAGAATTCTTGGACCTTCATCACTCAGCCCAATAAGCCATGACTTAGGGTAATGCGGGGAAAATATTTTAAAAACAACAAGTTCACAAGCTCTCTAGCTCTGTAGCCCTGGGATTTTATAAAAAAAATGCTAGCATTTGATTCATCTAAGATGGACAATGATGGCCAATCTATGAATGTGTGGTCAAATAGGTGATTTGTGTTGGTATGTATGCTCAACGAGCTAGTCATATGATGATTGTAATGTGGCATTATGTACATGATTTGCTTAGTACAAGTGTGTCTATTATGTTTTTTCATTTATTAGATGATTATATAACATGATAGATGTGTAAAGAATGATGTTACTCGATGAAATATGTTTTCAGGTTGAGGACCTAAGCAATGGGATCATATCCTTGATAAGAGTATATACATTCTTGTTATGTCCCTAGTTGGATATTATTGTGGAAGCAAATTAGAAAAAAAGAATATATAAGACTAGAATGTGTGTTTACCGATGATAGAGTCTCATTAGTCATGATATGCTATATCAAGTCAAAAACATAGCTAGGTACTTGTTAGATAATAGTGTGCCGAGCATACCCACCTTGAGAATGATACATTGAACCATTGAATGGTAGTCAGAATCAACTCATAAAGTAATAGTGGTGATTTCGGTTCTTAAACTTGAAGTTGCTACACTCATCACATGTTCGATGAAATTTGACACCATTCAAAGTGACCTTGAATAATGGTTTCTAAAAAGGTGGTGCTCAGGTATGTTGTGACACATGGGGATTGACTGTCAATGATGTAGATGGGATTTATCCCTCCTAACAGAGTTGATATCCTGGATACTTAATATGAGAGACTGAGAAACACATGGACACACTCATGTGGGTCGATATATGACATTGAGCTCACATGCATCTCAATGGTCTACTCTAGTCCATGAAATATAAATTGACTATTAAGAGGATGACAATTCCATGCCTTGCATTTAATCTGGATATCTGAGACAAAGGAACTATACGATCATAGTAACTGTGATCAAAGATGTAGGTTGAAGTTGTTTTCCAGCTTTCAGAATACTTGGGTAGCAATGATGTGTTGCAAGATACTTCTCATTTCTTATGATGTCATAATCTAGTTATGGACATTCACTACCACCCTAATTTGGGTAATCAATCTGAATAATACTGGTTGCCAATCAATTGATTGGAATGTCTAGTCAACTAATTGGATACAAAATCCATGGATGGTATATGAGAACTCGATTAACCGACTGGAGGGTTCATTAGATAGAGTGGATTGTGTCACCCAACAAATGATAAGAATCATCAATCGAATGACTAATTCAAACTGACTAGTTGGACTCGGTCAAACAAAGATTCAAACAACCAATTGGACTGGTTCAAACATTTGATGATAGGAGTAATGGCATCCATTAATTGTCGAATTAAAATCTATTTTTATTATGCCGATGATCACAAGCCAATTGACCGATTGGACTGTCATGTCAACTAACTGGATATCCAGTCGACCAACTGGCTGTGCGCAATCGTTGTCTAATGAAGAAAAAGTGACCTATCATCTCTCGGGGTTTAGGAAATCCTAGCCCATTCACTCCTATGTAAGGAGGGGGGTGGCTAATGCTCTCAATGCACTTCTCTTCTCACAATTGTGGTAGCCTAGAGCCTAAGCAATCTTACTGTGAAATGACATATATCAAGGGAGAAGAAAACTTACACTAGCACATAGAAAAATGAAAGGGTAGCCCCTTCATGCTGGCTTAAGAAGTGCAAAATGGAGTTTCCAGTGGTCCCCATGGACTACACAATGGACTACATAGTGGAATCTTTTGCTGCTACACTTGGAGGATACTGTCAACCACCATCCCTAGTTTCTACACCAAGATGACACCTTTGATCACATTGGTGTGCTTCTTAAGAAGGAAAAACATCTGTGTTCAAGGATAGTCACTGGACTTTCTCTAGACAAGGTATATCTTGCACCCTCTTTCCTAATACATGTTATGATGTGATCTGCTAGTTAAAAAAATTGGACAATTTTTTTTGTTTCCACCACCTACTCTATCTCCATATTCCCCTACAACGGTATCAAAGTCGTGTTAATTTATGGTGGATCAAAATTTAAATTGATACAATCAGATTTAGTATTTAATTTATTTTGTTGCATATGATTCAAACATTTAAATGGTTAATGTGCATTTCTGTTTAAATATCACATATGCTAGGGAATGTCCATAGGTCCTCTATGTATATATGATATGATATATATACAACTCATGCATGTTGACCTATGATGGTGGATGTATGCATGGTTATGGCCAATACCCCTTAGATATTGGCTTTGTGAGTGTTTTATTTCTTACCTTATAAATTCAATTTGCATACTAAGCCTTCCTCTTTCTTCTCTAAATGTAATTAATGCTTAAACCCCCTATGCACCCCTCAAATGTAACTCAGGGTATAAACATTACATAATGTAATAAGTAGATATGAATAACATTCGTTTCCATTTTTGGCAAGAGAAGGCATTCTGACCAGGAGAGTCGACCGACTGAAGGTACCAGCAGACCAAAGTTTCCAGTCGATCAGAGGTTCCAGTCGAACAGCTGAAGACCCAACCGATCAATTAGAATTGGAGCCAATTGATTGACTGGAGGCCGAACAGATCGACTGGAGGAGTCCAGTCAACTGCTTGAGCCAAGAGCTAGTTGACTAAATGACAGAGACCAACTGACTGACAGGAGGTCCAAACAATCAACTGGAAGAGTCTAGTTGACCGACCAACCTATTTCCAACACAAGCTTTTTTAGGTACAAGTTTCTAAATATGATATATGACCTTAGGTGGATAATAATTTTTTTGTGTGGCTCCAAATAATTGTAGTAGTTTGGCCATAATTGTTAATATATCTTATTTATATTCAACTTTATTATATTTTGTAGTTTCTATACACTCTTGGACCTCTATATAATTTCTCCAAGTTCTCTTATTAATAAAAGAGAGAGGGCACGTTGGTCCTCTCCACACACTGAATTGCAGCACCCTATCTTTCTTATTCACATGGTATTGTAGCATCAAGTCTAAGGGAAGCATAGCCGGCCCTAACCCTAACCAACAGGACAAGATGCTACTGCCGATAGTAACAGGCCACTGGGTAGAAGCCACACCAACGACAACCCACCGCCGACACCTCACTTCCGTCAGAGGCCCATCGTCGCCGGCCAGGAAGCCGCCATGCAGCTTTCTGCCAGGCTGGTTTTCACCAGGTGAGGGACCAACCATGTTGATTCTTGATAGAAAAAGTCAAAGATAGATATGGCTTGATTACATCAATATTCTTATCCGACCTGAGTTCTTCATTTAGTTCAGCCCGTAGTATTATCCTAGATTCTGACAAACTTCACAGCTTGGAAGAAGCTTACTCAAGGATTTTACAGTCAAATTTTGAACAGGTTGATACTACAACTTTCCTATCTCATGGAGATTCTCATGAATTTTTAGTTGCTGCAGTTAGAGGAGGTCATATAGGTACGGACCGAGGACATGGCACACGTCCTAAGTGCACTTTCTGTGACAAACCTGGACACATAGTTGAGAAATGTTTGAAGAAGCATGGCAAACCTATTACACCACCTGTGGGGGCAATAAACTATGCTGGCACTACTGAGTCTTCTGAGCCTCATGCTTTGAGTTCTAGATCTTCTGGCATCACACTCACCAAGGACGAATATGATAGATTTATTCTAGATACCCAACATCTGAGTTTGGTATCATCTTCTTCTTCATCCAACTTGGAATATACTACTAGTAATCAAGCTACCTCTTTACTGTCTTCTGGTTCAACTTCTTCATGGGTGGTTGACTCTGGAGCATCACAACATATGACTGGTATGAGAAGACTTATTCATTCCATTGACTCACATATTCCTCACCAATCTATGAAAATAGCAGATGGTTTAGTGAGGAGAGTGTTAGCCAGTGTATCTATTTCTTTGACTCCTAGAATTGATCTTAAATCTGTACATTATGTGCATACATTTCCATTTGATCTTCTTTTTATTGCAAAATTGATTGATACTATGAAATGTATGGTGACATTTGGACCTTCTTATTTTGTATTATAGGATCTCAAGAGTATGAGGGCGATTGGTGGTGGCCTAGGAAAGGTGATCTCTACCTCTTCCATGGTGAAAGTCTACCTTGCTAAGTATTTGCTCCTGCTCAAGCTATCCTTTTGAGCGATTTCCCTTACTGTGGCACTATAGACATGGACATCCTCTGTTGGAGAGCTTAATAAAGTTAGAACCTGAGTTATCCCAAGTGTCTTCATTAGAGTGTTAGTCCTATCAATTGGGGAAGCATCAAAGAATGTCTTATCCTAGTCGTGTCAATAAGCATGCTTCTTTTCCCTTTGAGTTAGTCCACAATGATGTTTGGGGTCCTATAAAAGATGACAACTATAATGATTTTCACTATTTTATTTCCTTTATAGATGATTTTTCTTGCATGACATGGATTTATTTGTTGAAGAGTCGAGAGTCTGTGTTATCCATTGTCATCAAGAAATAAAGGTCCAATTTGATTGCAATATTAAAATTCTTCAATCTGATAATGCCTTGGAATATGTTCAAAGTGCTATGGCTGATTATATTGCTCTTGGGATGATACATCATACGTCGTGTCCTTACACCTCTAAAAAAATGGGGTATCTAAGACAAAAAATTGTCACCTTCTTGATATTGCCAGGAAAATTATGTTTCAGTCCAATGTTCCTAAGAGATTTTCGTCTGATGCTTTACTTACTACCTATTTCCTTATTAACAGGCAACCCTCTTTTGTGCTTCAAGGACGTACTCCATTTTTTGTCGTACGTCCCAAGGATCAACCTTTTCTTGTCCCCCTTACAGTGTTTGGTTGTACTTCCTTTGTCCACAATTTTGATCCTAAAGCTGATAAATTATCCCCTTGGCCGATTAGGACTCCTTTTCTTGGGTACTCCAACACTAGAAAAGGTTACAAGTGTTATTGTCTCAATCTCCATCATATGTTTGTGTCTAGGGATGTAATTTTTCATGAATCCACTCCATATTTATCTAGTGTTCCCAATAAGGAGGCAATTGTGTGAGAGTGAGAGAGTGCCATCATAAAAAATTAGTGACAGAGTGCCACCTCCACATCAGAGTGAGAGTGTGCCACCTATCATTCTTGACTATACTTTAGTTTAGGAATTGCAGCCAACATATGGTACCTTAATTTAATAATATTAACATGTTTCCAATAGACAAGACAGACATGGTCCAGAGGAGGTAGCGAATCCAGTCTCTGAGCCTTCCCCATGTCCCTCTACTCAAGAGACTCCTAAAGAGTCATCTGACCTTGATGTTCCCATTGCTGTCCCCAAAGGTACTCATTCATGTATTGTTCGACATCCTATTGCAAGTGTGTGTTGTTTGTCAAAATTATCTAAGCAGGCCCGTTCGTTCACTCTTGGGATTGATTCTGTGGTCATTCCAAGAAATCATCTTGATGCTATGAAGGATATTGGCTAAAAATAAGCAATGCATATGGAAATGTCTGCTCTTCTACAAAACAACACCTGGGAGCTTATTGACTTACCTCTAGATAAAAATGTTGTGGGCTACAGATGGGTATTTACAGTGAAACATAATCTAGATGGTTCACTTGAGAGTTTGAAGGCTAGACTTGTGGCAAAAGGTTACACTCAAACATATGTGGTTGATTTCTTTGAGACCTTTTCACCCGTAGCTCATCTGAATTCAGTTTGAATTCTTATTTCTCTAGATACTACTTTTAACTGGCCTCTATTTCATCTTGATGTCAAGAATGCCTTTCTTCATGGTGATCTACATGAAGAGGTGTACATGGAGCAACCTCCTAGTTTTGTTTCTGAAGGGGAGTTTCATAAGGTGTATAGATTAAAGAAATCCATCTATGGGTTGAAACAATCTCCTAGAGCTTGGTTTGATAAGTTCAATGATGTTGCACTAAAGATGGGTTTTTCTCATTCTTTGACTGATCACTCCTTATTCTATTCTAGATCTCCTGTTGGATCTATTATTATCGTTGTATATGTTGATGATATAGTTATCATTGGAAGTGATTCTATAGTATCAATTGCAAAAAAAGGATTGAATTACTTAGGTCTCATATAGGTACTAATTTGTCTTAGAGGAAATACATGTTGGATTTAATGTAGGAAGTGAGTATGAGTGAGTCCAAGCCAGTGTTTACTCCTATGGACTATCTTGTGAAGGAGATGACTGATGATACTGATTATCCAGATCAAGGATATTACAGGAAAAATATTGGTAAACTAATATATCTGTGAGTTACTAGTCCTAACATTTCCTTTGTTGTAGGAGTGGTGAGTCAGCATATGAGCTCACCACAACTGTCACATTGGATAGCCATTTGCCATATTCTGATATATCTAAAAGGTGCACCTGGTAAGGGGATCGCCTATTACAGACCCAAGAACCCTATGTCTACTCTTGTTCTTACTGGTTATGCTAATGCAGATTGGGCTGGTAATCTGAATGACAGGAGGTATACTTTTGGATATTGCATGTTTCTAGGAAATCACCTTATCACCTGGAATAGAAAAAAGCAGAATGTTGTGGCAAGATCTAGCAAGGAGGTTGATTATCGAGCAATGTCTTATGCCTATTGTGAGTTGTAGTTGGTTTAATTTGTACTTTCTGAATTAAAGATTCCTGTGTCGTCTCCCATAGAGGTCATATGTGACAATCAAGCTGCAATCTATGTTGTTAAGAACCCAGTCTTCCATGAACACACTAAGACATAGAGGTTAACTGCCACTTCATCAGATTTTAGATCAATAATGGTACTGTTGTGACTCCGCATGTCAAATATGAAGATCAACTTGTAGATGTTCTCACAAAGACATTGAGTCCAACAACATTTTAGAACTTTTGCAACAAGCTGGGCATACACGATGTGTACGCTCCAGCTTGAGGGGGTGTTAATATATCTTATTTATATTTAGCTTTATTATATTTGTAATTTCTATATACTTCTGGACCTCTATGTAATTTCTCCAAGTTCTCTTATTAATAAAAGGGAGAGGGCACCTTGCTCCTCTCCACACACTGCATTGCAACACCATTGCTCATATGTTTGTGATTGCATGTTTCATTTTTGGATACAATACGTATCTGATACATATTATAAATATGTGTTGATTGAATATGTATATGTAAATATATCAAATCCCACAATCAATATGAATCATTGTATTCTTTCTATAAGTACACATGAAAAGCTTGATCGACCATGCATAGGTTATGCCAAAGTGTGGTGTGTCGACCTAATAATTATACATTGTCCATATTTTAATGATGACTTAACCATTCCATTCATATGTATCTAATATGTCTATTTGAGATTGATTTTAGGTATTAGGTATATGAAAAGGATGAATTCAATCAAGCCTTAGCTTGACCAAATACAAGACAAAATAAATGCAAATGCACTTTTGTGAAAATACCCTAAATCACTTAGGACAATTTTGTGAATTATTTGTATTGATACTATGACTTGTAACTAAGCTAGGAAAAATATAAAATGCACTTAAAATTAATATTTAAAAACTTTTATAGAAATTTCCAAAATTCATCACAAACACTTCTATCGGCCGAGTTTCACTCACATGAAACTCGATGGACACCTAGGATGGGTCTTGGTAATTTCCAAGATCGATCAAGTTTCTCTAGGACAAACTCAACCGACACCCATGCACGAGAAATCAATTTTAAATCATTGGATGAGTTTCATCCAAGATAAACTCAACCAACAACTCAAAATTACTTTGTTGCATAGTGTTATTGGACAAGTTACCTTTATTGAAACTTGACCAACTGTAGTGTACAAAATGTGCATAAAAAGTGTTTCTAACAGTTGAAGTGTTGCAAAATTTGAAAATAGATCCGTTACAACACCCCAAATGGCTAGAATTCTTTTCCAAGTACATCTACTAGCTAGTAGACACCCCCAACTATAAATAGGTTCTCTTAGTCTTCATTCCAAGTTTGCTTCTTATTCTCCTAGATATAGTTGAGTTGATTTATTTACTAAGAGCCCCTTTCTCTCTCTCTAGCTTACTACAAATCAACATCAATCTGAGTGAGATAGGTTATTTATGAGAGAGTTGCTTCAATGTACTCCTTGTGTAGCTCTCAACTTCCCTTTCCCAATCCTTTCTCTCAAGATATGATGGTGAAAGCTTCTCCTTGGTGAAGGTGAAGTTAAAGGTTGAAGATCTATGAGAAGAGTAGCTAATTCCTTCTAGGCGGAAGACTTGTTGCAAGAGGATATCTCACTACTAAAGATGGCTAGCTCGTTGTAAAAGTGGGTAAGCCCTTGTGAAGGTTGAAGACTCTTTCTCTATGATAGGTAGGTCCTTGTAAGATTATTGGCTCCTTCAATCCTTAAAAGGAAGGCTAGGTATCCTTGCCCTGGAAAAGGAAGGTCATATTGTATCTCTTATAATGGAATATAAGAAGTGTGAAATGGTTTCAAATCCTAGGGATTGACCCCTCTAGGTAGTGGATGTACACTCCCCTAGTTTGGAGTTTGGAACCACTATACATAACTTGTGTTCTTGTTCTTATTTAATCTCTCTCATCTTTGCTATGTATGTTTAGTTACACTCAAATTCCATATATGCAACCTTATCTCTTGATATAATTTAAAGGTCTAATGAATTTGGTTTAAGTGTCTTAGCTCTATTCAACTCCCGTTCTAGGGAAGATTGATGCAAAGTGGTATCCAAGCATGTTTTCTCCATGCAAGTGCTCCTACGAGATGAGAAGATGGGTGAGAATTTGGTGGGGTCCCTCAACATAGAAGGATGATTCTCCATGCGTCCTCCCATATTCAACGACACAAACTTCTCTATTGGAGGATAACAATGCAGTTCTACCTTCAAGGGATGAGCTACGACATGTGGAGAGTGGTTTCTTCTCCATACAAGGAACTGGAGGGATACATGGCTACTTAGAATGAATCTCCCATCAAGAAGGCTCAACTCAATGCCAAGGCAATAAGCATCATCTATTCAGCCCTCACTCCCACCAAATTCAACCAGATCTCCGTTTGGGATACAACTCATGAGATATGGGATAAGCTTTGTGTGTTACCTATGAAGGCACCAAACAAATCAAGGAGTTAAAGGTCTAGATATTAAATGACTTGCTTGAAAACTTCAAAATGGGTAGGAAAACAAGAATTGCTTAAATGTATGCAAGGCTCAACACCATTGTGAATGGACTTGAATCTTTGGGACAATACATGGACCAAGGGAAGGTCAACTCCATGATTCTTAGATCTCTTCCCAAGAGGTGGCAATTTAAGGTGACCTATATTAAAGAAACAAGAAGCCTTGGTGACATTGCTACCGAAGAGATCATTAGAAATCTCCAAGATTTTGAAGTGAGGCTTGACAAGCAAGAAGAAGAAGACAAACTATAAGAAAAGGAATACAAGAATATGAAGGATGCAGCCTTCAAAGATCAAGTGGAAGCCATTTCTCTTCAACAACAACTTTCTTGTCGGTCTACTCCTCCCTCTAGCGAAGATGAAGCCCCTAGTGATCTTGGAGCCATCTACTCCTAGGGGAAAACTTCAAGGGAAATCCCTCCTCCTCTACTCCTAGATGCTATGAATGTGGAAAAAAGGGACACTACAATAATGATTGTACCAATGCCAAAGAATTCCACTACAAGAGCATCTCCAAGAAGAAGTAGGACTACCACAAGGAGATAAAATTCAAGAAAAGGGAGAAGAAGGAAAGAAGAGGCAAAGATTCTGCCCATGTTACTTGGGAGGAGTATTCCTCAAGTGATTCTATCTTAAATGAAGGAGAGTGTCACCTTGCTCTCATGACCTCAACAAGTGAAGACATAGGTGTGGTAAGTGAGGTAAGTTTAAATGAACTTTCTAAATATGCTCTCACTGATATGATTCACGCCTCCCGTTATTCTTTCTCTAAGTGAAAATCTAATAGGAAGAGATTAGGGAAAATCATAGATTATCTATATGATAGAATTGAAATTCTTAAAAAAAATGAAAAGGTTCATTTTGATAGCATAGATTCCTTGCAAGGACAATTTCTTGATCTTTAACTTCAATATAATGGTGTAGAAATTGAAAATGGTGTTTATCTAAAGAAAATGAATGATCTTAAATATGAAAACCAATTAAATGTCGATGGACTTGTGATGATTAGAACTAAAAATTCTAGGCTTCTTTCTAAAGTCAATGATCTTGAATCTAGACCTATCTTTCCCAGTAATTAAGTAGAAAGTTTAACTCTTGAAAAGGATTCTTATTTGACTAAAGCCCTCTATTTAGAGGCTGACCTTTTGCATGTCCAAGATGATCTTTCTAGTCTTTCTTCTATAGTCATTACTCTTAGTGATGATAATCATAGACTTAGAAATACCTTGCAAAAGTTACTCAAAGGAAAAAAGCCTCTAAATGAAGTCCTAGAGCACTATACCAAACAAGTGGTTAGAAGTGGTTGGGGATATGAGGAAACCCCTAAGAACAAAGGGAAAGGTAAGAAAAAGAGAAAGGAGCCTCTAATATACAATGGAGAGACTTTTGGATATTAGGGATCTATGGTTTTCTCTCATTATAAGTGTGATGATCATTATTCTACTTTTTGTCCTTACAAATAGAAGGTGACCAACACAAACATGAAATGAGTCCCCAAGATAACTCTGGATCCTAAATTTTGAATTGGGCACCGACATCTACTTTCTATGTAGGATAAATGCAAATGGATTGTTGATAGTCGATGCTCAAAGCACATGAACGGTGATAGAGACCACTTCAAGACTCTTACTAAGAAGAAAGAAGGTTCATTGGCATTTGGGGACAACAAGAAAGACAAATTGATAGGTGAGGGTGATGTAGGTGATTCAGTATGCATAAAATGTTCTTATTATGGAAGGTCTACATAACAATTTAATTAGTGTTAGCCAACTTGTGATAATGGTTATCTTATTCTTTTTACTTCACATGAATGCTTGCTTCTAGATTACATCTCCTACAACGTCATATATATGGGAACTGGAAGTGGAAATCTATGTATTATTGTTCATGATTCTCTTAAGCCTATTCTTGGTAAATGCCTAGTTGTTGACAAAAAATGATGTATCTTTGTGGAACCGTAGGGTTGGTCATGTAATATGCATCAATTGAAGAAGTTGAGGACAAAGGACTTGGTTAAATGACTTCCTAAATTGGATTTTGAGAAGGATGAGGAATGACAAACTTGTACCCAAGGAAATAAACCAAATACTCCTTTAAATCCAAAGGAGTCCTTAGCTACATGAGGGTTCTTGAAGTTCTTCACATTGATCTATTTGGACCAATGAGAACTCAATCGCTTTGTGGTATTAAATATTGTCTTTTGGTTGTCAATGATTTCTCTCATTTCACATGGGATTTCTTTATGGTTTCAAAAAGTGATACTCTTGATGTTTTCTCTATGTTTTGCAAATGAGTTGAAAGTGAAGCTTCTTTCCACATCATGTCTATCCATAGTGACCATGGGGGAGAGTTACAAAATGACTTGTTTGAAAGTTTTTGTGATGAATTCAGTTATACGCAAAAAATTTCTTCCCCTCACACACCTAAAAAAAATGGAGCGGTTGAGAGGAAGAATAGGTAATTACAAGAAATGTATAGAACAATGCTTTTGAAATATGACACTTCAAAGAAGTTTTGGGCTAAAGCCGTTAGTATAGCATGCTTTGTGCAAAACTGGGTTTTCACTCATCCTATTCTTAAGAAAACCCCCTACGAGTTATGGCGTGGTAGAAAAATCCTTCTATCAACTTCTTTCATACATTTGGTTGCCCTTGTTTTGTCTTAAACACCAAATATTCTCTTGATAAGTTTGATGCTAAATCTTATAAATCTTTCTTTCTTGGATATATCACTACAAGTATATCTTTTGGAGTTTTTAACATTGAACTATTTAAAGTAGAAGAATCTATCAATGTTAAGTTTATTGAGGCTAAACCCTCTGTTTCCAAGAATATTGTGAATGATGATGTTGTAGATGAGGTGATTCGTAGATTGAAAGAACTCAACATCAATGACAAAGGAAAAGAGGTGGTTGTAGATGAAGAATCAAAAGAAGATGAAAAGAAGGTTCCTACCCCCTAGTTTGCTAAAGATCATCCTAAAGAGATCATCATAGGTAATCTTTTTTAAAGGGTGGAGAAGTGGACTAAATTAAACAAGGAACAAGGGGACAATGCCTTCATCTCACAACTTGAGCCTAAGAATGTCAAAAAAGCTCTTAAAGATGATGAATGGATCCTAGAAATGCAAGAGAAACTAGAATAAATTGAGAAGAACAAAGTGTGGACTCTAGTGCCAAGACCAAGTGATATAAATATAATTAGCACAAAATGGGTCTACCGCAACAAGATTGATGAAAGCGACAAAGTGGTAAGGAACAAATCAAGGTTAGTAGCTCAATGTTATAATCAACATGAAGGTATTGACTTTGATGAAACTTATACACCTATTTATAGACTTGAATCTTGTAGAATGCTACTTGCCTTTGCTAGTCATAAAAATTTCTTGATATATCAAATGGATGTTAAAAGTGCATTTTTAAACAGTACAATAGAGGAGGAAGTCTATGTGGCTTAACCTCCTGACTTTGAACATGAAAAGCTTCCTAACCATGTTTATTTGCTAAAAAAAGCTCTTTATGGTCCCAAACAAGCACCTAGAGTTTGGTTTGAGAAATTGAAATTTTTTTTTAGACAATGGTTATGTCATGGGCAAAGTTGATTCTACACTCTTTCTTAAAAAAATTCTAACAATTTCTTGATTATTCAAATATATGTTGATGATATAATTTTTGGAAGGAATAATCTTGATCTTTGCAAGGAGTTTAGTTCTCTCATGCAGAAAAAATTTGAAATGAGAATGATGGGGAGCTTACATTAATCCTTGGATTCCAAATCAAGCAAAAAAAGGATGGAAACTTCATCAACCAAGGAAAGTACACAAGTGAACTCTTGAAGCACTTTTGGATAAATAACTCCAAGACAATGGATACTCCCATGTCCAACACTGCTAAACTTGATAGAGATGAAGAAGGTGAAAATGTAGTTGAGAAGCTCTATAGAGGTATGATTCGTAGCTTATTATACTTAACTACCTCTAGAGCAGATATCATGTTTAGTGTTGGCTTGTGTGCTAGATTTCAATCAAGTCCTAGAAAATTCCATCTTACAGTTGTCAAGAGGATTCCAAGATACCTAGCCAAAACCCAAAATTTCATACTATGGTATCCTAAGTCAAGGGACTTTACTCTCACAACTTATAGTGATGCAGACTATGTTAGGTTCTTAATTGATAGAAATTACACAAGTGACACTTGCTTCCTCCTAGGACCATGCTTGGTTTTTTACTTTTCTAAGAGTCAAAGCACAGTGGATCTTTCAACTACTGAATCCGACTACATTGCAGCTGGAAGTTGTTGTGCCCAAGTCCTATGGATGAAGCAAATGATCCAAGACTTTAATGTTTTTTATGATGCGTCTCCTATCTACTATAATGATACTAGTGTAATCAACTTATATTAAAATGCTATATTGCAAAGTAGAGCTAAACATATATAGGTCCATCATCATTTCCTTCATGACCACATTGGTAAGAAAAATATTTATATCACTCATGCAAACACAGAAAATCAACTTGCAAACATTTTCACGAAACCTCTAGCTAGAGAAAAATTTACTTTCATTGGATAAAAACTGCTCATAACTACTCTTGATGATAATGATATGCCTTCTAGCAATATATTCACTTATCTATATGTTTTTGCTCATAAAATGCTTATCTTATACTTGTTTGTGCTACAAATGCCAAGTTTCAATGCTTTATTTTTGGTGTTTTGGCTTTAAATCTCAAACTCTTCTTTTATCACAAAAAAGTAGCCAATGATGAGTGGAAAGTGCCTTAATATGTTCAAAATGCATGAAAGTCTATACAAATAAATTCATATAACACTATAGAAGGCTAGAGTTAAATTTCATATCTAGTTGACATGATCTTTTGTCGTTCAAGTATGCTCTGGGGAAACTCGATTGATAAGATGACCAAGGACTACACATATAACAATGTCGGTTGAGTTTCCCAAATCATAAACTTGACCGGAAACACTATTGCATGGAAATATATATGGACTATTGGTCGATTTGCTCCCTCTCAACTAGAGAAAATTCAAATGACTATCCTTTCTTTGTGCTCTTCCTTAAACCCTAGACCTCCCCCAACCATATCCTAGCCCTAACCAGCTTCATTTCACCTGCCCTAACCATCCCTAGCCTTGACCTAGTGCGTTAGGTGGTCTGTAAATGGTGGTTACTTCCTCCTTTGGCATCATCCATCTCCTTTTCCTTCTCCATGGAATCAAACTAAAGGAAGAGGAAGAGTCCAACTAGTGTTCCTTCTTCTTCAACCTCTTCTAGGCTCACTGGGTATGATGGCACCTCTTTTATCAGCTGTCAAGCTATTATTCAATACAAAGCGTTGTCGCCTAGAAATCCCTACCCTTTTAGGCCCTTGTTAGAGACAAGAAATGAGCTTTTGGAGGAGGTAAAGAAGGTTTTCACAGCCCAATACTTTGGCGCACTTTATGTAGAGTGATCATGCTTCTCCAATGTTCAATCTAGCATGAAAGTTGTCCATGAATTCTATGCCAATCTTACATGGAACTACACAACTCTTGTGCCACCCTCTTACAACCATGTTTTCTTATCTTCCATGATTGTGGGGATTAGGTTTCAAATAAATGAGTACTCTCTAAACTGGTACTTTTCTAGCACCTCATCCTCATAAAATTGGATATCTTTGTATAACTCTTACTGAGACCTCCTTGACCCTAAAGCCTTCTTCGAGAGTTTTGAACCTCGAGATTACCTTTCTTGACTCCATAAAACTCTGAAGAAACCCAAGGTTCCCTATAGGAAGAAGTATATCTTACCATCCTCTTCTCTTGATATTAAGACTCTCCTGGTTATAGTCATTTTTAACTACAATACACATCTAAAGAAAAATCATACAGATATATAAAAAAACTCTAATATAATCATGTATTGTCTTATTAAAAATGTCAGAGTCAAATGGGCCATATACATTCTATGTCACATGACTATTTTGACATAGAGAGAACACCAAAGCTCCCACCTTCTCTATGTTAACTTGATTTTTGGTCTTCCTCAACATCATGCTGAAAAATCTATTTTCAAGGATCTTGGCTACAAAGCCAATAGAAAAGGGGTTTACATCTGTGAGACCACTGTCAAGAAGTCCTTTCACCACACCTATAACCTACACCCAGTGCATCCTCCTCTACCTAGGTCCTCCACCTCCTCCTAGAACTACATTTGAATATTTTTGTTTGTCTAATGAAACCATTTTGGGTTACATTTTTTTTTTGAAGCTAACCGCCATCTATATTAAGAAATATCAGTACGAGCTACATCAAAAATAAATTGGGGGACGTCAAGTACTTCCCTTGAAGAGCTCACTGTGCCCAGAAGGGCACATTTTTCTATTTCGTGGGCTAGTCTGTTCCTTGATCGTCGAACAAAACTAACAGAAAAGGAGGTAAAAAGATTTCCTACTGACTTAATGTCATCCACCAGAAGACCAAGGTAGTCTCCCCTCTTGGTCGGCTCCCGAACAGCATCCGCCACCATCTTTGAGTATGTCTCCACCTCAATGGCTAAATATCCCCATTCCCTAGCTCGATTCACAGCAGCCAGGATGGCTTGAGCTTCCGCAATTCGGACGTCACCTGAGCTTTGCATCCTTTCCGCCACCAGCGCCTTCAAGTTGCCGTCAGTGTCACGGATGGCTCCGCCCAGGCCGAGCAAGCCTCCTGGGCCAAGCGCAGCGTTGCAGTTCAGCTTGAAACTCCCCAGCAATGGAGTTGTCCATCGCGCCCCTCTGCGTCATTCTCCCTTTCACCTGTGATCCGTGTCCGTTCATTTGCTCTTCCAAAGTCCTCACAGAAGGTGATATCCTGCCGGATAAACTGGTCCGGCAATGCACTACTATTCTCGAACACGACCTTGTTCCTGTGAGTCCATAGCCCCCACAGAATCCCATACGATCGCATGCATTCTGATCGGCTCAGCTTTTCATGCATCTGTCGCACGGCCTCCGCCGGGCTCGACTGGTTCAGCTCGTCGGGCTGGAGTGGTAACTTAGCCACTGCCCACACCTCCCTCGCCGCTCTGCAGCCGAAAAACACGTGAGGGATATTCTCCTTAGGTGCATTGCAGCGGGTGCAATTGCCGGCATCGATACAGTGTCTGTCCCACAAACGGCCTCTCGTCGCCAAACCTCCCGTACACATCCGCCATAGAAAATGGGTGAGCTTCAGCGGTAGCTGTGACTGCCAAACTGTCTTCCAGATCTCGTCCCTGTCTGCTCCTCGTGAAGATCTATACTCCGCCTTTCCCAGTAAGCTCAGCCAGTAAGCCGACTTTACTGATAAGAAACCTTTGTCCTCCGGCCACCAGTATGGCGAGTCCTCTTGGAGACGTCTGCTGATTGGCGTGCGCAAGATAGCAGAACTCACCTCCGGCGGAAAAGCTTCAGTAATTAGCTGACTATCCCACCCCCCTCTTCTGCAACCATTTTGGGTTACATGATGCTCCAAATTGCCTATCAACTGTAGCTTCAAGAATACCTACACCAGGACCTTGTTCAAATCATGTCCAACATGAACTTCACCTATTCTTATGCTTATCCCTCCTATGTCCGTTCCCATCCACTAATTATGATTCCTATGAATATGATTAGTTTAACCCGACCTACCAGACTACTGTAACTACTCCACCTCCTACCTCTGGTGAGGATTCCTCTCAACCTCTTGCCTCTCAGCTGCTTGCCACTTCCCGTTGGTACTACTATTTCCTTGCTTGCTGGCTATGACTGGATTTCCATACCCAACTTTTAGTAAGCTAAGGAACTGTGTGAGTGTGGCTTTTCTTGGGAAGAGCAAAGTTTCCAGTGGCCCAATCCTTGCTCTTTTGTTCTTGAGGAGGATGTAGAGATGGCTGAAGAGGATGATGATGAACAAGGTGATGAAGAAAAGGGTGTTGGTGAAGAGGATGATGACTCTGATGATGATGGTGGTGGTGATGCTGACACAACTTCTACCACTAGTGCCCCTTCTGAGACAGTCAATCATGAGGACTACCAGTCCAAAGAAGAGTTTTACATTGACAAGCTTGACGTTTAGTTCCTAGTATATAGAGTGCTCATATATATGTCTTTTTGTAGTCTTTCATGTATTGAACATTGGGAACTGTATCTGAGGACTACTATTTTAATATCTTTTCATTTTTCTTCACTGTTTATAGTTTTGCATCTTGAGAGGACTTACTTCTATTGTAATCTTATTATCTATACCTTTAACTCTATGTTTTGCTATATCTCATGAGTTATTGGTGTGTGCTTTCGTATTTTGATTATGACTTTAGTATAGTTGTTCTCTCTCTGGCTTATGCATGGTGCTTGCAATTGGTGGTTTTTTATGGTGTTTGTGCTTTTGGATAAGACATGTTTTAGCTCTTCTACTCCCTCCATTTTGGATATGACAAAGGGGGAGAAATGAGCTTAGTACATATTGAATTTTGATACTTTTCTAGTTAATTCTTTGAAATATCTTGTGACTTGAAAGTGGACTCAAATAGAATATATGTGCTATGTTATATTTTTTGGAGGAACTAACCATATAGGTAAATGTAAGTATAGATTGAGGGGGAACAATTGCTATTGCACAATCATGTACCCCCTACTTTTGACAAGGTAAAAGTTTAAATTCTAAGTTCTTTTAAATATGTTGAGGAATGGTTTGTCATATTCAAAAAGGGAGAGAATGTTGACCTAACAGTTAAACATTATCTATATTTTGATGATGAATTAACCATTCCATTCATATTTATCTAATATGTCTTTTTGAGATTGATTTCAGATTATGTACATGAAAAGGATGAATTCAATCAAGCCCTAGCTTGACCAAATACAAGCCAAAATCAATGCAAATACTCTTTTGTGGAAAACACACTAAATCACTTAGGACAATTTTGTAAATTATTTGTATTGATGCTATGACTTGTAACTAATCTAAGAAAAATATAAATGCACTTAAATGAATATTTAAGCATTTTTATAGAAATTTTCAAAATCCATCACAAGCACTATTGTCGGTCAAGTTTCACTCACATGAAACTCGACCGACACTTAGGATGGGTCTTGGTAATTGCTAGAGTCAGTCAAGTTTCCCCAGGACAAACTTTACGGACACCCCTGCATAGGAAAATCAATTTTAAGCCACTGACTGAGTTTCATCCAGGATAAACTTGACGAACATCTCAAAATTTCTTTGTCGCATAGTGCTATTGGTCGAGTTATGTTTATTAAAACTCGACTGACTTCACTGTACGAAATGTGTAGAATTTTTTTTTCTAACCATTGGAGTGTTGCCAAATCCAAAAATAGGTATGCTGAAACAACCCAAATGGCTAGAAATTGTTCCCAAGTGCATCTACTAGCTAGTAGACACCCCCAACTATAATTAGGTTCCCTTAGACTTCATTCCAAGTTTGCTTCTTATGCTCCTTGCTATAGTTGAGTGGATTTGTCTACTAAGAGCCCATTTCTCTCTCTATCTTACTACATATCAACATCAAATTGAGAAAGACAAGTCATGTGGGAGAGAGATACTTCAATGTACTCCTCGTGAAGCTCTCAACTTCCCTTTCCCAATCCCTTTCTCTCAAGCTATGATGGTGAAAGATTCTCCTTGGTGAAGGTGAAGTTGAAGGATGAAGATCTAAGAGAAGAGTGAGTTTGAATTCTGTTAAGGTGGAAGACATTTGTAAGAGGATATCTCCTTGGTGAAGGTGGATAGCTCTTGTAAAAGTGGGTAAGACCTTGTGAAGGTTGAAGACTCTTGATATAGGATAGGTAAGTCCTTGTAAGGCTATTAGCTCCTTTGATCCTTAAAAGGAAGGCTAGGTATCCATGACCTGGAAAAGGAAGGTCATATTGCATCTCTTATAATGGAATATAAGAAATGTGCAATGGTTGCAAATCCTAGGGATTGACCCCCCTAGGTAGTGGACGTACACTCTCCTAGTTTGGAGTTTGGAATCACTGTACATAACTTGTGTTCGTGTTCTTGTTCAATCTCTCTCATCCTTTCTATGTATATTTAGTTGCACTTCCATATATGCAACCTTATCTCTTGACATTATTCAAAGGTATAATGAATTTGGTTTAAGTGTTTTAGCTCTATTCAACTATCCCTTCTAGATCCCATTGATCCAACATGGTGCGCCTCATTTCTTATGGAAGTTTGATAGTAGATATGTGGTCCTGACAAAGTAGGGTGAATTTCTATTGTTGTTGGCTTTCAGGTTAGTCTTAACTAGGTGACCTTAATAGGATTAAGTACCAACAAGCATATAGATGGACTATGACAAGGTGTTGTGGTATACCAACTATCCAGGAATTGCATTGGATGCAATTAGAAAATGTTGCCTACCTTAATAATTAATTATGGACGCCGACGTTGGTTGGGTGATGACTTAATGTAATTTGGATCTTGACCCACAACAAGATTGTACACAAATTAATATATAGGGTTATTAATTTGAACAAATAGTGGAAGCGATAGCTAATTAAAGACCTAATGAATATCATCAATCTTTTCGAATCAAATCAAATAAAAAGTGTTTTCACAAATGCAAATTTTCTTTTGTAGAGATAAATGGCAAATAATAATACATTTTCATTGCAATCAGACCTTGAGAAGGACAAACTAATTGAGAACAAATTCCATGACTTGTTTAGGATCTTGGGAATGATTCCCACTCATGAGCGCAAGCTCTGTGTCCGAGATACACCAGTTCCAGTGGAACTCGCTCCCAAAATGCCTAGGGCTGAAAGGGATGCTTACAAGAAGCATTCTAACGATGTCGTAGACATCAAATGTCTGATTCTATGCTGAATGAACTATGAGTTGCAGAAGCATCATGAAAACATGGATGTTCTCAATTTGTTAACACATCTTAGGATATGTATCAAGATCAAGCAAAGCAAGAGAGATGTGATGTCTCCAAGGTGCCTTTTAAGTGAAATATGGCAGAGGGAGATCTAGTAAGGATGCATGTGCTATATTTGATTGGGTATGTGGAAAACCTAAAGACATTGAGATTTGCTTTAACCTAAAAGTTTACCATAGATGTGACTTTGCAATCGTTGCCTGAATCATATGGCCAATCTTGCATAAACTATAACATGAAGAATTTTGCTAAAATGTTGTATGTATTGCTTGGCATGTTGAGAACTACCAAAGCACAAACAAAGAAGGACACACATAGATCTACAATGATGGTTAATTGAGGAAAGGGGAAGTCCAAGGGTAATGGCAAGGTCAAGAAGATTTCTAAGTCTAGCCAGAAACCCAAGTCTTCTACACTTAAAGCAAAGGGAGGGGTGAGTAAGGAAGGCAATCATCACCACTTTCACTGAGCTGGACATTGGAAAAGGAATTTCCCTCTTTACGTAGAGGAACTCAGGAAGAAGAAGTAGGGAATAGAGATCTCCACTTCATGTATATATGTTATTGAGATAAATATGTCTACATAATCTTGGATATTGGATATCGGAAGCGGATCCCACATATTATCTAACATGTACGTTCTAAAAAGAAGTAACCCTTCAAAGAAATGTGAGGTGGAACTATGCATCACAAATGGAACAAGAGTTGTAGAGATTACAATTGGAACTTATGAGTTATATCTTCCCAGTAGGCTTGTAATAGATTTAGAGAACTGCTATTATGTACTTGCATTAATAGAAACATCATTTCTGCATCTTGTTTGGATAAGAGTGTATTCAAATTTCATATAAAGAATGGTCAATGTTCTATCTCGAAAGATGAGATATTTTATGGTAGTGCCCCACTGTGTTATCATGTATGCTTAGTAGATCTAGAGACAAGCATATATAATAGAAATGGAAAATGGTTAAAACTACATAACTCAAGCAAAACATACCTTTGGCACAATTGTCAAGGGCACATAAATGAGAAATGTATTTCTAGACTCCATAAAGATGGTTATCTAGTCTATTTTGATTTTGAATCAATAAAGGCATGTGAGTCTTGTTTATTGGGAAATATGAAAAAAACACCTTTCACTAGTAATAGTGAGAGAGAAAATGATATCTTAGGACTCATACATAATGATGTATGTGGACCTTTTAGAACAAATGCTAGAAGTGGTTGTTACTAGTACTTTATTATCTTTACTAATGACCTTAGTAGGTATGGCTAAGTGTGTTTAATGAAATACAAGTCAGAATCCCTTGAAAGGTTCAAGGATTTCATGAATGAAGTACTAAAACCAACTTGGTATAAGTATTAAAGCACTTCAATCTGATCGAGGTGGAGAATACTTAAACCAAGAGTTTGAGGACCTTGTACAAGATCGTGGTATTACATCACAATGGACTCCACCTAGAACACCACAACATAATGGTGTCTTAGAAAGAAGGAATCCTACCTTGTTGGACATGGTGCAATAAATGATGACTCTAATCGATCTTCCAACTTCCTTCTAGGGATATGCTTTAAAAATTGCAACATTTACAAAAACCCACACACCATTTAAATTGGTTCAAAAGACACCATATGAGATATGACATGGGAAACATCCCAATATGTCTTTTATGAATATTTGGGGATGTAAAGATTATGTTAGAAAACCATTTTCTGAAAAGATTGGACCCAAATTAGATACATGTTATCATGTTGGATATGCTAGGGACACCAACTGGATATTAATTTTATATTTCATCCAAAAATAAAGTGTTTTTTCTAGGACTATTGTTTTCCTAGAAAAGGAATTTATTTCCAAAGGAATCAGTGAGAGAAAAGTAGAACTCGAAGATGTTTTAGGCCAACAAAAAATCATTGAACTCAAATAGGTACATAAGAAACAAGAAGATTCACAAACTATTGTGGAATCTCAAGTTACTCGAGTAACTCATGAACAACATAGATCTAGTAGGATACACCTTGAGCCTGAAAGATTTGGATATCTTGTGACTCAAGAAAGTGATGAGTTGGTCATAGATGATGAGCCAAATATACCTAGAAGCTTTAGAGGGACCAAAATTTGACAAATGGCTTAAGGCCATGAGATCTAAGATGGACCCCATGTACATCAATAAGATATGGACCTTGGTGGATCCACTTGAAGGGGTAAACCCCACAGGGTGCAAGTGGGTCTTGAAGAAGAAGACCAAAATGGATGGTAATGTACAAACCTATGAAGACTGACCAGTTGCATAGGGTTTCAAACAAGTTCAAGGTGTTAACTATGACAAAACCTTTTCATCAGTTGCCATTGTTAAATCCATCATGATCATGCTTGCTATTGCAATTTATTATGACTATGATATTTTGCAAATGGATGTTAAAACCACTAGGATGTGTACATGAAGCAACCCACAAATTTTATAAATCCAAAACAAAACCAATAAAGTCTATAAGCTACAAAGCTCAATATATGGATTGAAGCAAGCATCTCAGAGTTGGAATCTTCTATTTGACAAGGCAGTCAAAGAGTTTGGATTGAGTCAAAATGAAAATGAACCATGTGTTTACAAGAAGATTAATGGGAGCATAATTATATTCCTCATATTATATGTAGATGACATACTATTTATGGGGAATGACATCCCTACCCTACAAATGGTAAAGACCTATTTGGGAAGTACCTTCTCTATGAAGGATTTAGGAGAAGCATTTTGTATCTTAAGAATCAAGATCTATAGAGATAGATCTAGAATGTTTCTTGGCCTAAGCCAGAGTACATACATTGACAAAGTGTTGAAAAGGTTCAACATGTAGGACTCAAAGAGAGGAAATTTACCCATGTCCCATGGAATTAGTCTCTTTAGAGCCCAGTGTACTAGTTCTTGTGAAGAATAAGAACACATGTGTAAGATGTCATATGCATCTACTATTGGATCTATCATGTATGCAATATTATGTACTCATCCCGATGTCTCGTATGCTTTGAGAATGATGAACATATATCAGTTAGATCCCAGTGAAGGTCACTAGACTACCGTAAAGAATATGCTTAAGTACTTGAGAAGAACTAATGATGAATTACTTATTTATGGTGGTGAGGAAGAGTTGGGTGTAAAGGGTTACACCACTGCAAGCCTTCAAACTAACAAAGATGATTATCAATCGCAATCCATATTTATGTTTTGCCTTAACAACTGAGCTATAAGTTAGAAAAGTTCCAAGCAAGAGACAATGGCTGATTCTATAATAGAAGCTGAGTACATTGCTGCCTCGAGCATATAAAAGGAAGTTATTTGGATCAAGAAGTTCATCATTGAACTTTGAGTGGTTCCAAGCATTAGAAACACGATAAAGTTGTACCCTATGACAATAATGGAGTTATTGCACAAGCTAAGGAACCTTGATCACATCAATGTTCAAAACATATAGTTCAACATTTTCATCTCATACGAGAGACTGTACAACAAGGGGAATTGGAGATCTATAGAGTACCAACTCAAAGCAATCTTGTTGACCAAAAAAACTACTTTCATAGTAGAAATATGACAGTCATGTCAGATCACTTGGAATTAGATTCATGAATGATTGTCTCTAAGTACAAGTCGGAGTTATTGGTATGTATGCCCAAAAGCCAGTCATATGATGATTGTAATGTGTCATCATGTACTTGATTTGATTAATAATAAAGGAAATTTCATCTATAATGTTTGTTAAATTATCAGATGATTATATAACACGATAGATATCTAAAGAATGATGTTACTTGATGACATATGTTTTGAAGTTGAAAACCTGAACAATGAGATCATATGTATAATAAGAGTATATAGATTCTTGTTATGTTCCTAGTCAGGTATTATTATGGAAAAAAAATCGATGACAATAATATATAAGACTAGAATGTGTGCTGACTGGTGACAAAGTCTCATTAGTCATGATATTCGATATCAAGTCAAACACATACGTACTTGTAAGAGAACAATTTATTGGATATATCAACCTTGAGAATGGTACATGGAACTATTGAATGGTAGCCAGAATTAGCTCTCAAAGTTATAGAAGTGATTGTGGTTCTTAGACCTGAAGTTGTTACACTTGTCACATGTTTGTTCGATGAACTTTGATGCCATTCAATGTGACCTTGAATAAGGGTTGCTATAAAGGTGGTGCTTGGGTACATTGTAACACATGGGGATTGACTGTGAGTGATGTAGATGGGATTTGTCCCTTGTAACAAAGTTGATATCCTGACCACTTGATAAGAAAGACCAAAAAATGCATGGCTATGCTCGTGTGGGTCAATATGTGATATTGATCTCACATGCATCTTAGCAGTTTGCTCTAGTTCAAGAAACATATATTGAGTTTTAATAGGTTGCTAATTCTATGCCTTGCATTCAATATGCATATTTGAGATAAAGAAACTATACGAGCATAGTAACAATAATCAGAGATGTAGGATGAAGTTGTTCTCCAACTTTGTAATTACTTGGGTAGCAATGATATGTTGCTAGATCTGATCGTTGCTTGTGATGTCATGATTTGGTTATGGAAATTCATTGTCAACATAATTTGAGACCTATGGAGTCACACACATAGGATGCACTAGGAAAAGGAGTTTACTAATGGACAAGATTTAAGTTGGTCACTAAAGTGTTTAGCTAATCAAGATCAATAATACTAATTTTTAGTTGCCTACTGGAATGTCCAATCGACCAAATGGAAGTGCAGCCAACCGACTGGAATGTCCACTTGAACAACTGGATAAAAAAAATCATGGATAGTATATAAGAGAACCCAATCGACCGACTGAAGGGTCTAGTCGACTGACTGGATTGTGTTGCCCAATAGATGATAAGAATCATCAGTTGACTGAATGATTCAAACCAACCACTTTGAATGGGTCAAACAAAATTCAAAAGACAAGTTGGACAGGGTCAAACAATTAATGATATGCACAATGAAGTCTATTAATATCGAATTTAATTCCAATGTTATTGCACCTCTGACCACAAGCCAACTGATCAAATGAACTGTCCGGGCGACCGAGTGGTAGTGGAAGTCGTTGCCTAGTAAAGAAAATGTGATCTTTTATCTCCTGGGGTTTTGGAAAACCTATTCGGTTCACTCCTATATAAGTAGAGGTGGCCATGTCTCTCAACACTTTTCTCTTCTGACAATTGTGGTAAAGTGAGAGCATGAGAAATATTGTATGTAAAAGGGAGATATAGCAAGGGAAAAGAAATTTGATGCTAGCATGCTAACAAACAAAATGGATGCTCCTCCCAGCCAAATCAAGTGCATGATGTGGAGTTCATGGTGGTCCATGTAGACTACATAGAGGTGTGGAAGCTTTTGCTTCTACGCTAGGAGGACATCATCAACCACCACCCATGGTTGCTACACTAGGAGAAAGTCATCGCTTCCATCCATGTGCAACTTAAAAAGGAAGCACATCTCCATTCAAGAAGTCTGTAGACTTGCTCCAGGACAAGGCATATCTTGCATCCTCTTTTCTAATACATCATTGTTGATTCCATATGCTAGTTAGGAAATATTGACAAATTTTTTTCCGTTTCCACTAACTGTTGGGAGGACAGAGAATGGAGGGATTCAATCAGACAAACCTCCATCCTGTAGAACTTAACAACCTTGTTTTTGATTTAATGATGAAGGACAAAAACTAGGAATTTATCTATACTTACTTACCTACTAAGACTTGGTATAGGATTGAATCAATTTCGCCTCTAAAATCACATGTAGGTAATGACAACTGGGCTTGACCCCTTGAGGAAAATAGCAAAATGTCAATGAGGTCTTCTTACTGATGGATTCAGGCATCTAAGGAATCTCCCACCTGGGGATGGAAGAGACTTTGGAAGAAAAAACTAGTTGAACATATAAATATTTTGTTTGGTTATTCATCTATGGTGCCCTTCTTACAAACATGGAAAAATAGCATCAGCATATTGAGTTAATGTGGCAATGTTGAGGAAACTTTGTTGCACTATTTGAGAGACTACACCCACTCAAAAGAGGTTAGGTCAACTATGAATATACCTTACAATTTCTATGATTTACATGAAGAGGATTTGAAAAAGTTGATCGTCAATGGCACAAATGAAGCTCAAGATACTACCTTTGCAGTCACATGCTCGTTTATGGACTGCAAGGAATGAGTTTGTGCATACTAACAAGATGCAACTAGTGGATTTTCTCAAGGTTTTATTAATTAAAGATCAAGTACTATACTTACCTCCCAACTAGTGGTCATTGGGTTCTTACCTTGAATCCTAGTGCTCATATTATTGGGGATAATTCGATCCTTATCTACTATGATGTTTCTTTTATAAAATATATACATGTAGGTGCTACTGGAATTTATTACACCTCCCCAACTAGTAATTGCATTATTGGCAAAGGAACTTGTACCTAAACAATGAGTGTGCTGGAGGCAGAGATGACTAGCATCCGTCATGCACTGTTACATTGCAAGAAAAATTGGTGGAGTAACATCATCATACTCTTTAGTTAAAATGATTCAGAGACAGCAAAGAGCCTCCATCAAGTTGAAGCCCATTGTATTTTCATGTTTAAACTTGCTGAGATTGATGAATTGCAAGCTTCGATATATCTCTAGTAGCTTTAATTCTATTACAGTTTGCATTGCTAAATTTTCTCTAAATAATAATGTTAATGTAAGATTCACTAGGCACCCTGACTGGCTAAGCATGCCAAACAATACTAGTCAAACTCAATCTTTTTCCTACATGAGAGAGCAACTTGAATAAAATATCTCTTGGTTTGCAAAAAAAAATGATGCATAGGAAAACATATGATTACTCTATTTCATACATTTTCTTACAAATAGAGAATCTACCACTGTTCTTTAATGATCATCAACTCTTGTTCTTATTAATTTTCGACAAACCACAATCCAATTTTTCTTTTCTTTCACATCCACCTTTTTCTCTCTCAAGCATGAGTCAGTGAGATAATCAAACATGATGATTTAAGAGCTAGAGAAATGATGAGAGTCACTTTTTCTACTGATAAGCCTCAAATGGATCATCATAACTTCAGGGGTATGAAAGATTGGTCATACATAGGTAAGTGCCTAGGCCAAAGGTTACCCTTAATTTGGAGAAATGATTCACTCTCAATTGACTATTTCATCAACTCATTCTTAGAAGGAAAACATATCACCTTTGCCTTCCACCCTCAATAAGGTTTGTCAGAACATATTTAATGAGTCCAACCTTTTTGGCCTTTAGTGACAAAAAATGGGGGTCAAACTTGGCTTAATCTTGAGGTTCTCACTCTTATCTCAAACCTTGCTTTGAGAGGGGAAAACTTTGACGCCCCATTTTCCCTCACTTAGTAGAAATGCATGATTAATGTAAATTATTTGTCTAATGATGGAACCCATTCCACTTTCCACCCATTTCCCACATTTATCATTTTTTCATGTTTTCCATGTATCTAATTCCCATTTACACCCAGTTTCACCCAGTTTGGGACTTTTTGTAAAGAAATATTCTTTTCAGATTCAAATTGATTTTTTCTCATAAATTATACTTTTTACAAGCTTTTTCTCATAAATTGCCTTCTTGAATTATCTAAAATAAAAATATTCTAGTTTTACAGATGTTCAATGGTTATCCAAAATAAATTTGAGAGCTAATCTTGAATCATCTTTCTCTGCAATTCTCTTTGCTTTTCTCCATAATATATTTGAAATCACTAGAAATTCAAGAAACTAGTTTTCAACCAACAAAGACACTTGGTGGATCCGAGCAATTGACCATGTGTCACAAAATAGATTGCCTCAATCCCCACATGTTAGATATGTAGCTTATTAGGATGATCCACTACCTATTCCATATGGTCATGTCCTAAATCCCAAACCCTAATATCACCTTTAAATACCCCTCATCCACCATATTTTGAGCACCTTTTGAACCTGCTAAAGTCAGATGATTGAACTACCTCTCTCTTTTATTTTCCTTTCTCATGATCATAGGATCATTCCTCTAAAACCTCCTATCTATTAAGCATATATAGAAGCAATTATCTACTATATTTAATCTTACTATATCTGCTCCACTTCTCTATCATAATTTCACTGTTATTCAATTCATTTAAAAAACCAGATCTCATTACTAGCCTACATCTTCTAATCACCCTAATAATCCTACACATAAGTGTTACTCACTTGTGAGGGATCTCCGTCATGGGAGGTCCAAGGGCGATTAGGACCCCAATACGCCTAAATACTAGATTTTCAAGGCAATGATTGGAAGGACATTACCATCTACATCCCTAAAAGCCAGTCCACCAATAAAAATCATTTTTTCTTTCTTTGATTTATATTTCTATCATCCCAAATTGCTTGTTTGTTTGCAACCAAAAAGCAGTTTGATATCAGTTTACTAGGAGAGATTGGGGTATTAATCGTTCTTCACTTGTAATGAGATCATTGACTCTTATCTCTAATTTGTTTTTATTTATTTTTCTATTTATCGACTCGAACAAAAACTAGTTTTATATTGTGGATTCAACAATTTTATCATATGTTTTCTCATTTACCATATAAAATGTGGTGGAAACTCTAAATACCTATCTTTTATTTTCCACGTAGTCACTGCATGAAGTTTCACTACCCAAAGGATAGGGTTCTCTTGTATATCTCTATCTCTCTTTTTAAGGTAGGATTTGACAACATCCTTACTATTTTGTGTGAATCATTTCACACCTTGGTTATTTCTTTATATATGTGTGCATTCTCATAAGTATGTAGTTTAAACTCCTCTAATTCTAGAGCTACATGAATGTTTTCTTCCCTACCATATCCAGATTCATGTTGAGGGTCTTGATATCCCAAAAAGATTTTTGTTCCAGTCCCACTGGCAGATCTTACTCTTTTCCATGTATCAACCCTATGGGAATTGCTCCCTATATGTGTTTTATATGTTGTTCTCTATTCCCACATCACATCATCTCGTTTGATGGATTGATCCTTTCTTGACTTACTAAATGTCTTCTCCAGAATTTATCTGATCACTCTGTTGGATACTTCAACATGTCCTAATGTTTGTCGATGATAAGGAATAGAAACTTCGTGCATACTCCTTACTTTCTTAGAAATGCCTCACACTACCTTTTTGTGATGTGGGATCCACTGTCACTTATGGCAGTTCTAGGGACCCCTATCTTAGAAAGATAACTTTGTTAAAAAGATTCATCACCACTTTACAATCCCAAGTGGGAGTTGCCACAACTTACCCTCAATTGGATACATTATCAAATTCAACCAAGATATATTAGTTTTCACTTGATGGAGGGAAAGGCCCCATATAGTCAATTCCCCACACATCAAAAATCTCAACTCGTATCTAATCATACATTTACATTTTGTGTCTCTTGGACATATTACATGTCCTATGGTATTGATTATGATGCTCCATAAAGGCTTGATAATCTTTAAACATAGTTGGCAAGTAGATATCTGACTAAAGCACCTTGGGTGATTTTTTTCCTCTCCCAAATGTCCACCATACGGTAACACATGGCATCCATGTATGATTTTTGGCACTTCCTCTTTAGGTTACATCTTCTATCGAGGTTTTCATCACACTTGATGAAAAACAACGGGTCTTCCCAGTAGTAGCTTTTCATATTGGAGAAGAGTTTCTTCTTCTCATGGTAGGTAATGTTGAGAGGTAGCTACTAGCAAGCTAAATAGTTGTAGATGTATACAAACCATAACACTATCAGATCAATAGCTTTTTCTAATATTAGATATTTTTTGAAATAACTATCATTGATAGGTAATGAATGTCTTCTTCCAATTGGATTCTAGACAGATGATGGCCACAATATCTCAGACCCCTTTTTATTGATAGTTTTATCATCAAATTCTTACAATAAGATAGCCCATCTTAACAATATGGGCTTCACATTATTTTTTCATGAGATACTTTATAGCCCCATGATCAATGTACGCAATCACTTTAAACCCTATTAGATAAGACCAAAACTTGATTGAAGTCATAGACAATGGATAGCATTTCTTTTAGTGGTAGTATAACTTACTTGGGCTTCATCTAATATTTTTCTAGCATAATGTATAGCGTAATGTTTCTTATCTTTCTCTATTTCTAGACATATACAAGTACATAGTCACTTGAGTCACTGATCATCTCAAAGGGAAGATCCCAACTAGGTGCTTGGATTATGGGTGTAGTTGTAAGAGCATTCTTTAGAGTGTTAAAGGCCTTAAATGGTTGCCATAAAAAATCTAAACTATCATACTATATAAGTAACCTTGATAAGGGTTTGGAATTTTTGGATAAGTCTTCAATGAAGCATCTATAATATCTTTAATGGCCCAAGAAACTTCTTAAACCTGTGAGTGGCTGGGAGGGGGATCTTCAAATATGGCTTCAACCATGCTCAAATCAACTTCTATTCCTCTCTCAAAAACTTTGTGCCCTAGAAATATTCCTTCTTGTACCGTAAAATGACACGTCTCCAAATTGAGCACTAAGTGATTTTCCTCACATCTTTTCAGCTCAAGAGACCAATTATTTAGGCATTTACCAAAGGATGTGCCATAAATAGAAAAATAATCCATAAACACTTCTATAATGTCTTCAAAAAAAATCAGATAAGATAGAAATCATACACCTCGGAGAAGTTACAGGTTCATTACATAAACCAAACAAAACTAATTGAAAAGTGTAAATATCATAAAATTAGGTAAATGTAATCTTTTATAATCATCAGGATGAATTGGTTCTTGAAAAAATCTTGATTAACCATCAAGGAAACAAAAGTAAGAGCAATGGGATAGATGCTCCAACACTTGATTGACACAACAATGGGAAATGGTCTTCTTAGTGGATGAATTGAGTTTCATGTAGTCAATACACATTCTCCACTTGATCACAATTTGGGTTGCCATCTCATCATCATTTTCTCCTTTCATGACTATCATACCACCCTTTTTGGGCACCACATGCTTACTCATTTGCTATCACTTATGGTGTATATGTTTCCAACATCACACAATTTGATGACTTATTTATTCACAACTTTCATTAGATTCTAATTGAACATCCTTTATCCATGAGCTAGAGGTTTGGCATTTTCTCTTAGTGAATTTTGTACATACAATCAGCTTGATCTAATCCTTCTATATCATCCATAGAGTATTTGGTGGATTTACTTCGCAGTTTTAGTTTTTGTACTTGAGTCAACTTGATCTAATCCTTCTATATTGTCCATAGAGTATCTGATGGCTTTACTTCTCAGTTTTGGTTGAGAAAGAGGTTGTCTATTCTACTCCTCAGACGGAGCAAAGTTTATGATAAAAGAATTTCTTCCTTTGCTATCTAAGAACTCATATTTTAGACCTTTAGCGAGTTTCCACAACTAATGCATGGGTTTTGGTGCTTCTTTATCTGCTGGAGTTCTTTCAAGAGATTCATAGTTAATTGTTTTGATTTCAAGACTTCCTCAACTATATATCTGCTTTTGTCTGCATCAAGGTATTCCATCAATTCCTCATCCTTGGGATCTTCAATATCAAAGGTATGGTCTCTTAGGGCCCTCACTAAAGCGTCAAATATGACATTTTTGTTCTTGGATATCAACACATAGTTGGTTCTAGATATCAACAAAATACACATACTACAACATGGATGGATCTCTCATAGGTTCATGTACTCTGAAGTCTATGGTTGTTTCCAACTTGGATCTTTATCAACCCCACTTCCATGTCTATCAACACTCTTCATATGGAGGGAAAGGGTCTTCCAAATTCCATAGGACAAGAGGGGTCTTTGATAGTGTCTATAACAATGATCACATGGTATAAAGAATCTTCCAAATATAATAGGAACATCTTCAATGATGCCAACTGGTAGTTGAATCACCACAAACATTTTAGCATGCCATTCAGACCAATTATTTGGGCTAGTGTCAATGCCATCAAGATTATGCTTGCTTTCTAATCAGCAAACCATTTCCTCTCCTCGTTATCTTAGATGACATGACTAATAAAAGATAACTTAGTTAACTAAAACTCACACTTGTTGAACTTAGCATACAATCTACACTGCCTCAACAACTCTAACACTTGACAAAGATGTTTCTCATGTTGTTGGGTGTCTTTAGAGTATATCATGATATCATTTATAAACATCACAAAATGGTCAAAATATTTCCTGAAAACTATGTTCATCAACCTAGTCTCAAAAGCAGTCTTAGGTACATCGTTTTCTTAACACTCAATTGGTGATACCCTGATCTCATATCTATCTTGGAAAATATCATGGGACCTCTCAACTGGTCAAATAGATCATCTATTCTTGGAAATGGATACTTGTTCTTCACTTGACCTTGTTCAATTTCTGATACTCTTTGAAAGCCTCATAGAACATCCTTCTTATTGACAAATACTACTAGAGTACCCCAAGGGGACATGCTCAAATGTGTGCAACCCTTATCCAATAACTCTTGTAACTGCTTCTTCAAGTCCTTCATCTCAGCTAGATCCATCCTATAAGGTGCATGTGCATGGGTAGCATGCCAGGAACTATATTGGTCTAAAAAATAATTTATCTTAAGGGTGGAACACTAGGAAACTCATCGAGGAGAACACCCTCAAACTCCCTCACCATGGGTACACCTAGGTTACTAGGACTCCCTAGCTTGGTATATACCACATGTGCCAAGAAAGCTTCACATCCTAATCTCATTGACTTCTCTGCTATCATTGTTGACACTAAACACATAGGGGAATCTTCCTATATCCTTTGAAAGTCTATGAGATATCACCATCACAAACTTTGTAGCTTTAGAATTACAATCCAAAACAACCTTGTACTTCTCCAAGGTATATAACCCTAGAACCAAGGTATATAACCCTAGAATCACATCGAATCCATGGATATCAAGTGGCATAAGTTCCATTTGAATGTTTCATCCATGATAAAGAAAGAACACAAGATGTACGTATCTCCCATAACATGAAAGAACCAACTAAACATGTTTCTAGAAAGAGATCATTAGTTCTTCTAAAAATACGCAAACTACAACTACTTATCACCTCTTTGGTGATAAATGAGTACATTACACTTGGGTCAACAAAAATAGATGCATAAGTAGATGCGGATAAGTCATAATGAAAATTTACATCTAACCCATCACAACTAGCAGGTTGACCACTCCTAATTGACTCATAGCATATAATCTAGTTGTTGCCTATTGACATCCTCGGCCTTGAAATGTGATTGTTGGTCCAAAAGACCCTAATTGAGTAGTGTGCCAATGTAATCTTCCCATAACCACTAGACTATTTTTGTGAGCCCCACTGGCTCTTCCTTTGTTGATGTGTTACTTCCTAGTTCTTCAGGGGGCAAGACCACTTGATATGCCCAACTTGTCCACACTTGAAGCAAGTCCATGTATCATACTATGGCCTATATGGTCCTATGAAAAACACAAAACTTGAACTATTAGTCCTAGATAGAGGAAAATGGTGGCATATCCCCTTGTTGGATACCACTCTAGAAGTACTTGTGACCACAACTGAGGAAATTTCAACCTCTATTGTTAATGTTGATAGTATAGTTATGTTTGTGGCATAGAAAACATCTGCTTTTTGTAACTTCCTGACTGTTGTCCCTAAAATTGAGATGATCTCTTCCTCATGTTTGAATCTTGTAGGTTCATTACTATCCTATCTATCCTCCTATTTTCTTCCATAAAGGTAGAAAACTTCTCACACATCTCTAAAGATGATTCCATCCATGCCAAATTGACATTAAAGCCCTTCTTAAACATCCTTATTTTCCCCTTCTCTCATATGAGGATAAAACCTCAAAAACTCTATAAACTTTGGCTCATAGTCATTCACAAACCATGATCCTTGACACAACAACTCACAATGATCCATTCGCTCCCGTACGTACAACCCAAATAAGTAACATGTCAAACGTTTTTAAACTGAGCCATACTAATCACTTAATCTGATGTCTTCTCTTTTTTTGTGCCATCCAATGGCCAACACTACCATTCAGAAGGTATATCAGATGCTTAACCTTATGTTTTCCAAGACTGATTCCAATTATTATTCTAATGATATATTTGAACTTGGACATCATAATACCAATGTTGTGAAATTATTATCTTGAATTTTGGATCATATTCTACAATTTATTTTGAATCTTGACTTCTGGACCTCTATTAATGAAAAGTTGAACATTTGATAATGGTTTAAGGGATAAAGTGCCCATTGTAAACTAGGTGTGGAGCATACCTCGATTTAGTTAACAGAAATTCTTTTGGAACATGATGTTAGTCTTGAAAACATGAAATACAAAATCTTATCCATGGCTAATATACCACACCTAAGATCATTAGTGGGACTTAAGAACCATAATATGTTCCTTGTGAACCCCACCTATTGATGACTAGTATATTGATGCATGTTTACCCATTTATGTACCATAATTGTGAGCTTGATCAAATTTTATTTCAAATATCTTTAATCTAACTTTCAAGGTATGCTTGTTATCCTCTTATTGAACTGCATATGGCATTTTCTTACTTGTACGATATGATTTCATCTCTTATATTGGCATATAATACTAATTTGAAATAAGCGACCTCTTTATGATATGACATTCTATTATTCAATAATACTATGCTTTTGAGAACATTGAACATAAAGTAACCAAAATCCGTTATACTTTGACATAAAATTTCAACATGCAAATAAACCCTCACCTTTGGGTGTAGACAAGGTTTGACGTGTGGGAACAACCTATCCCTCACCTAAGGGGTAAAGAAAGGGTTATGTACATCATCACAAAATGATCCACACCTAGGGGTGAAATAAAGGGATCCAATATGGAGGTAAAATACCCTCACCTTTTGGGTGTAGACATGATTCAATAACTATATCCTCAAACCTAGGTGGTAGCAAAATAATGGCCATAAATTTGTAATGGAAAAATGAGATAAAATATATTGTGTTTTCTTGAGGAATTGAAAGTTGTTCATTGTTTGTTGTCTTGGTTATTTTATGAATGCTAAGAGTCTATTTTATTATGCAATTTCACATGTTTCAGTGAAAGCGTACCTATATTTGCACTGACCTCATATCTTGATTTCTCCTATTAAGAAAATAAGATAGCTCATAAAGGTGTGACTATATCTTTCCTTGTACTTCACTACTCGAACAATGAAGACTATACAAGCCCACTAAATCATGAGGGAGCATATCAAAAAGGTTTCATAGTTTGGTTCTACCTTGTATCATTTCAAGTTTGGCATTGTGCCATATTGTAAACCTTATATGTTCATTCAAATAACAAGAGAATCTTTATGTAATTTTCATTTATGTTGTGTGCGTGATTTTTGGGTCACTCGGAGTTGGATGCTTCAACCCCTTTAGCATAGTTCATATGGCCATGTGATTTTATTGGGGTAAATTCGAATTTTTGAAAGTTGGTATCAGAGAGAGATACACAGCCTCTAAATGATTATTATTTAAAATTTCACATCTTGAACAAACCTAGTAAAATTCTAAAGTCCAAAATGGTGAAAACGGAGGTGTTTGGATCAAGGTTCTGACTAGTAGTCATTTCCTATACGTCTTGCAACAATGGATGAGGTTCCCCACTCTACCTAACCTTAGTTGATCCTAAAATGGACCTAAAGGTTCTCCGTTGTAAACCCTATATAGTCTTAATCACCTCATATTTTCTCTAAGGAATTTTCTCTAACAATTATATTGAAGTAGGATGGCTTTCGGTCTTTTTCCCTCTTTATTAGTGTGTCTTGACATGAGCCTTGTTCTCTCGATTGTGGATATCCTAGTGGGAAAAATGAAAGTTAGAATTAATTTGTAAAATTTGACTGGTTACAAGTTTTCCTTTATGTGACTTTTGACTTGTAACTCCATTCTAAGAATCAAAGGTACTCTTTGAATAATGCAACCCAACTATACTCGAAGTGGACTCAAGATCCTTAGTATGATGGTTTACTCCTAGTAAGAGAACCTATACTTAATCTATTGTAGTTGAAAGGTCCCTATAGGTTCTAATGTCTTTCAAGTAAACTTGATTTTCAAAATTTTGAGAGATATTAGACCTTAACCATATCTTAGGCAGAATGGTTGTTGAAGAACCAAAAGTATATGTCTCAATTCTTTATGTGCCGATTAGTTCATCCTTGAGAGGAACAAATGAAATCATAATATTTGGATATTCTAGAAATTTTGAACCATAGTTGAATGATGATGTAAACTGACCCCTTCTTATGCCTTCTTTTAAGATACAAATAAATAACCATAATTCTACATATTTTCACTTTTTGAGTAATTTAACAATATAGGAGCACACATGGGAATCAAATATTCTTTGAAGAATGTGTGTTAGAAATGGGACCGTATGATTAATGACCTCCCTAACCTAGATCACCTCTCTATGTGAAAAAACATTTCTTACAATCTATCTCTATGACCTAAAACACAAGTAGGTCAAATCTGGGAATACTATTTAAACATAAAATCTTGATGATGGTCTGGGATGATAACGTTGATTATAATTTTAGGTTTAAGTTCCTATAAAGACCTAGATCTACATTAATCAAATTTGAATATCTTGATAATGAAATTTATTTCAAGATCTTAAATTATTGCTAGATTGTTGTTTTTGAATTAAAATTCAGACCTAAGGTCTAAGTGGGAACTAATACCCTAACCTCACAATATTGACTCATGCCATTTAAACATTGACACTCAAATATGATATTTACTTGATATGGATATGCTCGAAACTGGACTTTATAATGAAACCAATGAGCTATGATCCTTTGACCTCTAATTTGATCAATATAATATTATGACTGTCATTTTTGACAATATCATGATTATAGTATTGAGTATGGAAGAATATATGATATGAAGTTTAGGGTCCCACCCTCGTGATATTTTTGAATTTGGGGGAGAAAATTCCCTTTAAGGATGGAGTGATGTGATAAAGTGGATGTTCATATATCCAATTGCCCAATTTGGTTTTGTACTTTTCCTTGTACTCAATAATCCTTATCCTGATCCCACCTTTCCTTGTACTCAATATTCCATGTTCGAACCCCACTTCATCATTGGCTAAATGCTAGATCGCTTGTGACTCTCAATTAGGATAAATAAGGAAAAATGGTGTGAGTTGAGGAATATTAGTGACACATTGAAGAAAATCCAAGTAATGTGAAGGTTTTCGGTAAATTTATTCGCTTTTGATGCCTTGTTGATCAATTCAAGGATTATGGGAGTAGTAAAGTATTTTGGAGCAGTTGGAAAGACATATTATCGTTTATGGGATTATTTACTTTTCTTTAGATGAAACATGGTAATTAAATTTAAGGAAAATGTCTTGTCAATAATGATTGGATCAAGGATTTATTTGAGTGGTCAAACAAATTTGTTTTGGTCTCTCTTTTGGCCAGGATGCATATTTATTGGCATATGAAGATATGCCTAAAATAAGGAGAGATTGATTTTGGATGATATTAGAATTTTTTTATGAGGAATATTAATTAAATATGTATTATGAGACTCATTTTTGGTTAAGAGTCACTATTACAAATATTTAAGACATGCTTAGCTTTCTCTATTTTAGAGAAAAATATTAATGAGTTTTGTTTTGGAATACCAATAGAGTTATTTCTTAAAAAGGCCTTGATTTAAGACATGTGACCAAGTAAAAACGTTGTCCATGTATCACATTTTGATTAAACAAATAAAATTTCTAATGAAGAAATTCTTTTGGCCATGTATTTCAAAATCTAACTTTCTAGCTTTCCTTCTTTTTATCTTTAATTAGAGAGCCAAAATAGTCAGCAAACAAATCATATTGGAAACTGACTTATTTAAAACTTGGCTTACTTTCTCAGCAATAAAAATGATACCATAAATTATGGAGTTTGACCATGGTAAAGGGGAGGGAGTGTCTATTTTCCCATTATCCAAAGTCTTACAAATTATCAGGTTCTCTATAGACTTGCTATAAGATGAGAGATGATGGGTATCAACCCTCCTTGATTCCTTTTCCCCTTTCTTGTAGGCAACATATAAATACATACACCTATGTTGAGAGACATTAGAGCAAAAGGAACTTGAGCCCTCAACAACACAACATCATTGCCATTACAAATATCAAAAGAGGGGAAACACCTAACAAAGAGAGGAAAAAGCCAATGGAAGTAGAAAGGTTTCAAGGTAGAAAACATTGAGGAGGGGGCAACAATGGAACCTCTATATCCAACTCTAACATGGTTGATTATCCATGCTTCTATAGAACCTACTCTCCATGGGATTTTGAGCATCATAGAAGTAGGGCAGAGGACAAGGAGATAGGAGAACTAGTAAGGAAGGGGGTTGTTTTGATCGTCTCCTGACCAATAAGCTGAGCCATGGTGACCCTCGTTGCTGGAGTACCCATGTAAGGCTACTAGTGTTGCAAGATGGGCTCTGTCTGAAATAAAATGAGATAATTTCCATTTAAATCATGTGATCATTATAACTTCCCTAAAAATATCTTAGAACTATATTTAATATCCAAATAATATGAACCAATCACCTATTTTGATTAAAAAAAATCACAAGGATTCTATTGAAAATACCTTCAAAGGTTGATTCTTATTGCTATTATACTGATATATCTAAACTTGGACACTATAATGATAACTTTGTGAACACTATTATCTTGGCTTTTGGATAATCTTGTGGAACTTATCCTAAATCTTAACTCTTGGACTTCTATTAATGACAACTTGAAACTTTGATAAGGGTTTAAGGGATTACATGCCTATTGTGAATGAGGTGTGGACCATCCCTCGATTTTGTTGATAAAAATAATGTTAGAGCATGATATTAATCTTGGAAACTTAAAATCATAGAATCTTGGTCTTGGACGAGACACCCATTTATAATGAGACTTAAGAACCCTAAAATGGTCCTTGTGACCCCTATATGTTGATGACTAGTATATTCATGCATGTGTACCCATTTATATGCCAAGACCTTGACCTTGATCTAATTCAATTTCCAAGATCTTTACTTAGACTTTCAAAGTATGGTCGTTATAGTCTTATTTACCTACATATGGTATTTTATTGCTTGTATGATATGCTTTAATCTCTTATCTTGGCATATAGTACTTGTTTGAATAAGTGATCTCTTTTATTATATCATGTTATGTTTTTCAACTGTAAATATGTTTTTGAGAACCATGAACATAAAGTAACCAAAATCCTTTATACTTTGACATTGAATTTCAACATGTACATGAACCCTCACCTTTGGGTGTATCTTGGGTTTGATGCATGGGTAATAACCTTCCCTCTCCTAAGGGGTGATGAAAGGGCCTAATGTAAATTAACATAAAAGATCAACACCTAGGGGTGCAGTAAACAAATCTAATTTGAGGTAATAAGACACTCACTTTTGGGTGTAGACATGGTTTAATACCTATATACTCAAACCCAAGTGGTATAGGAACTAATGGCATAAAATAATGTATTAAAAAGTGAGATAAAATATGTTATGTTTTCTTGAGGAATTAAAGTTGATTAAAGTTTGTTCTCTTGTTTATTTTATAAATGCCAAATCTATTTTATTATAAAATTTCACATGCTTCATCGACAATATACTTGTGCATTTGCACTGACCATGTGCCTTGATTTTTCCCTTTTAGGCAAACATGATAACTCATAAAGGTGTGACAAGATTCTCTTCTGCACTCAACTACTATGATGATGAAGATTAGACAAGTTCACCAAATTGTGAGGGAGCATATTTAAAGTGTTTGCATAGTTTAGTACTATCTTGCATCCTTTCAAGTTAGCCTTCAGACTATCTTGTAAGCCTTATATGTTCATTCAATAAATATATGTTGTACGTGTGGTTTATGGGTCACTTAGAGATGAACGCTTAAATACCTATAACACCATCCATCTGGACAATGTGATAGGGATTGGGTAAGAACGAACCCTTGAGACTTATAAGGTTTCTTCTTGGGTTTGACACCATCTACTAGGTTGAAGAAGGGATTATACTTGATATCATTTTCCCTATGATGATATTTATTTTTAGGGGAATTCATAGGATATGACATGGTTAAACCCCCATGCCTATGTAGAAGAGTCTTAGCAAAATCCTTCCATGATGGAGGGAGATTTTCAATATGACATGCTACTTATTATCATTTTCATCAAGCATATTGATGCATCCCTCATTTAGGGCTTCATTTTGTGTCAATTTATCCTAGAATCACATCTAAACATGTTACAATTAATTCTACTTCCCTCAATAAGAGTATTATTGTCACATGCACATATGGACATTCTTTGCATGTTTTTTAGGTACTTGCACTACACTTTGGATGGATGGGAGAGAAGGAGGATGATCCTAGGGTTCCTTCACCTTTGTAGGAGACTAATGAGGGTTAAAGAGCTTACCCAACCTGCCCCTAGTGGACAAGGGTAGAGTTAAAGAAAATAACTCCAAATACTGCCAAAGTGAAGCTCAAAGTGCAAGTGAAAGAGCCCAACATGAATGTGGTATCATGGAACGGTCATGTTGCTAAGTCTTTATTCAAAGTTAAGAATCCAAGATGAAATAGATGAAGAAAAGCTTAGTAGCACGACCATGTTGGCCACTATGATTGTGGTACCACCTACCCACCAAAGTCGTGGTGCCCACCACGACTGTGCAACCATCTACCTACCATGTCTACATTTTCAACCACACCTAGATCTTAGTACAATTCTATCTAAATGATAATCCAAATGCGCCTCATAGGAGTGAGTAGGGAGTAGTTCCTCTATACACCCCTTATTCCATCCATGGCAATTAATATTTGAGGGCAATTCTCTAAAATATAACATGTTTTTTGGTTTGATGATCTAAACAAATGAATATTGCTAGCACGTTATGACCCCCAACCTAGGTTCTAGTCACATTACCCCCAAATGACTCACACTCCCCATTAATGGCAAAGTATGTTTCAAGATACCAAATTTAGAAGTGACATATAAAATATCTAACTATTAAAGTGCTTAATATTATCACCATCCTTCACCACGTAGGGTGATATGTAAGAAAACTAAACTGTAGCATATTATCAATGGAGGGTAGTCTAACTACCTCGAATATATCTCCCAAGAAGGTTTAGTTACACTTGAAGTTGTCTTGGTAAACCTTGGTTGACTGCTCCTTGTTCTCTACCTAGGGATGGAAGCATACCCCATAAGAGAAGACAAAGATGGAAATTATGAGCATAAATACGATATGAGCATAATAATTGGGGATATGAGAAACATTAGGAAAAAAGATGTCAAATATAACAAGGCTTCCCATATAAGTGGAGAAGTACTATCTAAATGGTAAAAAGAATATGAATTGCAATAGGATGATAAATAAGAGCAAGGCATCCATGTGTTTTACATCTGAGAAAACTTGATCAATATAAACTTGTTGGTAGGAAATAACACATGTACCATAATTATGGGGTGAGAAGGAACATATACACATATGCTCTGTGAAGGACATCATACACATATACTCTAATAATATCACTTACAGGAATTATCACCTCTGCATTATCAAGTGTGGGAATTTACACATCCACATAAAATAACACATGTCACATTATACTAGTTGTCACTACATGATACATACCAAAAGAGCATGTAAGTCTAATTCATACTATGAGGGATAAGAACATGCATTGAATATTAAGTTGGTCCAAAAGACCATAAAAGAAGATGCATCCATATCAATGATGAAAGAGAATTTAGTAACAAAAAGAGGTCTTTCAAATAAGAATAATCCAAGGAATTAACTTCATTAAGAAGAATAGGTTTTTTCATGTTCCCAATAGACCAAGAGATAGAAATACAATTCAGTTCCCCAATATCAACAGTAGAAGGCAACATACATCAAGAGAAAGGAAAATTAGATCAATTTCTCAACTTGATCAAGGGTATGCAACATAATGTTGGTATGTATGACCAGAGAAGCAATCATATTATGATTGTAATGGCATCACTTGTAAATTATTTGATTAATAATAAAGGAAAGTTTCCAATTTATTCTATTTTATTCAATTATGAGATAATGAAATAACATAATAAATGTCTATAGAATGATACTACTCAATGTTGTATGTCTTCAGGTTGATGACCTGAACAATGAGATCACACAAATGTTAATGTAAGACCCCTAACCTAACTTAGTACTTGGGTATGCTTACTTTGCTTAATAATTATGTTTAACTTTTCTCTAATCCTTTGAGATGTTTTGTTATCATGTGACCTTCTTATGTTTAATGTTTGGTCCTGTTTGGATGTTGTTTGAGCTATGCTTGCTTGTTTTAGACCAAATTACAATTTACCCAAGTTGATGGGTTATATTGCAATTTGTCACATGTGGAGTGTGAACTTAGTTCTTTGGCATCTTTATAGAGAGAAATATGCATAGGGTCACCTTGGTTGAGCTTTGGATGAGTGGTTGAACCCTTAGGGGTGATTAGGGTTTTTAGGGTTTTGCGTCTTGACCATGAGTACATGGGTGGTTGTAGCAACCTATGTCACGTCTTAGTAGGTGTTTTGGTGTGTCTCAACCGAGACACTTCCCTTGGTTTCTCTTGTCTCGACTGTGATGGTCTTGGGTGTGTTTTAGGTCGAAACAGTAGTCTCCTTGAGGCGTGTCTCGACCTAGGGTTGGTGATTCATTTTGTCTCGATTGAGACATGTTGCTTTGTGCTTGTTTCGACCTTCCTTGGTTTCTCTCGACTGTGACCTATATGTGGGTGACCTTGAGAGGTCGAGACTCAACATAGGTTATATCACCATCTCGTGCATGCATGTTTTAAGTGATTGCATGTTGGTTTATTGGGTGGACAAGTGTCCCTTTGGTGCCTTTTGGTGTATATAAACCATTTTTTCTCCATGCAATAGATCTTTTTCGGCCATCCTTCTTCTCCCTTTCCTTGTGCTCATCCTTGGAGCTTGGTGGAGCAAAGAAGGTGTTGTTCTTGGTGCTTTGAAGGTGGACATCCTTGCATGTGGTGCCTTGAAGCTATATGTTCCTCCTTGTGGTGGTTTCTTCTCTTGGTAAGTAGTTTTACCATCTTGATCATGTTTTCCCTTAAAAGACCCCATCTTCTTCCTATTCTCTTGGCTGTAGACTAGGGTTCTACCCTAGTGGCCTCCTTAAGAGAAACTCCTCTTCACAAAGGCCTTATACTATGGAGCATGGTGGTAACTAGTGGAAGGATGCTTTCTTCTCTTTCCCCCCTTTCTTATTTGGTTTGGTCTAGGGTCTCCTTCTTAACCTTTTCTTGAGCTATCTTTTGACCAAGGTGTTCTTCTTTTTGGAGGTGATATTGTGTCTGAAGTGCTGACCTTGTTTGAGCTTCTTTCTTTCTCTTTGGAGCTTGAGCTTGGAGCTTGAGTTCTCTTCAAAATCAGGCGGATTATATAACTCTTTACCCCCTTCTATATTTAGCACCTTACTTTTATGCTTACATGTTCTTGTTTCCATATCTAAAGATGATGTTAAGTTGATAGATGATGATCTTGTAATTTAGGATTTATGACTTTGTAGTTTTCTCATGAAGATAACTCTCTTTCAAAAATCATAATTGCTATGAGTACATTTTCTAAGTGATCTTGCATGCATCTTGAGCTTTGGTTTTTTCACCATGATCTATGTTCGGCCATCATGTTTTCCTTGGAGTTTTTATTTTTTTCTCACATGTGTTGTGGTTTGGTTTTCTCTCTCCTAAGTGGTTTTGCTTGAGGATCTTCATGGAATTTATTCTAGGGTTCATTATATTGGATTCATGAGTTTTGACCTTGTGACGTTTGGTTTCTTGCTGTTGTTTGACCTTGTTACGATGGAGAAATATGTGGTTCTTGTTGTTTTGGGGTCAAGACACCCATATGTGGCATGGGGTCGAGACACTTGTGATGCTTTGGGTCGAGACACCTTGATGTGTTGCGGTCACGACCTATTTTGTCTTTGGGTTGAGACGCATGTGCTTGGTTTTTTCACGGTCACGACCATGATGGGTTGTGGGTCCGTTTGTGACCATGCACCTATATTTGCTTTGTTTTGGGTCGAAACCCTAGGATGGCCAAGATAGGTTTGTAGATGGTTGAGATCATGGTTTGTTGTGGTCGAGACCAGGTCCTGTCATGAGTGTGACACTTGCCATGGAGGTGATCGTGACACTTGCAATGTTACATGGTCATGACACTTTCATAACACCATGAGATGACACACATACACATATGATGAAGATACTTAGGGATGTGGTGTAATGATCTAATCACTTTCATCTAATGATGTGCAACCCTAAATCAGTTCCGTGAATGTGGGAGGTGATTGAATTTGGGTTTGGTGTTATGCTCGTGATGTAAACCCGGCTATGTGTGTGAACCCTAACCCTAATCATAGGGTATGTTATACTTGATGAATGTGTAGAGATATGTAGCATGTGATTATATGCTTCCTATCCCCTACTTTTATGCATCTAACATTGCAGGTTGATTGAATATCATGGCTAAGTGAATGCTATGTTAACCTATATGTGATACAAGGAGATGGTCATGCACGTTGTACATGTTGAGGCATGATGTTATGTTGACATATTGGAATGATGTGTTTGGGTCTTATGACCTAGTGATGGCTCAATGTCTATTGTGAGATGGTGACCTCTAGTGATGTGATTGAGGGATTGAATCCCACAGTGAGGTGATATTGATGATGGCCTTATGAATGGAAATACTACTTGAATCACATGGTGATAGTGTGACAAGTTCACACCTTATATGTTTTATATCTTCTGAAGTTGTACTATACCCTTATTCATGTAGAGTTTTTTATGGATTTACGAAAAGATACCTAATTGGCTTAATTAATCAAGTGAAACCCTAATCATGTAGGTGCCCTGTGCCATAGATCCTTTCTAGTGTCAGCTTAAATTGTTGGATTGGTGAAATGAGTTTAACTCGGAGTGCATATTTTTGAATATACATGTGCAAGTCAAGTAACTCCTTGCATCCACAATTATAGGTTGTGTGAGACGGCCATGCGTGAGCTGATCTCCATGTGATATGGATGGCCATGCATAAGCCACTCCTTTTTAGAACGTCCATGTGTGAGGCTGTTCTTCTAGCACCATACATGTAACAAGGTAGGCTAGATGTGATTATATATGTGGATGTCCATGCATGATCCAATCCCTGAGTTTGACTATATGTCATTGTTACAATTGACTGATATGTCTATGTGGTATTTTCTCTTGTGTTGACCAAGAGATGTGGGGAGGTCGTGGGTTCCAGCTCTTCCATTGACCTTGTATGGTACCAATTTTGACTAAGCATTGGTTGGTTGGATTTGAGTGGTATGACTTAAATCCTAGGGGAAATAATAAAAGATGTAACACAACCATATAATGTATCTTGCTTAGAGTCAAATACGAATAACATTGGTTGATCCCTTTGCCTTATCTTTTTACTTATTTCTTTAATTATAAGACGGTAAGAGAAGTCAACTATTATAGATGTTCTTCATATTCCTTCTTAGAATATTAATTGTTCTTTGGATCAGTGGTATCTGCCTAGTCTTGCTTAATCTGCTTTATTCATTGATTTCATATCATTTAGTTGAACCTACTCAACCTACTTAGTATGATATCTACCTGCTGAATTATATGTGCTTTTAATAGAAATTAGCAGTTATATCTCTCACTGGGACATTTGGTCTCACTCTGTGGGTTTCCACATCTTTTAGGTGGTTGGGCACGAGGGAGTAGAGATTGTGTTATTGAAGCTAAGCAGTAAGAGGACCAGTAGTTGTTGAAAGGTTGGACATGCTACTTATGTATAGAAGTATAGTCCTATCTTCCGTTCCTATACACTCAAGTCCTTGGGGAGGTTTTTGTTGTATGTATTGATACGTTTTGGCTTTATGCTCGTTGTTGTACAGAGATGACATATATGTATATGAACATGTTATCATGTGTAACTTGATATGACTTGAGATCTAGTGAACATCTTATTGTACAATCTTTTGGGCAGGCGATATGTCATACATGTGGCTTTTGTGGACTCATGCACAATATGTTGCAACTCTTATAGTTATATAAATTTGGTTTTAATTTCATGTGTTTTATGGTAACCTAGATATTTATTTTTAATTCCGCAAGTTTGACTTGAATAATCTCGTTAGTGGCACGTCGGGGCGTCATAGTTAAGAGTGTATACATTCATGTTATGTAACTAGTCATATGTTATTGTAGAAGGTTGATAGACAACAATAACACATATGACTAGAGTGTGTGTTAGTTGATGACTGAATTGTATCAGTCATGATATGTGATATTAAAATCAAACACATAGATACTTGTTAGAGAATAGTGTATCAGACAGACCCACCATAAAAGTGATACATGGAAACAATAATTGGTAGTTAGAATCATCTCTTATAGTGTTGGTGGTGATTGTGGATCTTAGACCTAAAGTCAATACACTCATCACATGTTGTTCAGTATACTTTGAAGTCATCCATCATGATTCTGAATAAGGGTTGCCATGAAGGTGATGATCAGATATACTGTGACACATGAGGATGACTGTGAGTGATGTACATGGGATTTGTCCCTCCTACAGGAGTATGATATCCTGACCACTTGATAAGTGATACTGAGAAATGCATGGCCATGCTCATGTGAGACAACATGTGATATTCAGCTTACATATATCTCAGACAGTCTGCTCTAGTTCAACAAACATAGATTGAATGATTGAAGAGGATGATGATTACATGCACAAGTTGAATCTGGATATCAGTGACAAAGGAACTATACAAACACTATAACACCAATTACAGATTGTAGGTTGAAGTTGTTCTATAACTTTCCATTCAATTGGGTAGCAATGATGTGTTACTAGACGCCGCTCTTTTCTTGTGATGTTATAAAATGGTTATGGACACTAACTACCAACATAATATGAAACCTATAGGGTCACACACAAAGGATTCACTTGGAAAAGGAATTTATTCATGAATGATAACTAAATTGATTACTAAAGTGTTTAGGTATTCAATTTAAACAACAATCGACTGACTGGACTCTGAACCGACCAGTTCAAGTGTTGAACTGACCGGTTGGAGTGTCAGGTTGATTGGAGATTGCATTCGATGGATTCTGAATGAACTACAACATGAACCGACCAGTTTACTTAGTGAACCGATTAACTCAAGGTCGCCAGATGACCGGTTCATGAGATGAACCACCCAGTTCATGGATCAATCTGATTGCATCAAAGATTAGTGTTGACGTCATGTTGTGCGTTACTTGGATTGGAATTTCCAATACAATTGCAATTAGGAAACATGATGAAACAACCGCTTCACCTGGTGAACTGATTAGATCACATGCCAACTAATATATTCATCTATGAATTGATCCTTTCACCACTTGTAGGTTGCGAAAATTCATGAAATTCCAGTCCCTTCCACTCCCACACAGATTGGGAACCATGACCCTAACCCTCCTATAAGTAGAGGTGTATTAGGGGTTTCTTAGAGACACAACTCAGTTACTTATGACAATTGTTTGTCTTCTCTTATTATGGTAATCAAGAGAATCTGAGCAAGTCCTACCCAATAAAAGGAGTGATATCAAGGGAGAACGACAATGGGAAAGCAAGTTGGTGACTAGTACACCGATGTGAAGGGAGAACTCCTTCTTGTTTGTTCTTCTAGAATGACAAGAGTTCCTTATGGTCCATTTGGACTACTCTAGAGGCATAGAGTCAAATTACTGTTTGTGGTCATCAACCAGGAGTTTTTGTAGATGTTGTTTGAGCACGAATTTAGAAAAGGGCACGCACTGTAACATCCTACATATGTATATGTATGTATGTGTGTGTATACATATATATATGTGTGTGTGTGTATATATATAAATATATATAAATATAAATATATATATAAATATATATATATATATATATATATATATACGGTATATATTCACTACCCAAGCGTGTAACTAACTTTAGTTAACCATGGATCTATTTTATAATAGAAAAGTTCTTATTTGCAATGAGACATACAACATCTGCAATGAGATGACCAAATTTGTAATACAAACACTCATTTTGTGTTACATGTCTGATGATAGTAAAAATGATATTTATGACATTAGTTTACACTGTAATACAAAATGAGTGTTTGTAATACAAATTTGGTCATCTCATTACAAATAATGTCTGTCTCATTAAAAATACATATCTTCCTATTACAAAATAGATGCACGGGTAACTAAGGTTAGTTACCTGTGCGGGTCGCGAACGAATGGCTATATATATGTATATATATGTGTGTATATATATGTGTGTGCATATATATGTGTATATATATACATACACACACACACATAGATATATATATATATATATATATATATATATATATATATATATATATATATATATGGGCGCTCATTCAATACCTGGTAGGTAGCCTGGATTTTTGCTAACCGTCCACCCGAAAAGTAACTATATGGTCAAAACAGTAACTCACTGGATAAAAAAAAAGTATGTTGATAATAAAGTAACTATACGACTAAAAAAGTAAATCTGGGAAGAAGCGACATATATATATATATATATATATATATATATATATATATATATATATATATATATATATATATATATATATATATATATATATATATATATATATATATATATATGTGTGTGTGTGTGTGTGTGTGTGTGTGTGTAATAGTATATTGTTTACATCTGTTGCAAATATAACTATCTATGCATGAAAAGTAACAGTTTGCAAGGTAAAGTAAACCTCTACATGTCAAAAGTAAGAAACTCCAAAAAATGTAACCAAAATAGGGTGTGGTTGGCTACCCACATGGGTATTAAATATGAGCCCATATATATACATATATATATATACACACACCCTTTCAATATATATATATATATATATATATATATATATATATATATATATATATATATATACATACATATATATATATATATATATATATATATACCAATCTACCCAAGTTGCCCTAAAAGTGATTTTTGACGGTGGATGTGAAGCATGGTTATGGCCAATAACCCTATATATCTGTACATGGTTGTGTGGTTGGTTATTCCTTTTATCTCGGTTTACATACTAAGCCTCTACCTTATATTTTAATTGTAAAAATATTATTTTCTCCTACCTATGCTCCCTTAAAATGTAAGTCGAGGTTTCTCCTTTTATCATATAATATATAATAGGATTAGGATAGTTTAATTTCTTATTACGATGAAGAATAAGACGCTCATCACCAGACCAACCAACTGTCTCAAAGGCGAGCCGATCGACTGGAGGACCGAGGAGGATGAGCCAAACCGATTAGATGGTGGTCCCAACCTATCGACTAGAGGACCCATAAGATGATGGATTGGAGACCAGATGACCGGTGTGATGACCAACCAAACGTCCAGGAGGTGAACTGATCGGTTCCAAGGTTGAACCAGTCAATCCATATTGTCAAGCAAAGATCTTCATCAACAACATGTTTATCCATGAGATGTAGACCCTAGTTGGTGGTAATTCCTTGTGACTACAAGGAATTACAATGGACTGGCCATAACCATCGCTTATGTTTATTACATGTGTTTTTTGTGGGATATATCATGTCTATGATACATACTATATATGTGTGTTGTTTGGATAATGTATATGTATTGAAAAATACAAACTCCCTTAATAATATATTGAGTCTAAGATGCTTTCCATTAGAAACACACATGAAAAGCTTGACCGACTATGTGTGTGCATACCAAGCATGATGCACTATCTATTTCGTGGAAGTGTGATGGTAGTAATGTGGGCCTGCCAAGCAGGGTGCATTATTATTGTGTTAGCTTCTAGGTCAGGCTTAACTAGGTGCCCTTAATGAGATTAAGCACCTAGAAGCATACATATGACTATGATAAGGAGTTGTGCATGTCATCTATCTAAGAACTGCATAAGATGCAATTGGAAAATGTTTCCTACCTTGATGATTGATTATGGATGCTAGCATTGGGTGGGTAATAATTGAATCATTTTGGATCTTGTCTCACTAGAAGGTTGTACACTACAATCTTCCAAATTGATATGTGAGGCTATCAATTTGAATAACATAGTGGGACTGATTATCAATTAAAGGCCTTATTGAATATCATTAAAATTTTCAAATCAAATCAAATCAAAAGGGTTTTGACAAATGCAATCTTTTTCTCTTATAGAATCAAATGACAATCATCATTGTGATTGGTCCTTAGGAAGGACAGATTTAACGTGAAAATTTTCCATGACTAGTTTTGGATTTTGAGAAGGGTTATCAATGAAGAGAACAAGCTCTATGTCCCAGAAACACCAGTGCCAGAAATAACTGCTCCTGATGTGCCTAGGGCTGAGGTGGATGCTTACTGGAAGCATGCCAACCATGCCTTGGATATAAAGCACCTTATGCTAAGATGCATGAATTATGAGTTGCATGGTAGTGTGAAGACATGGGGATACTTGAGATGGTAACATATCTTAAGAACTTGAACCATAATCACACAAAGCAAGAAAGGTAAAATATCTCAAAGGTGCACTTTGAGTGTAAGATGACAGAGGGAGACTCAGTAGAGACCCATGTGCTCAATATGATTGGACATGTAGAACATCTTGAAGAATTGGGATTCTCTTTGAGCTAAGAGTTGGCCACATATATGATTATGCAATCATTGCATGAATCATATGCCATTTTATTGAGTGTTATCACTTGAATAACATGGCCAAACCATTGTCAGTTTTTCTTGGCATGTTGATTAATACCGAAATAAGAATGAAGAAGGACAAATCTGTGATGGAGATCAGAGGAGTCGAGTCCAAGGATGAAATCAAGTCCATGAAGAGTTTTGAGGCTGAGCATAAATTGAGATCTTCATCACCTCAAGATAAGGAGAAAGAAAAGTACAAGAGAGAATCTATCCTTTGTACTTGAAGGCATTCGAGAAGAAGAAGATGGGGATTGTGATCTCCACTTTAGGTATATACGTTATTGAGATAAATTTATCTACTTCTTCATCTTGGGTACTTGATACAGGGTGTGGATCTCACATATGCTCGAATATACAAGATCTAAAAAAAAGTAGGCCTTTAAGAAAGGATAAGGTCGAACTGCAAGTCACACATGGAGCAAGAGTTGTTGCCACTGTAGTTGGAACCTATAATTTATCTTTACTTATAGGGCTTGTAGTAGAGTTAGTGAACTACTATTATGTACCTACCATAAATAGAAACATTATTTATGTATCTTGTATGGACAATGATGCATATGAATTTCATATTAAGAATGGTCGATGTTCTATTTCAAAAGATGGGATCTTTTATGGAAATGCCCCAATTTCTTATGATCTTTATTTGCTAGATCTAAAAGACAATTATTTATAACGTAAATACCAAAAGACTAAAACTCAACAACTCAATCAAAACATATCTTTGGCATTGTCATTTAGGGCACATTAATGAGAATCTCATATCTAGACTCCATAAAGATGGTTATTTGGACTCTTTTGATTTCAAATCAATAGAGACATGTGAATCTTGTTTGTTGGGCAAGATGACCAAGACTCCTTTTGTTGGTAACAATGAGAGGGCCAATGATCTATTAGGATTCATACATACTAATGTATGTGGCCCTTTTAGAACAACTACTAGAGGTGGGTATCAATACTTCATTGCCTTCACTGATGACTTCAGTAGGTACAATTATGTTTACTTGATGAAACACAAGTTAGAAACTTTTGAAAAGTTCAAGGAGTTCATGAATGAAGTACATAACCAACTTGGAAAAAGTATTAAGGAACTTCATTCTGATCGAGGTGGAGAATACTTAAGCCAAGAGTTTGAGGACCTTCTGTGAGCCCTAGTATCGTATCATAGTGGACTCCACCTGAAACACCACAACATAATGACGTATCAAAAAGAGGGAATAAAACATTGTTAGATATGGTGTTGTGACACCTCATCATACTAAATGAGATTACTCAAAACACAAAACATGATCAACTACTACTTAATCACATAGTCAAAATGTGGAATAATTAAAACCAATCTCAACATCATAAATAAATTCTAAAATATTTACATAAAGGTCCATCTTTCTCATTCTCATATACTATAACATGTAATTACATTTGTTTCTAAATGGCCTCAGCCACATCCTATATACAAAAGAGATTTCACATGTACAGGCCATATATATAAACACTGACATATTGCTAATATATCGTTTCGATACAAGTATATCATCTAGAAAAGACATCCCATACCTGGACCTGAGAGTACAAGGATGACAATAGGACTCTACTACTAACATCTAAAACTGACCAACCTTCTGAATCTATTGATCACCAAGTTGATCCTCTTCAAAAGCATGAACTAAACCACGTTTCCCGCGACCACCTAAAAAGATGTGGTGACCCACAGATGAGACCCAGTCCCAAGGAGAGATATAGCTCTCTCCAACAAATATTGATTACAACAGATTATAAAATAGTAAGTAAACAGAACATATATAGTATTGAATAAGCAATATGGGAATATTGAACAAGTTAAGCATACTAAGTTAAACAGGTAAACTTAGCAATAGGTGTGATTACTCAGATATCATAGGCTAGCATCTTATAAGCATTGTGTAGTATAAAGACAAGGCAATGGCTAATCAACCAATGTGAAACATCTTTAACACTAGTAAATATACTACACGACTTGTATTACATCTTTTATTATGCCATGGGGAGTTTGAGTCGTACTACTCAAAGTCCAACTGACCACCTCTTGGTTGCAATCAATTCCATATAAGATCTAGGAAGAGCCAGACTCCAAGATCTTCTCTGTACTTGGTCAGTACGAGTCTGCACTATAGTGACATATCAGTCATACTACAAAACAATGACATATAGTCCTATAAACAACTAGCCCACATTGGTGCAGGTCATAGCGCTAGAAACCAAGGTATGCAATGCAAAACATTTATCACATGATAATCACCGAGACACGATCACAACCATTCTAAAAAAGAGGGCTAGGTATGATCACAGTCATCCTCCCTAAACACTTGGGGTCAGGATAATAAGTACCCCACATATTCAACAATATGCACTCTGAGTTTCCCTTAGGAATACTCGTTTCACCATCCAGCAAGTTCTGATGCTCAAAATGGTTCTATTGCTTAGAGATCTACATGATTACAGTTTCACTTGAATAATTATTATCAATTGAGTGAATTAGGGCTTCATTATACAAGTGGACATTCAAACCCTAATTATTTTCTAGAAAGAGTATAAGGATAGAAACTTCAGAAGATATAGAACATTTGAGGTATAAATCTTAATCACATTACCACATGCTATCATTCATTACAAAATAGTGGACCACACTTGTCATCATACCATTATAAGATACCAATTTCTTATCACAAGTTCCAAGGTTTCAACCCTTATTGGAACATGAAGAAGATTTCACCTCAATCAGGGCTTCAAACATGCCCAAAGGTGATTAAGACCATCACATAAATCCCTATCAGATCACAATTACCATTCAATGCCTTAAACAAGGCTCAAAAGATCATCAACACATAAATGTCCCATAGATATTAACATGACAATGCACTATGATATTCAATTAGTACTATATTGAGGTTTCAACACTAGAAAAGTGTAATGCATTGTCACATTAATCATTCAAGAGGGCTGATTATAGCCAATCACCATCATTTAGTCACATTAGGGTTAGTTGTAACATGCTATATCACATTATAGTTACACATCCACTTATTATGGTGATTTATCAAATATAACCATACGAGGGCAAATGTAAGACTATAAGTTTAAGGGAGTCATACCATCAAATTCTCATTATTAGAACCCACATATAATATTATGGGATTCATTCTAATCCATTGGATGTTGAAGCATCCAATCTCATTTATTGGATCTGTTTCATTGTTCAAAACCACCATTTTGAGTATAGGTCTAACCATTGAATCAATTGAACCAAGAAGCTATTGGTTAGGGTCTAAATTGAAGCTACTTGTAAAACCTTGACTCAACATCAGTTGGGGTGACCCGATCCTCCATTTATTGTGACATCTTGGGTCACCATCTCTTGATAGAATCAACATTATCATCATTTTTCACCATCGGGTGTTGACCTAATGTCACCATTGGTTGATACCATCATTAGGGCACCATAAAATTGACAATTAAGCTTCTAAACAAGCCAAAACCTAACATAAGGTGTGACCATTGGTTGACACCACCGTTTGTCACCATTAGTTGAAACCATCGGTTGTCACCATTGGTTGACCATCGGTTGTCACCATTGGTTGACCATCGGTTCATGTGTTAAAGGAGAAATCAGCCTAGAAACCCTAATTTAAGCCATCAGTTTCTAGGTGCTAAGCACCATCGGTTGCTATACAGACCTGATCCAAGTATTCTTCTACCTTAGGAAGGTCGTGTACAAAGTTTCAGGTCCATATAAAGTTGGAAACTAAGCAAGGAACACCATAGAAATTGAAACCCTAAGCAAGCATAGTTTTTATATGCATAGATCTTCATTTTTAGAGCAAGAAAAAGTGCAAGCAAGCTTATAGTAAGCAATGAAAGTGAAGAGGTTTAACAACTCACCTATAGGGAGAATAACAGACTTATATCTGGAAGGAAACTTGAGCAAATTGATAGAAAACCCAAGAAGAAGCTATGAACTCAGCCAAGTATCACCTTTCTCCACAAAAGGAGCAAACTCTAGATAGAAGAAGCAAGAAAGATAGGTTCTTGAGCTCTAGAGAAAATTTTACCATGAAATAGCAGAGTTACGAACTGGATGAATGTAGGAGGAAGAAGAATAGAAGGAAAAACGAGAAAGAGAAGAAGAAACTTACTCATTTTGGTCAAGAACTCCAAAAGGAAGCTTAAGAAACCCTCGAAATGGGTAGATCTAAGCTTTACTTGCTCCAGCAAGAAGGTCGGTCACCTTCTTCAAGATTGGGAAGATCCTCCACCAGTAAATAGAGAAAAGATAAAGCTCTGATAAGGAGTGAAGTGATAGAGATCAAAAGTTTCATTTGGGAGCTTAAGGATAGGCATTTAAAGCTTGAGGATAAGGAAGAGAAGAAGCATGAGGTGTCTAAGCAGCTCTCCATGTGTCCAGGCTTAGAGATTCCATGGATGAGCAAGAAGAAGTTCCATAGACTGTTGGGAACTTTTAGGCCGTCAGTTGATGACATACCAGGTCCACCACTGGCTGTTGGACCTCCCAAACCATCATTTGATCATGTCTAGGTCAATAAGTGATTGAACCATTGGTTGATCATACTTTTAAGTGAACTATCACTTCAAGTGAACCAAACCAGAAAGAACCATCAACCTAGAGCCTTCTATTGATGACCACCGGATGTTCCATTGGTTGGTGGCCATCGGATGTTGGCCAAACCAGTGGAACTATCGGTTGTTGGCCTTGAAGGTGGCTCATCCATGGGGGGTAAATCCTAATTCACCCTTGAAGGGAATCACCATCAAAACAAGGTACAATAGAGCATACCATGGCTCAGAAAGCTCAATAATGATAAGATATCATATAAGGAACATAATGCATGTGAAAAATTACAATACCCCCCCATTTGGGTAAATTGTAGAAAAGTCAAAAATGTACATAAAATTGCATAACTTGCTCAAACAATGTCCAAATTGGACCAAATTTCAAACTTAAGTTGTTGTTATGATTATAAAGCATATCACAAGGTTACAGTAAGGTTATAAGCACTCAATTGTGGTGATTAAGCATATTCAACACTTTAAGGAAGGTCAAGGGCCTTACAGGTGTGGTCAATGATGAGTTTAGTTGAGCTTTTGACTACCTTCTGGGGTTATACTCTAGAAAGCGCCATGTTTACACTAAATTGAGTACCATATAAATAAGTTCAAAAGACATCATGTGGGATATGATATGGGAGCACCCAATGAGTCTCATATGAAGATTTGGGGTTGTGAATCTTATGTGAGAATATAGTTTCTTGAAAAGCTTGTACCCAAATGTGATAAAAGTTATTTTGTTGGATATCCTAAGGAGACCAAAGGATATTGCTTTTATTCCCTATTATACAATAAAGTGTTTTTTCCAAAGATGATGCATCCCTAGAAAAGGATTTTATTTTCAAAGGAATCAGTGGGAGGAAGGTAGAGCTCAAAGAGGTTTGAGACCAACAAGAAAACATTAAATGATAGATGAATAAGAGTAACAAAGAGAATCACAAAATGTCATGGAATATCAAATTACTCAAGTAATATGGGTGCCCCATAGATCTAGTAGGACACACCATGAATATGAAAGATTTGGATATCTTGTAACTCAAGAAGGTGGCGAGTTGGTCATAGATGATGAGACAACAACCTATCTAGAAGCTATTAAGGGACTAGAGTCTGAAAAATGGCTTGAGGTTATGAGATTTGAGATGGAATTCATGTACACCAACAAGGTATGGACCTTGGTGGATCCACCTGAAGGGGTAAAACCCATAGGGTGCAAGTGGGTCTTCAAGAAAAAAACTAACATGGGTGGTAAAGTACAAACTTGCAAAGGCAGATTGGTTGCAAAGGGTTTTAGATAAGTTCAATGTGTTGACTATGATGAAACCTTTTCTCCATTTGCCATGGTTAAGTCCATCATGATCATGCTTTCTACTGCAGCTTATCATGACTATGAGATTTGGCAGATGGATGTTAAAACCACATTCATTAACGGGAATTTCTTGAGGATGTATACATGACACAACATGAGGGTTTTATAAATCCAAAGGATGCAAGCTGGAATATTTATTTTTACAAGATAGTCAAAGAGTTTGGGTTTACTCAAAATGAATATGAACCTTGTGTGTACAAGAAGGTTAGTGAGGGCATGATTGTATTCCTCATATTGTATGTGGATGACATACTATTGATGGGGAATGACATCCCTACTTTAAAAAATGTAAATGCATGTCTAGGATATATGTTTTCTATGAAAGACTTAGGAAATGCATCCTACATTTTAAGAATCAAGATCTATAGAGATAGTTCTAGAAGGCTTATTGGACTAAGTTAGAGAACATATATTGATAAAGTGTTAAAGAGGTTTAGCATGGATATCTCAAAGAAAGGAAATTTGCCCATGGCGCATGGAGTTACCATCTCTAAAGCTCAGTGTCCCAATTCTTATGAAGAAAGGGAAAATATGAGTAGGACTCCATATTCATATGCAATTGGATCCATCATGTACGCAATGTTGTGTACCCATCCCAATGTCTCATATGCCTTGAGCATGACGAGCATATATCATTTAGATCCAGGTGATTCTCACTAGACTGCCATGAAGAACATCCTTAAGTACATGAGAAGAACTAAGGATCAGTTCCTTATTTATATAGGAGAGGAAGAGTTGGTGGTAAAGGGTTACACCGATGCATGCTTCCAAACTGACAAAGATGATTATAGATTACAAACTAGATACGTGTTTTGCCTCAACAACGGAGCTATGAGTTGGAAGAGTTCTAAGAAAGAGACAGTTGCTCGTTTGACAACAAAGGCATAGTATATTTTCACATAGAATGAAACAAAGGAGGCTTTTGGAATCAAGAAGTTCATCTTTGAGCTTGGGGTAGTTCCAAGCATCAGTGACACAATTGAGAAATATTGTGACAACAATGGATCTATTGCACATGGTAAGGAACCCAGATCGCATCAACATTCCACACATATAAAAAAGCATTTCCATATCATACCAAAGATTGTATAGCAAGAAGATGTGAAGATTTATAGAGTATGAACCGAGAACAATATTGCTGACCCCTTGACAAAAACACTTTTGCAGCAAAAGCATGATGGTCATGTTAGATCACTTGGAATAAGATTCATGGGTGATTCACTCTAAGTGCAAGTGGGAGTTTGTTGGTATGTATGCCTAGAGAGATAATCATATGATGATTGTAATGGAATCACATGTAAATGATTTGATTAATAATAAAGGCAATTGTCTAATTTATTTTGTTTTATTTGGTTATGAGATAATGAAAAAATATAATATATGTCTAGAAAATGATATTACTCAATGATATATGTCTTCATGTTGATGACTTGAATACTGAGATCGTATAAATGTTAAGAGTATATACATTCTCATTGTGTCCCTAGTCAGATGTTATTGTGGAAGGTTGATACACAAAAATAACAAATAAGACTAGAGTGTGTGTTGGTTGATGACTGAATCTGATCAGTTATGATATGTGATATTAAAACCAAACACATAGATACTTGTTAGAGAATAGTGTATCAGACAGTCCCACCATAAGAGAGATACTTGAAAATCATAATTGGTAGTCAGAATCATCTCTTGTAGTGTTGGCGATGGTTGTGGTTCTTAGACCTAAAGTCACCACACTCATCATATGTTGTTTGGTGCACTTTGACATCATCCTCCATGATTCTAAATAAGGTTTTCCATAAAGGTGATGACCAGATACACTGTGACACATGGGGATGACTGTGAGTGATGTAGATGGGATTTTTCCCTCCTACGGCAGTATGATATTCCGACCACTTGATAAGCGAGACTGTGAAATGCATGGCCATGCTCGTGTGAGTCAATATATGATATTGAGCTTACATATATCTCAAACAGTCTACTCTAGTTCAAGAAACATGGATTGAATAATTAAAGAGGACGACGATTCTATGCCTCAAGTTCAATGTGGATATTAATGACAAAGGAACTATACAAACACTATAACACCAATTGCAGATTGTAAGTTTAAGTTGTTATCTAAATTTCCATTTACTTGGGTAGCAATGATGTGTTACTAGACACTGTGCTTTGCTTGTGATGTCATAAAATGGTTATGAACACTCACTGTCAACATAATATGGAACCAATATGGTCACACACAAAGGATTCACTTGGAAAAGGAGTTTATTCATGAATGATAACTAAATTGATTACTAAAGTGTTTAGGTATTCAATTTAAACAAAAATTGACTAACTAGAATCCGAACCGACCGGTTCAAGTGTTGAACTGATGTGTTGGAGTGTCAGGTTGATTGGAGATTGCATTGGCTGAATTCTGGATGAACCAAGGCATGAACCGACCGATTCACTTAGTGAACCGATTGGTTGAAGGTCACCAGACGATTAGTTCATGAGATGAACTAATCGGTTTATGGATCAATTTAATTGCATCAAGGATTAGTGTTGACGTCATGTTGTGCATTAATTGGATTAGAATTGCCAATACAACTGTGATTCGGAAACATGATGAAATGACCAGTTCACCGAGTGAACCAATAGGATCACATGCCAACCGATCGGCTCACCTATGAACTGATCATTCTGTCACTTGTAGGTTGTGAAAATTCATAAAATCCCGGTCCCTTCCACTCCCACATAGGATGGGAACCCTGATCCTAACCCTCCTATAAATAGAGGGGTATTGGGGGCTCCTTAGAGACACAACTCATTGATTTTGAAAATTATTAATCTTCTCTGGCTGTGGTAACCGAGAAAACCTGAGCAAGTCCTACCCAATAAAGGTAAGGATAACAAGGGAGAACAATTATGAGAGAGAAAGTTGGTGACTAGTACAATGACATGAAGGGACAACTCCTTCTTATCCATTCTTCTACAGAGACAAGAGTTTCCAATTGTTCGTGTGGACTACTCTAGAGGTGTGGAGATTTTCCAACTAAGAGGATAACATCAAACTATTGTGTGTGGTGATTAACCAAGAGCTACTGCAGACACTATTCGAGCATGACTTGAGAAAAATGGCATGCACTATGACGAGGAGATTGTCATTGGACTTGCTCTAGGACCATGTATATCCTCTAAACCATCATTCTCATTACATTGTTATTGACACGATCTACTATTATAAAGGAAATATGGCAGTTAAATTTTTATTTCCACTGCCTTCTCTGCTGCCATATATTCCTACACATATGTCATGAGAGAAAGATCAAAAATTTCTCAGTCTGATTTAGAGATGGAAGACCTCGAGATTTAAGTCAAATTTTCAAAGTTTGAATCTTAGATCCAAGTCAGGGTTCCAAGTTTTGTAACACCAGTACTTGAGAAAAGATCACCATGAGATTACAAGTCTTTGATGGCTCATCCAAGGGACTTGAATAGGAGGATAAGGGAGAAGATTAGAAGTCATGTCCTATTGGTCAAATGATTTCTATGTGTGTGAAGGGCCTAGAGAGGGCTCTATATATATAGAATTGGGTAGCAAGAAACTTTTCTATTTTTTCTTACTAGGGAGAATGTGTAACGTATATTGTAAAAGCATACAACTTAAGAAATTGCTAACACATAATAGGAAAGAATAAATATAGAAAAAGTTCTACCATCCTTCCATTTCTTAATGTCAGTGTTTTATAATTTATTTTCCCTTTTTTCTTCAATAACTTGAACACAAAAATATTGACTACTACATTTACAATAAAGAGACTTCTATATATCTCATTGTGTAATTTTTTACTCAATGTAAACATGTATAATAATTTAATATACAATTGTTTAGGATATACTTATTGAATTCTTTTTTTAAAATTCCTTTTGTCAACCTCTTATATATACTAATTAATTCCATTACAAAATAATTTTCCATAATGTTCTTTTCACTATATATTCATTGAAAACATGTATAGCAATTTATTTTAATAAAAGACATCTACTTAATTAATATTAAATTACATACAAGAATTCAAATGTGAGGCAACCATATATATTGCAGATATATTTACATTAATTATTTGTGGAGGAGATAGGCACTAATAAATTTATATATCCAAACTAATTATTATAAACACATGAATTTCATATCAAAAGAGTGAAAAAATTACCTGTTGAACCATTTTCCTTTTTCCTTGTTGTTGATCATTTTTTAAGGTAATAGGGAAGTTTACTAAGGAAATCATTTAGTAAAGATTATTGTTATTTCTTATTTGGGTTAAGTAATTGATTGCATAAATTTGGGGATGGTTATTTGTTTCCAAGCAAATATATAATTGAGTTAAAATATTTGTCTCCTTGATGATATGCTAATGTGATTGTTTTCATTTATTGATTGTTTTAAAACATTAAGAGAGAACTAGTTATTTAAAGTTTGTTCTAGTTTAGTAATTATATTATGTTTTTCATATTGTTTCAATTACCTCAGTTTATATTTCCATAACTCGTATTCCATTTTAAGATATTCAGCCATGATAATTTTTCCATAGATTTACAACACTATTTCCAATTATGTTATACCACAATTTTATTTATTACAACTTTACCAAAGTTATATATGTATAAGGCATACAATTTGGTTTATATTATTTATTTGATATTTTAGATGCTTTTTTAGTAATTAATTTAATATTTTGGCCTTATCTTACATTTTCTTTCTTAGTGAAATTAAATATTTATGATTGTTCAAATAATATGAAACTTGGTACCCGAGGTAATGGAGGCCAAAGAAATACAATTTTGAATTTATATTTCAATTTTGGGACTTCCTTTTATGAGTTCTAGTGCAATTTGGATTTAGGGTCATAACCACTATATCTTTGTTGTAATGTTACAACATTATTATCAACATTCATTTAACTGATTCATATTATCTTCAATTCATTTCCAAAAGAATTTCCATGCATATTTAGTCCATTAAATCATTATTTATCTTAGATGATAACACATTATTTATATTTATGGTCATGGGAACAAAAATTGTTATCCTAAACCACATTATACCTCTTACTAAACATATTTTAGCCATTATTTGCATTTTAGTTAGCAAAAGGAGCATACATGACATGCTTAATTAATTTACTTACATGTTAGTAAATAATTAAGTTATAATGTGAGTATGGGTGTATTGATATGTGATGCAAATTATAGAACTTCATACCGCTTATTATGTTATATTTATTTCAAGCCTAAATATGTAATGGGTTACCATGAAGTTATTCATGTTGTATGCATTAAAAATATTCATTAAGGCATAACTTTATCCTTGTTGGTCAAATATAAGGAACCAAGATTACTAACCTCTTAAACATGGAATAGAATAAGATCCTAAATTTAAGTTCGTTACAGAAGGTGAATATCCCTTTGTTGGGTGTTATCAAGCATATTCCATCTTATGCTAAATTTTCAAGGATATGTGCACTTTCAAGAGGAAGTCAACATGAAGAATGCCTAAGAAAGTCAAGTTGATAGAATAGTAAGCTCTGTTATCCAACATACACCTCTCGTGAAGAGGAAAGACCTTGGAGCCCTACTCATACGTAGATACATAGGGACATCACATAGACCAATCCCTCCTTGATTTGGGATCTAGTGTGAATTTGATGCCATATAGTGTCTATGTGGAGACTTTGTACTCTACAATAGATGGATCATTCAATTAAAATGTCTGAAGAAGGGTGGATGATGTCTTGGTAATGATAGATAAAGAAAGGGAAGTGGTATTCTCGACATATTTTGTTGTTCTTGACATGGATCCAGAGTATAGGAAGATTCCCATCATCTTGGAAAGACCATTCCTATCTACAGTTAATGTTGAAATACATGTATGTAGAGCATAATGACAATCTAACATAAAAATGAATATGTTCAAGAACCCCCCATAACATGAAGGAGATGAGGATGTCGAGCATTGTCACTTGAAGAATTCAACTAATTACTCAAAATATGAGGATGTAGAGGACCACCTTTTCATAAATTTTATGGATCAATGGGATAGGGAAACCCAACTGAATGAAAATGAGAGATTTATCCACTTTTAAAGTGGGTGCACAAAACTTCACAACGCTTGATTGATTGAGAGCACTACAAGAAGCCTGACTGAAGGCATTAAGCTTAGCATTAGTGGGAGGCAACCCACCTATGTTTGGGAACTTCTTCACCCAAACTTTTATTTTTGATACTTTTTGGTTATTTTTACACAATTCTAAGAAGCAGTCACACACTATACATGATGGTTTTTCTATTTTTGAATCATGTTAGGACAGGTGCATAGATGGAAAGATGATGCATGGAGGAGCCAGCCAAGAGAAGATAAAATTTGAGAAAAGAAATTAAGGTGAGTGAAAAATCTATAGGAAGGAAGCCACCATGGTCGTGCCATGTAGCATGGTTGTGGTGCCATCCAGATAAAATGGTCATGTGCCTCAGTACGGTCTCGTGATGACTCTACCTTGCCCACTGAATTCCATGTTGAGCAGTCCCCCTCTTGGAAGCTATCAAACATGCCTCCATGCCCATTACCCTACTATTCTAAACTTATAATTCATGTTGAGGACAAAATTGTTTACAAGTTTGGGGTGGTAGGGTATTAAGACCTTAATTTGACCCATATTCCTCTATGCATCTTCTTCTATTTGTTTTTCTTCTGAAGATGATCAAATAGTCGGACTAACTCATATACTTGCCCGTCCATACTTGTTGTGCTTTCTTTGCATACGTTCATACATATAGTTCATTTTCTTGTATTTTTGCGTATCTTTTAAAAAAAAGAGGCTTTTCATGCCTTCCATGTCATGCTTGCATTTCACCTAGTTTTTGGTAGTTTTTGTGTATTTTTGGCTAGGATTTGCTTGTACGTTGTTTGTTGCTTCCTAATGTGGGTTTAGATATGATTAAAGGCAATTTGGCACCATTTTTGCCATTTTTTCCCAAGCATGAATCTATTTTCCTAATAGTGTTTCAACTAAATCTCTACTTATTGCGATGTGAATGGTTAGAAAATGGGACAGTGCGATCCATTGATGATGTTTTTGGCTAAATGTGTTGTATGATGGATTTTTTCATGTTCTCCAAGCCTCTTGCAAGTAATGGACTATTTTAATAAAGATGTGATCCTTGCAATCCTTGAATGCTTGGAATTATTCATTCATTGCGGAAAGAGTGTAATAAATCATATTTCTTATTTTATGAATGGTTTGTCATTTGGTGAGGGTTGCATGGATTAGCTTGCTTGGATAAAATCATACATAGATCTTCATCACCTATAACCTCTCTTTGACTTTACATTTCTTCTTTCATCTTCTTACCTCTCTGCCTCATGAAAGGATGCCAAAGGTGCACACATTAGCCTTGGCCACCTTCTAAAAGTTTGGGGTGGCCATATCCATACCATCTCATTTCTTCCCACCATATGCCTCCTTACACATGGGGAAGGACAAAAGAAAAAAAGGGTTGTATCTATGTAATAGCCTCTCATGAAAAGAAAAGAAAAAGACGATTGATCCTATATAACAACACTCCACTCCCTTCCATAATGCTTTCTTCTCTTTCTATGCCTAATAGGACTAGGGTAAATCAACTCTAACCCACTCACCTGTACACAAGACGAGTAGGTCATGAGAGGTGAAGTCTATGATGGAGTCCTAGCAAGTAAAACAACAAATATAACCAATTTTCAATATGTCATGCATGATACAGTCAGTATGTAAGTTGCATCACCTACACGTGTGATTGGTATCCCATATTTGAAGTTATTGTGCTTTGTGCTTGAATCACACTGAAAATTAGAACAATGAATGGAGAGTAGTGGATTGTAGCCTAATGCTATACACAAACTTACTTTAGCATATGACCATCACGATGATTGCATTTTCCTGTGTATTTCTTTAGTGAAGTGGAAGAGAGATTACGTCGGAGCATACTTGGGGATAAGTAGGTTTTATGTTTGGGGTAGTGATGCAATCCTCATTTAGAGCTTGATCTTGTGCCATTTTATCCTTTAATCACATCTAAACATGTTAGAATGCATTCTACTTCCCTTCATAAGAGATTATTGTCAGATGCACTTGTTGACGTTCTTTGCATTTTTTAAGGTACTTAGACCATGCTTTGAATGGACAAGAGAGAAGGAGGATGATTTTAGGATTAATTCATGCTTGGAGGAGCCTAAGGAGGGTCCAAGAGCTTCCCCAACCTACCCCTAGTGGCCAAGGGTCAAGTTAGAAAAAAGAACTCCATGGATTGCCAAAGTGAAGATCAAAGTGCAAGAGTAAGAAACCAACACAATAGCGGTACCATGGAATGGCTATACTGCCAAGGTCAAATTCACAGTTAAAAATCCAAGTTGAAGCAGCTGAAGAAAAGCTCAGTAGCACGGTTGAGTTGGCACCACGACTGTGGTACCACCTACTCACCACGACCTTGGTTCCCCCACGACCTTGATACCACCTACCCACCATGGCCATGTTGTCCATCACGACTGTGGTACCATCCCCCACAACCCAAAATTCCACAATTCATTCCATTCTTCTAACATGAACATTCCCATCTACCATAACCATTCCCACTCACTCCCACCACAAATGTTCTACCCTGAACGGATGTGGTACCTACCAAACTCTATTTCTTCCCTAGTATCATTTTACCTAATTGCCCCCACTTAAACCTAGAACCCAAGACCTCTATATAAGCATTGGGGTGGTTGGAGGTCGAACTTTAGCCTATTTGAGCATTCATTTCACCTCCCTATATCCTACTTACCTCACCCCACTACCATTTCATCACCTTCCACCCTAAAACCCTTCCTTTTAGGGGTTTGACTACTTTCTATTCCATTTACATGCCATTGCATCTTAGAGGAGGGAAGCATTCAAGTTTGCAACTGCTAGAGAAGGAGGATCCAACCTCTACATCTAGCTCCATGGATTCGTCTGCCTCTTTCTTCACCATTTTTTTGTTTTCCATTATTATGAGTAGCTAAGCCCCCTAAGTGGGTTGTTAGGGGCTAAAATGTGACTTTGAGACCAGATGGGGGAAAGTAATATGTAAAATTTCTAATTTCATTTGATAATGATTATGTTCTACTTTTAACTCAATTACCATGGTTTTATTATTGACTTGTTCTTGAAATTACCTAGAATTCTAGGGAAATGGCTTGTATGTAGCTATTTTGGGGATTTGCTCCTAAGTCCAACTAGTGGATCCCTAGTTAGCTATTCACCATACTACATGATAATCTATTCTCCTACACCTAGGTGAGAATCGAAGTAGCTAGGGTCTAGAATGAATTAGTGCAATTGGGTTGGAGCTACCTAAATTCTAGATTGCCGGTGATGTAGGTCCAAAACCCTCATTTCCAAACTCCATTACTAGCCTTGGCCCCCAATTGACCTAAGAGCTTCATACTATAAACCTAGACTTGATTATATTCTAGTAGAATTACACCTAGACCCTAATCCAAATGAGCCTCACAAGGGGGGATAAGGAGTAGTTCCCCTGTACACACCTTATTCCATCCATGGCCAATTAGTACTTTAGGGCAATTCTCTAGCACCTAACTTATTGTTTCGTTTGATGATCTAGATGAATGAACATTGCTTTCAAGTTATAACAATCAACCTAGGTTCTAGTCACATTACCCGAAATGGCCCATAGTTCCCAATAATTACTTAAAGCCCTGATTTCTTCCTTGTTAGTAAATGCTTGCTTAGTTGCTTTACTTGCCTACTTAGTTAATGGTCTTGTTCACAATGTTTAACATTTGCTAGTGTATTCAGTGTTGCTTTGTGTTTGTTTATGCTTGTTGTATCTAGTTAGTTTCTACTTTAGACCTTTTCTTGCCCTAGTTGCCAGTTGCTAATCTGGTGTAGTTTCTTGCTTAGTTTAACTAGTTGCCATCTCTAGTTTGTTAAATAGAATTTCTTTGCTAGTCTAGTATTAGTGTAACGACCCCGCCTCCCGGTAACCCCCAATTAAGGGAGACCAAAAGGTCAGAGCCGTTATCCCAATTTTCCGAATCAATGGTTCAATAAATAATCAATAATAATTACTAAATTCTACCAAAACTATACTAAAAAGTTGGAATAAAATAAAACTTTGCATACCTTTTTAATCTCTTGAATTTATAAACTTCTATCCACAAATGGAGTCTATTCTAACTAATCTTCCTTGTACTTTAATTCATATATTCAGAATGTATCACTTTACTATTTATCCTTTTCAATGTTGTACCTAAAATGCCGACAAACAAAATGGCAGTCAGTATAACGAATTACACTGGTATGTGGGGGAAACAATAATCATGCAGTTAACTGTAACAACATATTGCAAGCAATTATGGTTTAGCAAGAAAACTTTACGTTTTAAACATGACTACTCAATCCATACATACCCTAGCATCTATGTTGTCCCTGCAGTGGACATGGATACTACCTCTCATATGGTAGATCTCATCTGACCCCCATGATCCTACCTAACAGGTAGATCAATACATAGGGTCGTAGAGTCGCATGGCACTACCCAAAAGTAGCCCAATCACTGACTCATGATAACCTGATGGTCCTACCTCACATGTAGACCATGTACTAGGTCATCCTTTTCATCATCATCAAAGCTATAGAGGAGGACCAGGATCTAAGCTAGTCATGTACACATAATTATGGTGATAGTCATAGTCACTTTACAATTGCATGAAATAAAAAGGCAATCAAGCAGTTATTCCAAGCAATCGATAAAACTTCAGGAATCACCGGGAAACTAAAGTGATTTAGCCATAAGTGTAACCACATACATGTACTGCTGATTTTTGAGATAGAATCAACCAAGTAGGGAAATCCAATCAAGCAAGCAAGTAAAAGAATCCTGAAATAAACATACAATTTCCTTTTATCAAGATCTATCCAAACCAACTTGCTCCTTAGGATCTCTAGTCCTTTTTAGGATTTCTACCCCTTTTTAGGGTTTCACTTGCAATTAGGGTTTTGCCTTTACTCTTAGTACCACAAACCCTAATTAGACAAAACTACATATAAACCCTAAGTTTCACATCCTATCTCTCCTAGTAGGCTTAGGAACAACATTTATCAACCTTTTCCATATATTTTAAATTAAACATAGTTTTCTCTTCTTTTACCCTAAATTAGGGTTTCTAGATCCATTATCTTACATTCTTGGTTTATAACCCTAACTCATGCAATTTCTCATTAAAATCAGATAAGAATCTACCATTATCATTCAACAAGTTAATACTACTTGAATTAACTTATTATGCCTCATAGATTCATTCATTAACCTCAATTAGGGTTTCTAACCAAATTTTAATACATTTTCCATCAACTTAACATACTTTTGCAAATAGAAACGAAATTAGGTTCTCAAACCATTTTTATTGTGTTCCTCATATTACTATGATCAACTTTCATATATTAAGTTTTGTCATTAGAGCCTCCTAGTAATTTCTATGAATTTTACAAGGAAAACATATTTTCTGGAATATTTGAGCAGAGAGGGCGATTTACCAAAAATTCTGGGCCGCTCGATCAGTAGTCTGCTGGTCCGCCCTTTGGATCTGACACTCCGTGTCGCATGCCTCCACTTGCGAGGTAACTTAGCCGGCCGGGCCTGGGACCGTTGGATCTCTTCGCGAGACCATGGTGGACCTCAATCGGACGTCATCTGCTACTCGTCTTCTTCCTTTCCTGATGCTCGAGCTGCGGCGCCACCGAGGCGGAGTCCTCGCCGGAGAGGGATCAATCGAGGGGTAGAGAGTGAGCTAGGGTTTGGGAAGCAGCCGTCTGGGTTTGTAAGGATGTGAGGGATCGAGAGGGGGGATCTATTTATAAGATTTGGGCTCCTTTAGGGTTCCCCAACTCTTTCCGCCACCTGTTCCTCAACCTGGTTTGGGCGTATCCTCTAGAAACCTCAAAACACCCTAAAAATAGGGTCGATTGTGCATGGAATTGCCTCCCAGAGACCCTCGTGGTCTTGGATTCGTGGCATGTGGGAAGAAATGCGAAGAAATCGCATTGGGAAATCTCTGTTTCCCTCTCCCTTTACTTCTCTGACTCGAGGGGGGCTATGGACAACCATCGTTGGATCTGTGATCCTCTGGACCACACGGGGCATCCAATGGTTGTCATCGCTCCCTTATTTCTAATTTCTTAAAAACGAGGGGAAAAGGGTATTAACCAATGAAATCTTGTGAAAATTATATCTCTCTCCCCATTTATTATTTTTCACTCAAATTTTAGAGGAAACTCTGTCTTGGCATTATCTACTCATATATTAAATTTGAAACTCAAATTCCAAAGGAAAAGGGTGTTTCCTTCATATGCAAGTTATTCATTAATAAAACCAAATTAATTGATATTTCCTCTTTCTTTCGCCATTATCTTATCATCTTGGATTCCTTGGACCTCAAGGAACCCTAAAGGCATGAAATCCCATCTTGGGAAATATTCCTTTGCCTTTTTCTATTATTCTTTTCTCTCTTTCTTACTTATTCTTTTTATTAAATAAATTCCTTTTTCTTTATTTTGATTACTCTTTCTATTATTAATCACATGTAAACAAAATCTAATCAATTGTCGCCTTCAATGCCACTTTCTAGATATTTCCATACATTTCTCATAAATGCATTGCTCAATATCTATTATCTTTTATTTTTCTTTATTGTTTGGACTTTTCTTCTTTCCTCTCTTTTATATCGATTATTGGATTAATAGAACAATAGAAATCATGAAATTCATATCAACAGGGAGATTTGCAAAGAAACCCATTCTTTGAAGCAAATCATACAACCTTATCAATTTAAGTCCATATTCATAAAATTATTACATTTCAATTATGAAAACACATGTAAAATTGAGGTTGTAACATCCTACTCCTCTTATAGGAATTTTGCCCTCAAAATTCCACCAAACAAATAAGCAAATAGGATAAGACTTTCTCATATCCATCATCGGCTCCCATGTGGCTTCATCCTCTCCATGATGCTTCCAAAGAACCTTTATTGTCTTATATTCTTACATCTGAGTTCTTTCTCACCTTGGTACCATGTACCCTCATAGGTGACTCAGGATATTTTAGCCTCACTAGAAGCTCAATAGTTTCAAGGCTCAACACATGGCTCGGGTACATCACATAGTGTTCTAGATCGAACTCATGGAACACATCATACATAATATTATCCTGAGGGGTAAGGCTAAACATAAGCAACTCCACAAATCCATTTCAAATGGACCTATGTATCGGGGACTCAGCTTTAGCTATAGCTCAGAGGGGTCGGTTTTTATAACACATATTCTCCCACAGTGAACTGCATGTCAGTCTGCTTTGCATCAGCTCACGACTCATGTCGCCCCTGGGCTTTCTCAGCCATCGCATGATCAAAGCGACTTCATCTGCACACATTGTGGTCTCTTTGACCTTCACAAGGTCCTTTCACCAAAATCATCTGAATTAAGTGGTGACCGACACAGCCTCCCTTACATAGCTTCTTACATCGTGATACTAGCTATGAAGGCTATCATCACAAGCAAACTCTCTTAGGAAGGAACTGCTCCCACGTATCACCCAAATGAGCACACATGCTCTCATAAGACCCTCTAGTATGGATCATACTCTCTTGAATATCTATCAGTCAGGGGTGATAAGTTTTCCTAAACCTCAAGCTGACATCGAGTTCTTCATGTACCTACTTCCACCACATGGAAGTGATCTTGAGGTCATGCTCCAGATATTGAACTCAATCATAGTGTAGATGAACTATCTATTCCTCATATATAGTTCAACCAGATCTGTCACACTGACAGTGCTCTCCTTTTTAGACAAGGGATTAGGTCAACTTGGTAAGGCAACCTACCATACCCATATTGCATCATGACCTCTCTTGGTCCAGGGGATAACCACCACAATGTCTATCGTGATCTACTCCCATTCCCTTTCGGGGACTCTTCATTATCTATAGTAACTCACTGGGTACTGGTGTTCAACCTTCACCTCCTGGCATGCATGGTGACAAGCCACATGCAATTCTATGTACTTCTTCATCTCAGGTCCTCAAAGCACTACTGCAAACTTTAATCATCTTAATAGTACCAGATGCAGGGTGTACTTATCATCACAAGATCCTACATGTCATGATTCCTCAAGGTTGACTCCTCAAAAACCCTAGAATACTCTATTCATGGGTTCCATCACCTTCTTTTCCTGAGAAATGTATCTGAGGTTCTTCAACCATTCTCTTATTGCATCAAGCCCTAGGATGGCTAACCAAGCAACCACCACTAACTCGACCAACGGATCTCATTGTATCCGAATGTTAGCCAAACATATCTCACAGACTTAGGGTTCACCTAGCCACCTCTTCTAGCCTCTTTACTGGCTAAACTAGACAGCTGCGTATCGACAAAGAGCATCCATTACCACCCTACATCCTTATGTCCTAGGTAACGGTGAAGACATAAACCTTCATATATTCCACTTATCATCCTCATCTCGAATTTAGGTCTAACTGAGTCAAGAAAACTTTGAGCTCATCATCTTGGTTATCGAACTCAAACTTATATAAGTCATAAATTCCATATCGCTCTTGATAGGAACTTCCTCATATGATGACTACCTTACTTATCTTCGTGTGTGCAAACCATCTATACTTCTTCAATCCTCAAACATCATAGCAATGTTTCAAATCACATCATTTTTATCCTTAGTATAAGGCATGCGTATTGCCCTATCTCTCACCCCCATAACAAGAGGAAATAAGCATTTGGCAGCAGTCCAAATACAAAGTTCATCCCGTTCCAAGAGTAGAGATGGTGCATCATACATTGCCAATACACTTTTCCAATCCAAGTTGAAACGTACATCACATGTCTCTACAACATGAACATCTCGATTATGGGTCCACACCCATGGGAAGACTTTTCCTATCACCTCTGTATCTTAACATATCTCTTTTATGTGCAATCCTTAGTCGTTACCTCAAGGTCTCTAGGGTGCCGACACTTTTGGAGTGATCTGACCCTTACGCATCTAGGGAGTGACTATCACCGTTACCCCTTAGGCCCCATGAACTCATGAAGGTGGCTAGCCTCCTAACCCATGGCCCTTGGGCAAAGGTAGTTGTTACCTCCCGACCCTATGGTCTCGTGCATCCAGGGAATAGACAACTCCTACTTCCATTGGTCTTATCCCTTCATGACCTTAGTATTGACTTAGGATTCCATCATAACACATCTCATTCTTGAATATTTACCCAAAAATTCATCATCTCTCTGGGCACTCATGGTCAAACTTACATCCTTTCATAGGGATCATGGCAACCTACCTAACTTGGTCAGGCCCCATAAGGTTACCTCCATGGAAACATATCTTCATGCCCCTTAGAGATGGTCACACAAGGGTCTATAGATTCATGCTCACACCATGTTCTCTCCACTTAGCTCATCAAGATCCTATGAGAGACCTCTTTAGGTTACTCCGAACCTACACACAAGTTGATACTCACCCTACAGAAGGGTCCCTCCCCAGGATGGGAGAAAACTATTTCTTGAGAGCAACAAAGGTCACAAATATCCTTACGTCTAGGGTTTACACCATCATCAACATGCTTATCCCTATCAAGTTACTTAGGCACGTATCTAACAAGAAGACAACCAACTAAGACACTCTGGGTTCCTTAGTATTTCATACTTGCTCCTATTCTTCAACATCAGACCAAATCATACATGCATGTGTCACCAACCTATGTGTGCGGGGTTCATCAAACATATACCTTAGTCCAAGGGGTTTCCTTTTCCTCTATACATGAGGGGATCCCAAACTCGAATTTGTAGGAACTCAAACATCATTGTGAGCATTGGGTGTACTAGGTACTACTACTTCCCCTCTTAGGTCTAGGAACCCTAGGTTCTCGTCTTATGCATCAGTTGTCTGACTGCATGCTCAACTTTTCAACGACGAACCAAACATGTACAAGGTATGGCATGCACTTCCTACTATTATTCCATGTGAACAACACCTGAGAGTCCTACTCCAGGACAACCAACTTGATGTGAGACATCATAACTTGTAACCGTACCTCCCCAGGGTCTAAGGAACTCTCCTTTATATACCTATAAGGTAGGGTAAGCACCTACAACTTATGTACATCGGTTCAAGAAGCCTCTTCCTCTTTCTAGGGTTTGGTACCTCTAAAGGCAACTAGGGTACGACAAGCCTCCAAGGATCGTGTATTAGGCTACCACATACATCCATGTAGGTCATCCATTCTAGGTCATATCATGCCCAACTTCTCATATTCCTCATGTCTAGAAGTCTAGGTGTCCAACCTTCTTACTTAGGTCTTACTCTCTCTCTAGAGCTAACCCTACCACAAAGCTCTTAAGGATACACACATACACCTACATGGGTGAAATGTATGATCCAAACCTATGTTCGATCAAGATTATCCAAAGCTCTGCATGTTCATCTCCTAACCAGTCAGGCATAACCCTTCTGACCTAAGCCTCAACCTACTACCAACACTACTGACATTCTCTCCTAAATAGGTGCATGCTCTTCTATGCTCATATATGCCCATAAGGGTTTCTATATGGTCACCACTATCCTCTTTAATGAAGGAGTTATCCTTCACCCTAACCTGCACGACCCTTCCAAGGTTGGGTCTCCAAAAGGTACTAGGTCAAACCAACCCCACATAGCTCATGCTTCTCATGGGTACTCCAAACCAATATGCATGTCAACCTACGTACATACATGCATGGTCCACTATGATAATCAACTCATCTTGTAAACCCTCTTTCTAACAACCACTTAGGGTTAGGGTTAGCATCATCCTCAGAGGATGTGTCGGGTCTCTACCTCTTCTTGGAGGTCTCTTCCCCCAGGGATAACTCTCTCCTCATCCTCCTACAACAAGGTCTAACCTCAGAGCTCTCCTGAGGGCATGACAACACATGTCGTGCAACCTAAGCATGTAACTACTCTTTAGTTTACACTTAAACTATTAAGCTTATATCCATGACATCTTGTTTACATACTTTTCATTGATTTGGTGGAGGATTCCTTAATCCTTATTACTCTTATCCCAATCACAAAAGGGGTGTGGGGAGAGAGAAACCCTAAACCTTAGAAAATTAATTGAATTAGGGTTGAGAAGGAATGAAAATAGAGGAGAGATTCCTAAAGGTATCTTATTTTGAGTCAAGACCTCAGACTTTGTCCAAGTAGTCACACCGCATCCGGGAGTCCTCGTGACCGACTAGCGGGGCGGAGGAAAATATTGCCAGCCCCCAGACCGCGATCCTTTTCTAGACACCTCCGTCATCGGAAAATCCTCTAATAACTCCCTCAGGTTCGAAAGAGTTTGTAAAATTTAGTAATTACTAAGGATTAAATGAGAAACCATGGGTTCTGATACCAAATGTAATGAACCCATCTCCCGGTAACCCCCAATTAAGAGAAACCAAAAGGTTAGATCCGTTATCCCAATTTTCCAGATCAATGGTTCGATAAATAATCAATAATAATTACTAAATTCTACCAAAACTATACTAAAAAGCTGGAATAAAATAAAACTTTGCATACCTTTTTAAACTCTTGGATTTCTAAACTTCTATCCACAACTGGAGTCTATTCTAACTAATCCTTCTTGTACTTTAATTCATATATTCACAATGTATCACTTTATTGTTTATCCTTTTTAATGTTTTACCTAAAACGCCGACAAACAAAACGGTAGTCAGTATAACACATTATACTGGTATGTGGGGGAAATAATAATCGTACAGTTAACTGTAACAACATATTGTAAGCAATTATGGTTTAGCAAGCAAACTTTATGTTTTAAACATGACTACTCAACATGTTGTCCCTGCAGTGGACATGGATACTACCTCTCATATGGTAGATCTCATCTAATCCTACCTAACAAGTAGATAAATACATAGGGTCATAGAGTCACATGGAACTACCCAAAAGTAGCCCAATCATTGACTCATGATAACCTGATGGTCCTACCTCACATGTAGACCATGTACTAGGTCATCCTTTTCAACATCATAAAAGCTACAGAGGAGGACCAAGATCTGAGCTAGTCATGTACACATAATTATGGTGATAGTCATAGTCACTTTATAATTGCATGAAATAAAAGGCAACCAAGCAGTTATTCCAAGCAATCGATAAAACTTCAGGAATCACCGAGAAACTAAAGTGATTTAGCCATAAGCGTAACCACATACATGTACTGCTGATTTTTGAGATAGAATCAACCAAGGGAAATCCAATCAAGAAAGCAAGTACAAGAATCCTGAAATAAACATACAATTTCCTTTTATCAAGATCTATCCACACTGACTTGCTCCTTAGGATCTCTAGTCCTTTTTAGGATTTCTACACCTTTTTAGGGTTTCACTTGCAATTAGGGTTTTTCCTTTACTCTTAGTACCACAAACCCTAATTAGACAAAACTACTTATAAACCCTAAGTTTCACATCCTATCTCTCCTAGTAGGCTTAGGAACAACATTTATCAACCTTTTCCATATATTTCGAATTAAACATAGTTTTCTCTTCTTTTACCCTAAATTAGGGTTTCTAGATCCATTATCTTACGTTCTTGGTTTATAACCCTAACTCATGCAATTTCTCATCAAAATAAGATTAGAATCTACCATTACCATTCAACAATTTAATACTACTCGAATTAACTTATTATGCCTCATAGATTCATTCATTAACCTCAATTAGGGTTTCTAACCAAATTTTAATACATTTTCCATCAACTTAACATACTTTTGCAAATAGAAACGAAATTAGGTTCTCAAACCATTTTTATTGTGTTCCTCATATTTTTCTGATCAACTTTCATATATTAAGTTTTGTCATTAGAGCTTCCTAGTAATTTCTATGAATTTTACAAGGAAATTTTTTTTTTTGGAATATTTGAGTAGAGAGGGCGATTTACCAAAAATCCGGAGCCGCTTGATCAATAGTCCGCTGGTCCGCCCTTTAGATCCGACGCTCTGTGTCCTGTGCCTCCACTTGTGAGGTAACTTAACCGGCCAGGCCTGGGATCATTGGATCTCTTCGCGAGACCACGGTGGACCTCGATCAGACATCGTCTGCTCCTCGTCTTCTTCCTTTCCTGACGCTCGAGTCACGGCGGTGCCGAGGCAGAGTCCTCACCGGAGAGGGATCAATCGAGGGGTAGAGAGTTAGTTAGGGTTCGGGAAGCAGCCGTCTGGGTTCATGAGGATGTGAGGGATCGAGAGGGGGGTCTATTTATAAGATTTGGGCTCCTTTAGGGTTCCCCAACTCTCGCCGCCACCTGTTCCTCAGCCTGGTTTGGGCGTATCCTCTAGAAACCTCGAAACACCCTAAAAATAGGGTCAATTGTGCACAGAATCGCCTCCCAGAGACCCTCGTGTCCTTGGATTCGTGGCAGGTGGGAAGAAATGCGAGGAAATCGCATTGGGAAATCTCAGTTTCCCTCTCCCTTTCCTTCTCTGACTCGAGGTGGGTGATGGACAACCACTGTTGGATCCGTGATCCTCTGGACCACGCGGGGCATCCAATGGTTGTCATCGCTCCCTTATTTCTAATTTCTTAAAAATGAGGGAAAAAGGGTATTAAACAATGAAATCTTGTGAAAATCATATCTCTCTCCCCATTTATTATTTTTCACTCAAATTTAGAGGAAACTCTGTCTTAGATTTATCTACTCGTATATTAAATTTGAAACCCAAATTCCAAAGGAAAAGGGTGCTTCCTTCATATGCAAGTTATTCATTAATAAAACCAAATTAATTGATATTTCCTCTTTCTTTTGCCATTATCTTATCATCTTGGATTCTTTGGACCTCAAGGAACCCTAAAGGCATGGAATCCCATCTTGGGAAATATTCCTTTGCCTTTTTCCCTTATTCTTTTCTCTCTTTCTTACTTATTCCTTTTATTAAATAAATTCCTTTTTCTTTATTTTGATTACTCTTTCTATTAATCACATGTAAACGAAATCTAATCAATTGTGGCCTTCAATGCCACTTTCTAAATATTTCCATACATTTCTCATAAATGCGTTGCTCAATATCTATTATCTTTTATTTTTCTCTATTGTTTGGACTTTTCTTCTTTTCCTCTCTTTTATATCCATTATTAGATTAACAGAACAATAGAAATCATGAAATTCATATCAAAGGGGGAGATTTGCAAAGAAACCGATTCTTTGAAGCAAAGCATACAACCTTCTCAATTCAAGTCCATATTCATAAAATTATTACATTTCAATTATGAAAACACATGTAAAATTGAGGTTGTAACAGTTAGTGTTACTTCTTGTTTGATTGTCTTAGTTAAAATTGCCTCCATTCTTGCTCATCCTTCTTTCCTTCTTAACTAGAATTACTAGTCTAGGGTTAAAGTAGGTTTTGCTCTTTCCTTCCTTTAATTTTTTGTTTGGACCACAAGTGTAATCAAATCAAACCAAACCAAACCAAACCAAGTTAATACCCCTCAACCCTATATTTTGCATTAGGAATCTAGCTTAAAGTGACTTAGCTCTAGTGCCCCTTATCTCCCTTTAGTTTGACCCCTAACTTGCCTACTACTATATTGTGATACGATCATGTACGCTTGCAAGGTAGTGTTCTTTGTTTATTTTAGAGTGTACAAATTTGTTATTCCAAGTGTGTGTGTCTCGCACACACACCAGTTATAACTAGAGGCAATAAACTTTGAGACTGAGATTTTAGTACTCAAAAGTTTGGACTAGAACATGCTTATTATCACTATACTATACTCATACCAATGAACACATGCATATTGTTCAAGCCTAGAATCTTACTTCCAAACTTCTCATCCAAAGCATGCTAAAGCTCAAAGAAAGTAGCCACTTTGTGGTAGATATCATAAAGCTCATCAGAGAGGGCAGGCAAGATCCTAACCCATGACTCAAATAATATATTTCTTTAGAAACCTTAGTAGGAGAAGAAGATGAGAAGAAATATATCTACATGTAGCTCAAGGAAAGTAGCCACTTTGTCTCTATACGAAATATATTACTTTTCTCCTTTTGGTCATGACTTGCTTTCTGGAACCACACCTTGTCTTTTTCTTTTCCCTCTCTACTCTCCATCTTCCGCTATCACGACCCCTTTCCTTTTCTTATTTTCATTTTACCCACTTCAGTTTCATCTCATTCAACCCACGTAACCCCCAACTGAGATAACCCTCTCCTTGATTAAGAATGAGTGCTCAACTTGCACTCCTTTGACCCAGTCAACTTTCTTGCCCTACAATCTCTCCGCAAGAATTGACCATAAACAATCAAAATTAACGAAGTACTTGCACAAAAGTCAGATATACCTACTCACACCTCTCACTTCCTAGCTCAGATACGGTGCTGACAGGCCGTTTTAGGAGGGTGTCCTGATAGCAATCTAGACTACACATAAGGAATCATTTGACACTCTTTGCTCCAACGGTTCAAATTATGTAGGGGTATTTTTGGAACTCTAGCTGATCATTTTTTTCTTCAGCTAGGTTCTCTTTAAATTCGAATGCTAGAATATCCTTGTTCCTTTTCTCACCCTCATGTTCCTTCCCTATATTTGTTTATGTTATCCTCCTATTTGTTCATTTTTTCCACAACTTTGTTCCTTTTCTTCTCCTCTTATTCATTTTCTCTCCCTCCTCGTTATCTCCCTCCTTGTTCATTCTCTCTCTCTCTTGGTCCATTTTCTCTCTTTCTTTGTTCTTGTCATCATCCTACTTGTTTATGTTGTCCCCTTTTTGTTCCTTTTCTCTACAACCTTGTTTTTTCTTCTCCCCATTCATTTTCTCTCCCTCATTGTTACTTTTCTCCTTTTGCTTGTTCCTATTGTCCTCCTACTTGTTATCCTCCCCTCTTGAATCCTTTTCTTCCTCTCGACAAATAATTTTATTTCTCCTCCTTGTTCCTTTACTCTTTTTGCTTGTTCCTAGTGTCCTCCTACTTGTTCTTTCCCCCACTCATTATTCCTTTTCTTCTTCTCAACAAACCATTCCATTTCTCCTCGTTCATTTACTCTCCTCCTTGTTGCTGTATCCACTTGCTTATTACTTTTCTCCACAACCCTATTTCTTTTCTTCTCCTACTCCTTGTTCATATTCTCCCATTATTTCCTTTTCTCCCACAACTTGTAATTGTTGTTGTACTACTTGTTCCTTTTTCCCCTCCCTTGTTCCTTTGTCCCCGTTGTTCCTTTACTCCCCATCATTGTTCTAGTTGTCCTCCTATTTGCTGTTTTTCCCCCTTCGCAAAGCACACCCCTTTTATCCTCCTTGTTCTTATTGTCCTCCTTGTTCCTTTTCTTCCCCTCCTTATTCCTTTTCTCCCCCTTTTTGTACCTTTTGTCCTTCTATTTGTTCCAGGCAGCGGTAAAAATCAAACTAACAATGTCTCCAAGAGGGTTCAAAACCTAGACCTCTCGCTGGGAGACCCAACACTTTTATCACTAAGCCACGAACACTTCCTTATTTGAAAATATGGGAATATATATATATATATATATATATATATATATATATATATATATAGAGAGAGAGAGAGAGAGAGAGAGAGTCAAGCTAGAGTACACTCGAGCGTATTCAGAGAAGAGTACACTCAAGTAGTTTTCCATGATGCAATATCTTTTTCAAAAATCTAATCTGTTGATCTTCTTAAACATCTTGTGAATAGCTCCTATACAAAATTTGAGCCCATTTAACATTTATAGGTCATGTTATGAAGACCACAAAAAAGTATACATTTTCAAATTAGTTTCGTGAGTTGATTTTGTTGCCCTCGGATGAGTGACTTACACTCATACAAATGAGCTCACAATTTGTATGTAGCCTAATAATAGTATGACAATGAAGATCAATGGTTTACATTTTGTAAAAAAAATAGTCTTGATATGCAAACACAACTTTAGTGTAGCGTGCGATCTGTACATCGAGTGTATTCCAGCCTAACTATCTCTCTCTCTCTCTCTCTCTCTCTATATATATATATATATATATATATATATATATATATATATATATATATATATATATATAACATGTGTTGCAACTATCTTGGCGCGTCCAGCTAAAACACACTATCTTGTATTACGCTCCAGCTGGAATGCACTTTTTCAATTTCCAAAAATGCCTCCGCGTAAATCTGGACCATCCATTGGAATATGCACCAAAGATGCCTGAAAGATACCATTTTTGCGGTTGAGACTGCGTTCAACACATGCTGAAAGAAATCCTTGTCAGTACTAGATTTTTTTTTGCTCGGTTATCATCACCCTTGTGCCTCATCTCCTGCTGCTGCCTAACCTTATCGCCACTTCCCATTCTTCTCACTTCAATCTTGAATGTCCGTTCAAGCCTCATCCTACCCTACAAGTATTACCACCTTCAACTGCCCGTTGTAAATGTCAACTTTGTCGCAGATGCTCTGCCAACCACACCACTCACATGTGTAACTGGAACCACCATTATGCCTTGGGAACATTGTCCATCTGCAGCAACAATGGTCACCTATCTTGTATTTAGCAAGAAGAGGGTGCAATCACCAGCACACCCTCCATGGTACATTAGTTTGTCCACATGATCATGGAACCACAACATCAACAGGGCAACACTATGCAACCTAACAACTTTGTCTCCTTCCATTTGACGTCATCAGATGCAAGGAGGAGAATATTAACCTTTTTCCCAATTTACTATAAGCATGTTTACCATTATCCACCCCACCCCACATCACTCCTCTCTTCTCCTTGGTAGGTATGAGGAGATATCAAGAGAAAATTGAAGATCATTGATCCCACACATGTGATCTAGTTCTTACATATTCATCTGTGTTGACACTTGTTATAGCACATCTTACTTGTAGCAACACATTTTAAACACGTTGACCACTTGCTATATTGCAATATTCCTATAACATTGCATGTATCCCAACTATCATGCATTATCCTGATGTTGCTACTTTTTGTGACAAACTATTCGAGAACAGTGACGACTCATATGACTTCTACAAATATCTTTCATTATCTACTTCTTTGGATGCTTGTGAAAGTATCAAATATTTTGGTCCTTTGGATTAGGTAATCATCAATTTTAGGGAGAGTCTCATTTGCTATCATTGGTTTTGCTTGTGTGTTTTACCCTCATCGATGAGAGAATGACCGCTTACTACTAGATACATGTATTTTTTTAAAGGGGAGTGCTTGGGTGTTTTGATTATTGGATTGCAAGATTAAGGGGAAGTCAAATTTTGTAAGGGCCTTTGTTATCTCTTTTGGTATTGACAAGTTGGATACATGTTTCACCCGTGCTCTTAACTTGAGGGGGTGTTAGAATAATTAGTTATTGTGTTTCTTATGTGACCAGTCCAAGTGTATTTGACACATTATGGTTTCATCCATGACTTCTATTAGTTCCCTCTCCTATATATATAGGAGCATTTTTATATAATAGAATTAAGTAATTTGCCTCCATATTATTTTCCACAATTACAATTATCCTTTTTTTTCTATAAAAAGGTGGCCATTTCATTCAACTCAGCTTGGGGTCAAATCTGAGACCTCTTGGTTACAAACCAACTGTCTTGTCCAAATGGCCATTCTATTCTTCCAATTATTCGAGTGAAATATAATATTTAATGTTGCATATGTACCCTATACTGATAAGTGTGAGGCCATTACGATACCACTATTCCAACTGTGAGATAATGTCACCTTCTTCATGATCATCAAATAGATTTGCTCCCTTGAACATCGTCGGTAGAAAGAGATGTGAAGACACTAAGGTATTGTTTTGCCTTTGAAGGTTTATGGGCAGTGCTACACATCACCCTAGTTGCACCCGTTTTTATACCATCTCCTTGGGACCTATTAAATCTAATCAACCAATTTAATGTGCATGTAGCGCGCAACAACAATATGCAAGTTTGCAAGCATGCAACACAACAATATTTGTAAGCTTCCAAAAACATGCAAAACAACATTTAGTGGGCATGTGCAACATACATCAATATTGCATGTAAAAAATGCAACAACATTGTCTGCTTATAAGTAATTGATACTATATCTATTAGAATGAGTGATGTACCGGTGGAGCACTTACAAAAATGAGTATTGAAGTTATGTAGATCAAATAAAAGTATTGTTATATCTGTAAAAAATGAATATAGCATTTGAAATAGTATTGCACATGTTAAAATTGAGTATTTGTTGATGGAAGACTATAGAAAAGGAATACTAAGATTCTTTCCTATCAATACAATGCCTACAATATTTTAAAAGAATATTGAATGCCAAAACAATGATCATTGAGCATCAAACAACCGTTTAATAACAAAATAGTAATATAATTAAAAAATAGTATTCTTCACATGAAAAGATAAGTATTGTGTTTTAAATAAAAGTACTATGCCACAATGCAGTAGTATTCATCTAAAAAATAGTACCATATAACTATATATATTCCTAATCTCTCTCTCTCTCTCTTATCCATTTAATTCTCTCCCTGACTATCCCCACTATCTCCACTATGTCATTTATCTCTCCACAATTAATTCTTTCTTTACCTACCCCATAATGCACTTACTGTCTCTCCTTAATTAATTACCTCTGAACACACTTACCCAACCAGCCAGCCTCATAATACGCTATGGGTATGCATTCCAAGTGCAAATGGGGAGATGCCCATCATTTTCCAAGTTTATACGAAGGTGAGATAAAGAGGTGGCCTTTTCATTGAACTACCAGAAATTAAAGATTTAATACTTCATTCACAACCCTGCGCTGTGACTTATTCCACAAGTCAAACTTCATACTTCCGTTTTCCTCCCCGCTAAAATGAATGAAGACATGCATACTATACTGCTTACACCAAGCTAGCGCCCGCCTCCCTCTCAATTGAAATTTACCTTCCTGGTTAGAAATCTTTTGAGAATTGATGTTATTTGTCTGGTTTTGGAAAAGCAACCAGAATGCAAAACATGTTACACCCTCGAAACAACAAAATAAACATGATCGAAGAGTTTTTGTTTCTAGGGCAGTGACATTAATTGTTTATGGCACATCAACAAATATTTCAGACGCATCTCTTCCTTTCAATATGTTAAACGGATTTCCTTTCCCTAGGAAAAGAATCTATTTTCTAAAGACAGCAGTCGACCTAGCCTTGTTCAATGGATAGGACAGCAATGTTTGAAGAGCATGGAATGCGTCTCACTTGTTCTCTCATTGCAACCCTGTGTTGTGACTTATTCCACAAGTCAAACTTCATAATTCAGTTTTCCACCCCGCTAAATTGAATGAAGACTTGCATACTTTACCCCTTACACCAACTGTGCAAGCTAGCGCTTGCCTCCCTCTCAATTGAAAGTTACCTTCCTGGTTAGAAATCTTTCGAGAATTGATGTTATTTGTTTGCTTTTGGAAAAGCAACCAGATTGCTAAACATATTACCTTGAAGTAAGTTGATACTTATGTTACACCCTCAAAATAGGAAAATCTACATGATGTAAGAGTTTCTGTTTCTAGGGCAGTTACATAAATTGTTTATGGTACATAAACATATATTTCAGATGCATCTCTTCCCTTCAATATGTTCAATTGATCTCTTTTTCCCAAGGAAAAGAATCTATTTCCCAAAGCCGGCAGACGACCTGGCCTTGTTCAGCGGATAGGACATCAAGATCTGAAGAGCACAGAATGTGTTTCTTTTGTTCTCTCATAATCTACAGGTTGCTGCTCAAGATTAATATTTTCTGCACCGTATTCTTTTTTGAGGACAACCCTGTTCATTCTACTGAAGTCAAGCCAGGCTGAAGTAGATAATCAAATTGTCCCAACTGGAGTTCGACCTTTGAGATAAAAAAACCTGTCAGTGTATATGTGACAATGCAAATTCTTTTTTGTTTATTGCTAAAAGGCACAGCGAGGTCATACCTTGATTTTGTGCTTTTGTCTGTCCAGATTGAGAGGCACCGATACTTCGAGTACTCATGGTTTTATTTAATTGCTGAAGCTGATAGTCTTCTACTGGAACTCATTGAAATGAACCGGTTGGAACCAATAGATATGAAACGGTTGGAGCCAGGCCCACTCTCAATTGATCGCATGTACTCTGATGCATTGTTCTCTATAATTAAGGCGTCCTCAAGTTCCCTAACTACATCTTCCATGGATGGCCGGTACACAGAGAAGGATTCAACACATGCTGCCGCAACTTCTACCACTCTCCACATTGCCTCTGCATTGTGCCCAGTCTTTATGTTAGGATCTACAATCTCTTCTACCCTCGACTCTCTGATGAATTGTTTTGCCTGCACATGATGTAAAACACAATGAGCTTGTGCATAATTAACAAAATTCATTAGAACATGTAACCAAACGTCAGTTCTTCAGAATCACAGATATTCTTTTACATGTTGCAAGCGTTTTTTTTTGCTCACGCAAGTAGCCTAATTATTATTCTTCATTCTCCCCGTAATGGGATAGGCCGCTATCCCGTAAAGGAGCTTGCCGGAATGTCTTTTGGCTATCGATCAAGTAATTATGGCTCTAGACTTGCTATCATAGCAGTAAGCAGCCGATTGCTGTCCTACGTACTGCGAGTCCTAACTGCCATCCATCTGAAGCCAGAGGCCACCATGCTTTCTGTCATGCCTCGTCTGCTGGTGCTGGCACTGTATAAGGCTCCTTCCCACTCATGAGCAATTTCCTGCTGTGTATGGGTTTCATCCCTCTATCGATCTGTCTTCATGGAAGGCATTCAATGGTTCTTACCTCTTTTTCCGCAGCGCTGACCCTCTTTCATGTCTTGCATGATAGATTTGGAGAACAACAATGTAAATGATGAAAGGAGTACAATGAGTGCTATATATAGACCTGACTCAGGGTACGATATACATGAGGAATATAATATGATAAACTAGATAGACGGTAATAGGCTTAAGTAGGGGAGATCCATTATTCCTAATAAGATAGAATTACTCATTACATTAGTACTCTCCCTCAAGCTGGAGAGCAGTGTATTAAAAAACGGCCCAGGTGGCCGCTTAAGCGGCCAAGACCCCCATCCGCTTAATTTTGTCCTTAAGCGCCCGCTTACTCGGTTTGAAGAAAAGTGCCCGCTTTTTTCCCACTTCACCCGCTTTTTTCCGCCTTTTTCCCGCTTTTTTGCCCGCTTTTTTCCCGCTTTTTGAAAAAAATGCTGCTGTAAGCATGTAATGTTAATTAAATATATAATCCAAGTAGTATTGAGTATAATATATAAAGCTTGTATACATTAAATGTTCTATGATATACCTAGTCCTACTTTAGAATGCAAACTTTGTATGTAAGCTGTACATAATAGGGTACTGCTGTAATATATCCAAGTAAATATTGTATTACTCTATTATACTTCTAATGGTTTTACTGATTTTACTGATTTTATTGCAGATTTCGTTCATTACTAATTGATACTACTGGTTAGTATTACTGATTTCCTTAGAAATATATTTTTTATATGCACATACATGTAATTTTGTATATAAATATATAAGATTTTAAGCATCCACTTTTTCAAAAATCGCCCGCTCAATCGCCCACCTGCAGCTTAATCGGCTACAAGGTCCCGTCCGCACGCCTCCCACTTCACGCTTTTTAAAACATTGCTGGAGAGTATACATAATGTATTCCCAGGTTGCTATACATGTAGTTGAAGGAGGTAGGTTGAAATGGCTTCGTGAAGATGTTGGCAGTTTGTTCCCTAGTCTTCATCTATGGAGTGACAATCTTTTTGGCACGGATTAGATCAAATACAAAGTGGCAGTCACCCTCTATGTGTTTGGTGTGCTCATAAAACACTAGGTTGTTTGCTATATGGATTGTAGCTTGATTGTGACACTTAAGGATAGATGGAGATGATACAAGATTGTCAAGTTCATGGTGAATTGATGACACCCATTGGATCTCACAGCAAGCATGGGCCGCAACCCTATACTCTACTCCAATGCTAGGACGGGCAACAATTGATTGCTTCTTACTTTGCGGAGTGCTAGAATGATTTTCTAGGAGAACACAATAACCAGATGTGGCTCTCCTATCATTGACATTCCCGACCCAATCGACATCAACATAGTAGGTTCGGGAAATGTCCAGAGGAGACCTTTTGTAGAGAAGACCCCTTCCCGAGGCAGTTTTAGATATCGTGGAATCCTCTGTACTAGGCTCCAATGATCGATGAAATGTTTTGTCCTGTATTGACTAATGATGCTGACTGCAAAGGTGATGTATGGAATGATGACGGTTAGGTAAATTCACTTCCGAATCGTGCGTCAATACTATTCAGGATCATGAAAGGACCCCCTCTCAGATGTGACTTTGGTGTGGTAGTCCATCGGAAAGGAGACTGTCTTGGATTCAAGCATTCTGGAGTCAACAAGAAGATCTAGGTCATATCTCGTTGTGAGAGATAGATGTCACTCTTAGAATATAAAACTTCAATACCCAAAAAGTAGCGAAGACGACCAAGGTCCTTTGTGTGGGACGTGATTTGAGAGATCTTTCAAAGCTGAAATGCCTATAGTGTTAGTGCCACTAATGATGATATCATCCACATAGACAACTAAAATGGTGATTCCTAATGATGTTTTGGAGAAGAAGAGACTGTGGTCACTGGAAGATCTGGAAAAACCTAGAGAGGAAAGGACACCACTAAGCTTGTTAAACCATGCTCGAGGTGATTGCTTGAGGTTGTAGAGGGACCATTTGAGACGACAGACATGAGAAGACTCCCACTGGATGGTGAATCTTTGTGGTGCTACATACAAGCCTCCTCCTCTATCTGGCCATGAAGTAAGGCTTTTTTTATGTCAAGCTGATATAGAGGCCAATCTTGTTGAGTTGCTAAGGAGATAACAAGTCGAACAGAGGCAATACAAGTGATTAGAGAGAAGGTTTCAAAGAAGTCCATGCCATATGTTTGGGTAAAGCCTTTCACAACCAGACGAGCTTTGAGACATTCAATTGGTATTAGAATTGAACTTGATAGAGAAGATCCAATGACATCCTCTAATGGTTCTTGATCAGGAGTGACAGAACAAGATCCTAGGTTCCATCATGCATAACTGTCATTTCTTCAAGCGTCGCATCTTTCCAACCAAGGTCTCAAAGAGCCCCATGGTAGTTTTTAGGAATTTGGATGGAGTCTAAATGTTGGGCAATGATTTTAGCATGCGAGAAAGTTTTGAAAGACAAATAGTATGAGAAATGGGGTGACGAGTGCAAGAACATGTACCTTCTCGAAGTGTCACAGGGCATGTTAAATCTTTAGAATTGGACGATTGAGGCTGGACATGGAGCTGGGAATTGTACTTTGGGCATCAGTGATAGACATTGGCAAACTCAACAATCGAATTTGTTCCAAGAGGAATGTTAGGCTCCACTAATCAGTGGGATCATCAATGGGAGGAGACTCTACTGGATTAGATAGATCTAACTCAACAAATTCATTTGGAGGCAATGCTGATGTAGATGAAGGTGTGACAAAGAAAATATCAGACTCATGGAAGGTAACACGACCAAGACATACATCGACAATGACTTGAAATATAACACTTATATCCTTTTTGGAAGGTGGAATAGACAAGAAAAAACCGTTTTGATTGAGTGAGGATCAAGTTTATCTACCTTCAAATCAAAGTTATAAACAAAGGCATTACAACTAAAAACGCGTAAAGGGAGATGAAAAATCTTGTCTTCTGGAAAAACAATAGAACATGGAATCTTGCCTTGGAGAATAGAAAAAGGTTGTCAGTCTATAAGGTAGAAAGTAGCGAGAATAGCTTTAGACTAGTAAGGTTTGGGTAATTGAGCTTGGAAAAGAAAAGCTCCATAATATCCAACAAACCTGTCGATTCTTGCGCTCAACAACCCCATTTTTTTGATAAACATAGAAATGGAGTAGGTATTATTGTTGATAAGATGTTGAAGGATGACGTTATCAAGATTACAAGGATGGGTGATAGAATCATAGCTATCAAGATTGTTCTTGGGGGAAATATTTTTAACATTATTAGCGCTTATGCCCCCCAAGTTGGGCTTAGCAAGGATGCGAAGAAGGATTTTTGAGATGACATGGATGAATTGATGCAAAGAATACCGATTGAGGAGAAGATTATTATTGGGAGTGATTTAAATGACCAGGTGGGGAGTCACAATGCTGGATATGAGAGAGTTCATGGTGGTTTTGGATATGGCAGTAGGAATGGAGAAGGAGAGAGGATATTAGATTTTGCAGTTGCATATGATATGATTTTGACAAACACCCATTTCAAGAAAAGAGAATCTCATAAGATTACTTTCAAGAGTGAGCACAATTGTAGCCAAATTGATTACCTCCTTACAAGGCGGGTGGATCGTAACATATGCAAGGATTGTAAAGTGATTCCTGGCGAAGAACTCACGACCCAACATAGGTTGGTGGTTTTGGATATTAACATGAAGATCAATAAAGGCAAGCATAACAGAAACCAAGATAGTAGGATCAAGTGGTGGAATCTTAAAGGAGAAAAGAAATTGACTTTTCATGATAAACTCATCAAGGAGGTAACTTGGAATTTGGAGTTTGATGTTAACACTATGTGGCATAACATGAGCTCCTGCATAACAAAAATTTCCAAAGAGGTTTTGGGGGAGTCTAAAGGTTGTGGGCCTCCATAGAAGGAGACTTAGTGGTGGAATGATGAAGTACAGAAGGCTATTAAATTGAAAAGGGAGATCTATAGGAGCTTGCCCAAATCTGGAGATGATGCAATGTTCCAAAGATACAAGCAAGAAAAGAAAGAAGCTAAAAAGGTTGTTCGGGAGGCAAGGTCTAGATACTTCAATGATATGCATAAGAAGCTGGACACTATAGAAGGGGAAAAAGATATATATAAAATGGCTCATATAAGAGAAAGGAAAGGAAGAGACTTGAGTCAAGTAAAATGCATAAAGAATGAAGATAGTAGAGTATTCGTGAAGGACGATGATATCAAGAACTAATGGAGAAATTACTTCCATAAGCTTTTCAATGGAGATACTGCATATAATGTTAGCGACTCATGTGGCATGAATACAAGAGATATCATTTACACACGACGAGTTTCACCATTTGAGGTCAAGAATGCTTTGAAAAAGATGAAAATGCAAAAGGCATGCAGACCAGACGGTATTCCCATTCAAGTATGGAAGAGTATGGGGGATGAGGGAGTTATGTGGTTAACAAATTTCTTTAACAAGATCATGAAGACCAAGAAGATGTCGGATGAGTGGAGAAATAGTACTATAGTCCCCATCTACAAGAACAAAGGTGACGTTTAGAGTTGTACAAACTACAAAGGTATCAAGTTGATGAGTCACACGATGAAGCTTTGGGAGAGGATTATTGAGCAGAGGTTAAGATGTATAACGCATGTATCAAACAACCAATTTGGTTTCATGCCTGGAAGATAAAAAACAGATGCTATTTTTCTGATAAGGAGGCTTATGGAGAAGTATAGACAAAGTAAAAGAGATCTTCATATGGTGTTTATCGATCTAGAGAAGGCTTATGATCGAGTATCCAGAGAAGTGTTATGGATGGTTTTGAAGAAAAAGGGTGTGCCTATCCAATACATTGACTTGATTAAAGACATGTATGATAGCTCTACTGCAAGTATCAAGACTCCTGGAGGAGAAACACCAACTTTTCCTATCACAGTTGGGGTACACCAAGGATCCACACTCAACCCATATCTATTCGTTCTTGTTATGGATGAGTTGACAAAGAATGTTCAGCATGATATTCCTTGGTGTATGTTATTTGCTGATGATATTGTTTTGATTGACGAAACTAAAGATGGATTGAATGATAAAGTTGAACGTTGGAGAAAGGCATTGGAATCAAATGGATTGATGATTAGCAGGAGCAAAACTGAGTATATGCATTGCAATTTCAGCCAATCTCGCAGTGTGAATGATGGAGCCAAGTTGGACGGAGTAGATATACCAAAATGTGATAAATTCCGTTACTTGGGTTCTATTATTCAAATAGACGGGGATGTCCAAAATGATGTTTGTTACCGGATCACTACAGGATGATTGAAATGGAGGAGTGCAACTGGAGTATTATGCGATCAGAAGATCCCTCTCAGGTTAAAAAGTAAGTTTTATAGAACAACTATACGACCAGTGATGCTCTATGGGAGTGAATGTTGGGCGGTGAAGAAACAAGGTCTCAACAAGATGAACGTGGCTGAAATGCGTATGCTGAGATGGATGTGTGGGAAGACAAGAAAAGATCACTTGAGAAATGACTATATCAGGAATAAAGTGGGGGTGGCGAGCATTGAGGACAAGTTGCGCGAGGGCCGACTCAGATGGTACAGACATGTGCAACGCAGACCTACTAGTGCGCCTATACGAAGAAATGCTATTGAGCCAACCACTATAAATTGAAGAAGAGGAAGGCATAAATTAACATGGGATGAGCTTATAAAGAGAGATTTTGAATCTCTACATCTCAATCAGAATATGGCCCATGATAGAGCTGAATGGAAACGAAGGATCCATGTAGCCGACCCCAACATAGTTGGGATTGAGGCTTAGATGATGATGATGATGATGTGAGCACAAGAGCGTTGGTGGACAACCCCATCTCAGAGCAAAAGATGTCATGAAGCTAGAGACATATTCTGAAGTATTGTGGGTTCTTAACATTTTTAATGGATTTACAAAATTATGCTTAAGTCATTTTTTTATAACGAGGAACCCCTCTCGGGAAAGGCTACTATTGGACCTGACCTGGCCAAGAGTAAACCCCGGGACCATCCGTGTCATGGGGGGGGGGGCAACACGGCGTGTCCAATCAAATTCCAGTCACTGTTGCACCACGGCCGACGCCCAGATTTGAACTTGGGTCCCTTCATTGGGGATTATCGAGCCACACCACTGGGCTACCAAACGCCCCCCATAGATGAAGACATTTTAAGGTTTTGAAAACACAAAAAATCTCATCATGAGATTTCAACAAATATATCCTTGTCATCCTAGAGAAATCATCAATAAAAGTAACAATTAAAATGGCAAAATCCATTAAAAATTGTGGTTTGAAACAAACCACGAATGCCACAATGAACCAAATCAAAGATATCATTTGAACATAAAAAGGTTCTATGAGGAAAAGAAATCAATGATGCTTCCCTAATTTACAAAAGTCGTGTGGAAGGCTTATTAAACTAGATAAGATGGATCTATATGTTTGAGCTTATCTAGGAATGGGTGACCGTAGAGTTGATGAAGTTGGAGGGGCAAGTAAGAAACAAGGGCAGATTGAGGTGTGATATCGCCAAATTAGTATAGATCACCAAATCCACACCTTGCACAATTGTGAAAGTTTCGAGAATTTTGTAACACAAATCCATGACCACCAAATATTACATCACAATTAAAGGCATCAACAAGTTTGGAAACATCTATTAAGTTGAATGGAAATTAGGGACAAAATGCATAGAATGGAGTTTCGATTTTGGTGATAGATTCACACAACCACACTGTAGGTTAACTTTGATTGAACCAAACACAAATGTGATAAGGAAATTGGGAATATAGGAATCAAAGGTTGAAAGTAGGTGTGTCATACCAGTCATGTGTTGTATAGCCCCAGAGTAAACAATCCAAGAAATGTTGGATGCTGCCATGGAGGCCAGATGTCGTTGAAGAGGTCGCGACATTTGCAGAGACGGAGTTCACAAATCCATTATGTTGTTGGGAAACTTGCAAAAGTTGATGGAGGTGTCAGCAATTTGGGAGACATGTTGTGTTTCTAGTAGCACTTCTCCTCAAGATGTCCCAACTATTACAAAAGGTGCACTTGGGTCTTGGAGCATGTCCACGTCCGCGACTTCGAGTTGATGCAACATGACTAGCTGAGTGTTAGATAAGATGATTGGACTTTGTCGTGGGCGTACATCCAATTGTCATAAGAAAAGAGAAGGTGCCTCCAAGGTGGAGAACAGATTGCCTGGTAGAATGACATTGGACCGAGGCAAAGGCATGATGCATGCCATTTAGGAACTTTGGAGAGATGAGACTGGCGTGCTCTTTGGTTTGTTCATCAGAGTTGACGGGGCTAGAAATAATCCTATTGTTGTGACAAGATGACAATAGCGTGTAGTACTCTCCCAATGATTTCTCCCCTGGTGCTGGACAAAGTGCTTGTTGCAAATCTTGCTAGTGTGCATGTCATTCTTTTCTTTTACGTGATTGTTGGCGCACAGCCTCCCACATGTCCTTAGCGTTCTTATAGAGCATGTATTTAGAAGTAATGGGAGGTTCCATGCTATTCCACATCCATTTCTTGACTTAGATGTTTTCACTTCTTCCACTCGGGGTGTCCTCATCAGGCTTTTCAATGAATTTTAACTTAACATTGGATTTAAGAATCACATAGACAAATCCATCCATAGTAGGTAATTATATCCTGTGAGTTTGATAACGGAGGTTGGAACACTTTCATTGTAGACAATAGTATGAGGAGTATCTTTGCCTTCAGACGTGTTTTGAGAGAATATCACACCGGTAGATTCTTGGTGGATGAAGACACATCGGTATGAAGCATGGTGAGATAGAGAAGAAACCACTAGTATGAAGCATAATGGATTTAAGAGAGCCGGAAAGATGCACAGCTAAGCGCTCTCACAGGTAAGAAGCTTTGCGAGGGTGATTCCCTATTTTAGAAGTAGTCACCCATGTACGTAGGGAAGGTACATGGAGAAAAAGAGGGTGCGAGAGAGAACCTGGTGTTGTTACAAAAATTTTTAGAAAGTCATCACACATGTGCCACAATCAACGTGCCACCGTTATACTTCGGTTGATGAAAGAAAAGAGATGAAAATACCAGTTAGACTCCTTTGGAGGCTACTACACCTATTTGCACCCATCCAGGGGCAAAGGCTGCAACTCCAATGGGGACGAAAACCTCTTGCTCCTCCAGGTTGGAGGGCGGCACTCTCTGTTGCTGCCCTAGAGTGGGCGGCAACTGCGGCGACTGTATCAGCTATTTGTTGCCTATGACTGGCAGCAACCTGCCACCCACAACTAGTGTTCTACATCAGACGTGGATTGTTGCCCGGCCAGCGGCGGTCAACTGCTACTCAATGGCGGGTGGCTGCTGCCTGGCGACAAACTGTTGAGTCTGACTGCGTGGAAGAGAGAGGAGGGGAGAGGGGCGGGTGGCAGTAGTGGGAAGAGAGGATAGGAGAGAGAGGGGGCGGTTGACGGTGACCTCTAGGTGTGTTGCTGCGCGGCTGTTGTTGCTCTCTAAGCCATTGAAGTTTTTATAAATGCTCTAATACGATGTGATAGACTTTGAGAGCAATCTTATTAACAATAACAAGAGTACAGTGAGTCCTATATATAGACTTGACTCAGGGTACTATATACACGAGGAATGCAATATGATAAACTAGACTGAAACAAATGGGCTTAAGCAGGAGAGGTCCATTATTCCTATTAAGATAGAATTACTTATTACACGAACATCTTGTTTTACTTTTAGAAGTAGAGTAACTAGTTAAATCATAGTGGAAGATGTTGTAGCTCAACTCTTTCCCCGGACATCCTTTGAGGTAATGTAAGATACAGTTCACATATTCCAGTGGTATTGTTGAGGTTTATCGAGATATCTACTAACCAATCCAACAACAACAGTGATATCTTGGCAAGTCACAGTCTGCATTGTTGAAGTAGAAAAGCTAGGAAGGCATGATACCGAGAGTGTTGATGCATAGGCAAGTTGTCAATGTCTATAACGTGGCATGAAGATGCGTAGTGGTGTTGATGCATCCAGCTGATATAGCAATTTTAAACATGATATATGCGAGCACAAGTAGAAGAGAGATGATGTATAGAAAAGACATAGCAAAGCTCTATGAGAAGCAGTGAACCCTGAGGAAATTCTTTCAAAAAAGCTATCACAGTTCTTTGCTTTTTCTTCCATTCTGAATTATTCTTCTCACACTCTGCAGATCCCCCTTACTCCAACTACAAACAAAATCTTAAGAGTAGCTGGGTACGAAAAAAACAGAATCCCCCTTATCAAAGTAACAAAATAAGGGACAGGAGGAAACATGGAAGTTGAGATGGGAGAGAGATTAGATAATGACAATATGTAGAATTTTAGGGGAAAAGAGACAGTTTAGAAAGAGGAGTTTATGGTAGAACAATGATTAAAAGAGTAAGATCACTGCAAAAGAGAGGAGAAAACAAGTTAATTTGATCATTAAATTGTTGCAGTAAACAAAAGTTAGGGATTTGCAATCTATTTATCTCCTGAAATGAAGGTTTTCGTCTTCATGAGAATATTTACATTGGATCAAAAGGTGTGCATTTCTGATATTTGGGCTTGAATGTACAGGTACAGCAGTATAATAAACAGAGGAGACGAATAGATAGGGTACAGAAAAGATACCACTGGTTTCAGAATGAGAGGAGGGAATTCAGCACTGTTCTAGATCTCAGTAGCATAACAAAAATGGATACAGGCCACCATGAATCAACAGCGGCTTTTGAACATAACGAATGTGGCTATCAATGGCAAGAAATATATACTGATACTGCAATAGTAGGAAAGACAACCTTAAATTAGGATCATCTTCAAACAAGCCAAACTGTGACTGATGGTTTTGCTCAGATTGTGTACACTGATATTGGTGACCCAATCAAACTTAACAGTATTTGAGTTCCCTCAACCTAGAGCAGCTAAAACTTTGCCTAAGTAAGCTTCAACTTGCTCTAGATTGTTTGATAGACATCCACAAAAACATGCCTCAATGGACCGGTTTCCTTTTTCACGCATTGTATGTGCGGACATCTAGTTCATCATCCTTTCCACTGTGCCAACTAGGTCAACTAGTTCAGACAATTCTGACTATTTAAGATCATGCTATTTGTAGAAAATCAGGGTTGCAGAGAGCATAGGGTTGCACAAAGTGTGCACCCTCATATATATAATACTGAGACAATTACAGAGAGGTCCATACAGAATAAACAAATAACAAAATAAATAACAGAATACAGAAAACATATATTGTAACACTCCCCCTCAAGTTGGAGCATAGATATCAATCATGCCCAACTTGTCTACCAGTGTGCAGAAGTGCTTCTTAGCCAGAAGTTTTGTGAAGACATCCGCAACTTGATCTTCAGATCTCGTAAAAGGATTGCAAATTTTACCAGCCAGAACAGATTCTCGAATAAAGTGGCAATCCACCTCAATATGCTTGGTGCGCTCATGATAAACAGGATTATTGGCAATGAAAATAGCAGCTCGGTTGTCGCAGTGCATTGGAATCGCATAAGAAGATTCAATCCCAAGTTCATGCAAAAGAGAACGCACCCAGAGAAGTTCACAAGCAGTATGGGCCATAGCCCTGTATTCAGCTTCAGCACTGGAGCGAGCAACAACATTCTGTTTCTTGCTCCTCCAAGTCACCAAGTTACCTCCTACGTAGGTACAGTAGCCAGAGGTGGATTTCCTGTCAATTCTGCTGCCCGCATAATCTGAATCAGAATAGCCCTCAAGTTTACAATGTCCAGTTTTCTTGTAATGCAAACCTTTGCCAGGTGCCCTTTTTAAGTATCTCAGAATGTGACAGACAGCGTCCCAGTGACACTGTCTAGGCTTGTCCAAGTACCTGCTCAGAAGGCCCACAGCAGTAGTAATATCAGGACGAGTAACAGTCAGATAAATCAATTTCCCAATAAGTCTCCTGTATTTCTTTGGCTCAGAAAACATAGGTGAAGTATCATCGTCCCAATCAACATTGGGATCCATAGGAGTATCTGCAGGTCTTGCTCCCATCATACCGGTTTCTTGCAGGATATCAAGTACATATTTCCTCTGGGACAACACAAGAGCACTAGAGTTCCTGGAAACCTCTATACCCAGAAAGTATCGTAATCTGCCTAAGTCTTTGGTAGCAAAATGCTTACCCAAATGGGTTTTTGTGGCCTGAATACCTGCAGAATCACTGCCTGAAATAATGATATCATCTACATAGACAATCAGAATAATAATCCCTGCAGAAGTTTTCTTCGTGAAGACAGAATGATCCACTTGAGACCGTAGAAAGCCAAAATCAGAAAGAATCCTGCTTAATTTATCGAACCAGGCATGTGGACTCTGCTTAAGCCCATAAATAGATTTTTTAAGCCGACATACTTTGTGAGACTCCCCCTGAGCAACAAACCCAGGAGGTTGCTCCATGTAAACCTCTTCCTGCAGATCACCATATAAGAAGGCGTTCTTCACATCAAGCTGTAGAAGAGGCCAGTCAGAGTTTACAGCTACAGATAACAATATTCTAACAGAATTCAAGCGAGCAACAGGAGAAAACGTCTCAAAATAGTCAATGCCGTAGGTCTGAGTATATCCTTTGGCAACTAATCGAGCTTTCAACCGTTCAACTGTACCATCCGGTTGATATTTGACAGTGTACACCCAACGACAACCCACAGGCTTGCACTGAGGAGGGGGATCCACCAGCTCCCAAGTGCCTCTATCAGTCAGAGCGGACATCTCATCCTGCATAGCAGAAGTCCATGCTGTACTCCGCAGGGCATCCTGAATAGTCTTAGGAACAGTAACAGCAGATAAGGCATATACAAAATCACGCGCCTGAGCAGTGAGATGATCAGTAGATACAAAATGAGCAATACTATGAGACGTGCAGGAACGAGTCCCTTTGCGAAGAGCAATAGGAATATGTAAATCAGACTGTACCTCAGGTGAAGCAGAACCTTCTGGAGGTGAAGATTGGTCGACTGGGGGGGGGGGGTACATGGGAAGAAGGTGCTTTGTTCCTGCGCTGATAAACACGAAGCGGAGGACGATCCGGTATCACAGTATCATCCGTCTCAGGTATGCAGTCAGACAGAATAGGCAAGGGTGGTGCAATGAGATCTGGTTGCAATTTTTCTCCCGCAGATGAATAATAAGGAGTATCTTCAAAAAATACCACATCACTACTAGTCATCCACTTCCGCGTAGCAGGATTATAACAGCGATAGCCTTTCTGAGTCCTTGAATATCCCAAGAAAATACATTTAGTTGCACGAGGCGACAGTTTATCAGAGGCAGGGCCAAGGAGGCGGACAAAACACGTGCAACCAAAAATCCGTGGAGGAACAGAAAACAAGGGCGCCTCCGGATGTAAAACTTGGAACGGGATTTTGTTACCAATAACCGATGATGGCATACGATTAATAAGAAAACAGGCAGTCATAACCGCTTCTGGCCAATAAGAACGAGGTACATGTGAATGTAACATGATAGTGCGAGCCACTTCTAATAAATGACGATTCTTTCTTTCCGCAACACCATTCTGTTGTGGTGTATAGGCACAAGAGGTTTGATGTAAAGTTCCAACAGATTTACAAAAAAGTTCCACATCTTTCTGAACAAACTCCAAAGCATTATCAGTTCGAAAAATTTTAATAGGCACACCAAACTGGGTTTTAATTTCAGCAAAAAAGAACTTTATTGTGGATAGCACTTCGGATCTACTTTTCAACAGAAAAAGCCAAGTAGTCCGTGAAAAATCATCAATGAACAAAATAAAGTATCGATAACCAGACACACTTGGTACATTACATGGTCCCCACACATCAGAATGTACTACATCAAAAATATGCCTGCTGCTCATAGAACTACGCCGCGGATATACCGATCTAGTTTGTTTACCCAGTTGACAAGACTCACACTGGAAACTACAACTATTCATATCTGGAAGTAAATGGCGCAGTTTGTCAGAAGAAGGATGTCCCAGCCTGTAATGCCACTATAAGGTAGAAACTGATGCAGATAAAGCTGAAACTTTGGCAGACTTTGGCATCTCGTCCAAGTAGTAGAGACCATCAGCACCTTCATACCCCCCACCAATCTTCATCCTCGTGAGAAGGTCCTGAAAAATGCAAGAGCCAGGAAGGAATGTCAGGCTACAATTCAAATTCCTTACAAGTTTGCTCACAGATAATAAATTCATAGGAAAGTTAGGCACGTATAAGGCAGATTTGATAAGAAACTGAGAAATAATGTCCCCAATGCCAGAAACAGAAGATCGAGATCCATCAGCAACCATAACCGTAGATTTATGAGCAGGTTTAGAGATGGACTTAAACAAAGCCCTATTGCCAGAAATATGGGAGGATGCACCAGAGTCGATCACCCATTTATTATTACCAGATGGAGGTGGAAAATGTGAACTCAGAAAGGCAGTATCATAACCAGTATGGGCAGCATGAGCTCCACTCGTGGATGCGTTAGAAGAGGAACCAGCACGCTCCAGAAGAAGACGTTCGACTTCAGCCCTGATGTAGTCAGCAGTAGTAGTGTCCGCAGTATCTGGTGTAGTAGGATGTGCAGCACCCTCAGATGCAGCGGAGGAAGAATCAACAGCAGTGTTCGCCCATTCTGGTTTTCCATATTTCTCCCAACATTTTTCTTCAATGTGGTTCGTACGACCACAGTAAGAACACAAACGGGATCCGGGCGAAGGACGCGCAGCAGTAGTAGTAGCAGCAGGAGGGGCCCCACGCCCAGCAGTAGGGGAACGACCTCTCCCTGCACTAAGGGGAGGACGTCCATCTGAAGTGCGGCCACGACCACGACCGCGACCACGGCCACGGCCACCCCAGGCAGCTAAGGCAGTAGAGTCGCCAACATCTGGTGTCGGGGAGGAAAGGCGCAGAAGTCGCTGGTAGGCACTCCGAAGAGATGGCAGTGGATCACCGGCCAGAATCTGATCCACAACTCCAGCATAGGAGTCAGGCAAGCCACTCAAAAACTGTATCAGCTGTAGCTCATCGCGTTGTTTGCGCATAGTCGCCAGATCCGTGGACAAGGGATGATACGTCTCCAGTTCACCCCACAAACCGGTGAACGTAGAGAAGTAATCGGCGATATCAGTGCCAGTAAAGGTGAGACGACTAAGCTGTTTGTTGATATCAAACACCTTCTTCGGATTCTGGCTGTGGGAGAAGGTGCCAGCAAGTTCATCCCACATCTGCTTTGCAGTAGGTAAACGGAGAAGAGTCACACTAATCTTCTCAACCGAGCTGTTGAGAATCCAAGTCATCACTGTTGAGTCGTCACGGACCCAATCATCGTATGCTTTGACGTCCTTCAAGTCAGCATCTTCAGCAAGCTGTGGCGGACCGGCACGAGTGAGATGGGAATACTTCCCTTGTGATTTAGCATATATCACAAAGGAACAAACCCACAGCTGGTAGTTGCGCCCGTCAAGTTTTACCGTAGTAACTTGACGACGCAGATCATCAGTCGAGGACGCCATCAGGAAGGTAGGCACAGCAGGCAGGCAAGACAGGCAGGCAGAAGATCACACGGGACCTCTCACATACAGACTACACTAAAGTGTAGTAGAAGACCCGGAGGCCGAAGCCTACACGGGCAGGCAGGCACAAACAAACACGAACCGACGAAGGCTCTAGCCGAACAACGTACCGATCTCCCCCAGAAGACTAAACTAGGCCAGATCTACCAACCCGGCAGCGCACCTGCTGTACGAACAACACAAACGGTTGCTCAAGCACTAGCGGAGCACCGCGCCAGGAGAGTAGATGGACCTGGGACCGGCGGGAGACGGCTGGCTAGGCCAGCGGTGGCAGCCGGCCGGCGGGCTGGACCTGCCCCGGCGGCGGCGGTCGCGGGCTGCTGCTGCTGCCCCGGCGGCGGCGGCGGCTGGCTGCAGCTGCTGCCCCGGCGGTAGCGGCGGCTGCTGCCGCTGCCCGGGCCGGCGGCGGGTCGCGCGGGGGGGGGGGGGGGGCGGCGCCGGAGAGGGAGGGAGGGAGGGAGAGAGAGACCCTAGGTCTCGACCTGCTCTGGTACCATGTAGAAAATCAGGGTTGCAGAGAGCATAGGGTTGCACAAAATGTGCACCCTCATATATATAATACTGAGACAATTACAGAGAGGTCCATACAGAATAAACAAATAACAAAATAAATAACAGAATACAGAAAATATATATTGTAACACTATTATTTATTGCAATATAATCTAAATAAGTAATGATTCAAAGAATAACTCGAATTTGGCATATAATTTATGATGTCATTACCCATTCAACCAAGCTCCACTCATTCTGAGGCCTTTTTACATTCAGGGGCTCTCGTCCACTTATAACTTCAAGAAGTACTACCCCAAAGCTAAAAACATCACTTTTAGTTGACAAATGCTGTGTGGAGTAGTATCTACAAAGAAACACAGTAAAAAAAATAAGTGAATGCACAATTTGAAAGGAAAAGGTAAACACTAGCTAAGTGGAAGCAACAAGAAGGTTAATGAATAGTGGAAGAACTAGAGTTATGTTATTTTCTTATGTACTACACCTATAGTATCAAATTTTCTACTTTTGCATTCTTTTATTCAGGATGAAAGATTTCAAACTGGAGGAAAATTTGTCAAACTTGGAGAGAAGATTGAAACTGAAAGTGGTTCAAATTTCTTCAAAAAGCCTTAATTTATGCTATAATAAATAAATCATAAAAGGAGAAATACTCATGAATAAAAGAAAAATTTCTCAAATTAAGGAGTCGTTCAAATAGAAGATTTCCTCGAATAATTGGAGAAATATATGCTACTAAGGCCTCTTGGGCGTCCGACATACGCCACGTGCATGGAAGAGGGGAGAAATCTCTCTCCTAATCCCAATACATGCTACTAAGGAGATATAATATATACACACAAGAATCATGGTTTCTATGGGAACTTATCAAATTAATTAAGAAATGTTAGTATTCCTACAACTTATCAAACTCGGGAACAACTTATGAGACAAAAGAGTCATTGGAATAAATTGCAGACTCTAGTGTCAACAAGATGAATGTGGCAAAATTCTGAATGTTAAGACGGATAGTGTGGAAATCAATCATCGATGTTGACTGCATTAGTGAGAGCCATCTCCTATATATAGGAGGCGACGGGATTACATGTATTTAATACATGGATCTCACTTAAGTGTTATACAAATGACTTAAGTAAGTAATACTAAATGGGACATAGCCCAATAACACTCATCATCATCATCATCATCATCATCATCAAAGTCCAATAACAATATGAAACTAAGTACCTCAACACTCCTCTTCAAACTGGAGCATATACATCATATATTCTCAGCTTGTTTTTTATATATTGAAACAAACTAGGAGGAAGTGGTTTTGTGAGGAGATCTGCCACCTGCTCTCCGGTCTTCATGTATGCCGTAATTATCTTTTTTGTTTGGACTAGATCATGAACAAAGTGAAAGTCAACTTAAATATGTTGGTATGCTTGAGGAAAACCATGTTGTTGGCGATATGAATAGCAACATGATTATTGCAGTATGATGATGCTAGTGGTTGGAAAATAATTCTGAATTTCAAGCGATGGATTGTCTGGATAATGCGGAAAAAGGTCTTGTATTATTCGATGATAAAAGAATATACAAGAGTCTCTATATAATACACAAAAGAACCACAGGGTCTAGAGATAACCCATGTGGGATAAAACATAAGTGTAAAGGAAAAGAATAATAGAAAATAGACTAAGTGTAAAAGAGAAAAACACAGCAAAGTCTATCTACTAATACTCCCCCTCAAGCTGGAGCATAGATGTCAATCATGCCCAACTTGGATGTCATATCAGTGAAGCGCTTCTTCGGAAGAATCTTTGTGAAGATATCAGCAATCTGCTCATCAGTATGAATGTAAGGGGTAGAAATCTGACCAGATAGAACCGCCTCACGAACAAAGTGACAGTCCACTTCAATATGCTTCGTGCGCTCATGGAAGGTAGGGTTGCTAGCAATGAAAGTGGCTGCTTTATTATCACAGAACATAGGAATGGGCGACAAGTCTGAAAAACCAAAATCTGTCAGAAGGCTTCGAATCCAGAAGAGCTCGCAGGTAGTATGTGCCATGGCGCGATATTCAACTTCAGCACTAGAGCGGGCAACCACAGCCTGTTTTTTGCTCCTCCATGTGACTAAATTGCCCCCAACAAAAGTACAGTATCTAGAAGTGGAGCGGCAATCAACCTTGCTCCCAGCATAATCAGAATCTGAGTAGCCCAGTATCTTACAGTGCCCATGTTTTTTGTAGAGAAGCCCTTTTCCAGGAGAGTTCTTCAAATAGCGCAGAATATGGCAAACATCATCCCAATGACATTGTCGGGGTTTGTCAAGGTAGCGACTAACCAATCCGACAGCAGCAGTAATGTCAGCTCGTGTGACTGTGAGGTAGATAAGCTTCCCGAACATTCGTCTGTACTGATGAGTGTCAGGATATGCAGGAGAGGCTTGATCATCCCAATCAGTGTTAGGATCAAGAGGGGTGCTAGCAGGCTTAGCACCTAGGAGTCCAGTCTCAGATAACAAGTCCAGAACATACTTCCGCTGAGAAAGACACAGTCCTGCAGAAGAGCGAGAGACCTCTATCCCAAGAAAGTAGCGTAAAGAACCGAGGTCTTTAGTAACAAAGTGCTTTTCAAGATACCGCTTAGTTGCCTGAATACCTGCTGCATCACTCCCAGAGAGTATAATATCATCAACATACACAATAAGAATAATAATGCCATCTGTGGATTGTTTAACAAAAACAGAGTGGTCCGACTGAGAGCGGCGAAAAGAATAATCCTAGAGAATAGTGCTAAGTTTGTCAAACCACGCACGTGGACTCTGTTTGAGGCCATAGATAGCTTTTTTTAAACTACAGACTTTAGATGGCTCCCCCTCACAGATAAAGCCGGGGGGCTGAGACATGTAGACTTCTTCATGTAGATCGCCATAGAGAAAGGCATTTTTCACATCGAGCTGGTATAACGGCCAATCAGAATTAACAACAACAGAGATCAGAATCCTGACAGAATTAAGTCGTGCCACAGGAGAGAAGGTTTCAAAATAGTCAACCCCATAGGTCTGAGTGTATCCTTTAGCAACCAGTCTGGCTTTCAGGCGCTCGACCGTACCATCAGGCTGATATTTCACTGTGAAGACTCAGCGACACCCAACTGGCGAGCAATCAGTAGGAGGATCAACAAGAGTCCAAGTATGACGATCAGTAAGAGCCTTCATTTCTTCTTCCATTGCCTGACGCCATGCTGGGATTTTAAGAGCCTGAGCAGCAGTCTTAGGGACAGAAATAGCAGACAGAGCAGCAGTAAAGTTGGCAAAATTAGAATTCAAATGAGCAGACGTACAAAAATTCCCATTTGGATGTTTCGTACAAGCACGTGTCCCCTTTCTCAGACTAATGGGAACATCAAGGTCAGAAAATACCTGCGGAGGTGGCTGATCTGGCGTAGAGGACGTGGACGATGGAGAGGCCATAGAGGGAGCTGTTGGCTTTGGTCTTCTGTGATAAACCTGCAGAGGGGGCTTCTCACTTGTAGATACAGGAGCAGGGCTATCATACTCATCATCCACCATAGGTAAGGGCGTATCAGTCAACAAATCAGACGTAAGAGCAGAACCCTCCGAAGAGAAAAATGGCATGTGTTCAAAGAATACCACATCCGCAAATACAAGCCATTTATGTGAAGCAGGATCATAACACCGATATCCTTTCTGAGTGCGGGAATAGCCCAAAAAAACACACTTGGTGGCCTTGGGATCTAATTTAGTAAGACCAGGTCTAAGGTTCTTCACAAAGCATGTGCTCCCAAAAATACGCGGTGGTACAGCAAACAGTGGTAGATCAGGGAAAAGAATTTGAAAAGGGATTTTATTGTGAAGTACAGAGGAAGGCATGCGGTTTATGAGATAGCAAGCAGTGGAGATTGCCTCATGCCAGAATTTGTGAGGAACATGGTAGTGAAAGAGAAGTGTGCGGGCGACCTCAAGGAGATGGCGATTCTTACGCTCAGCGACACCGTTTTGTTGTGGGGTATAAGCACAGGAAGTCTGGTGAATGGTGCCCTGACGTTTACAAAAAGACTGAATAGAAAGTTGCACAAATTCCAAGGCATTGTCTGTGCGAAAAATCTTGATGGGCTTAGCAAATTGAGTCCGAATTTCCGCAAAAAACTCAGAAATTGTTTCAACTACAGTAGATCTGTCTGTCAGTAAAAATAACCATGTGGTTCTGGAAAAATCATCAATAAAACTTAAGAAATATTTGAATCCAGAAACGCTAGGCACAGAACACGGTCCCCAAATGTCAGCATGCACAATGTCAAAAGGGGCTTTAGAGCCAATACAAAATTTTGTAGAAAAAGTAGAACAGTGTTGTTTGCCCAATTGACATGTTTCACAATAAAATCTAGTGCTAGCAATAGTCGGTAATAAAGCCTTCAACTTCTCAGCAGACGGGTGGCCCAGACGGTAATGCCACTGAATATCAGGAACTGTAGATGTCAGGAAAGCAGCTGGCTTCGGCTCGTCCAAATAGTATAATCCATCCGGTCCCTCATGGCCTGAACCAATCGTCGTCCTCGTACGCAGATCCTGAAACAGAACACCATCTGGGTCAAATGTAATAGCACAACGAAGACTTTTTACCAGTTTACTGACAGATAGTAAATTCAGAGGAAAGTTGGGCACATATAGCACAGACTGCAGAGGTAGAGTACTAGTAGAAGTGATATCTCCAATGCCACAAACAGGAGATTTGGAACCATCAGCAACCGTCACAGGCGGTATAAGAGAAGTCTTGCGCAGAGTAGAAAATAAACTAGCAGTACCAGAGATATGTGCAGTCGCACCAGAGTCGATCACCCAAGGGCTTTTACCAGTCGTCGTCAGGAGAGCAGCGCCATTCTCAGGAGAGTCCGCAGAAGTAGAGGCAAGGCGGGCTTGAAGAAGTTTCTCAAACTCGGAGCGAATCCAATCAGCAGTAGGGGCAAAGGCAGCAGAGGTAGATGCAGGTTGTTCAGTGGTAACCTGGTGCGCCCAGTCAGGTTTACCATATTTTATCCAGCAGCGGTCTTCATTGTGATTAGTACGCTTGCAGTGAGTGCAGTAGCAGGGCTCCCCTGACTCCGAGCCAGAACCACGTCCAGGTGCAGAAGAGCGGCCACCACGACCACGGCCACGACCTCGGCCGCGACCACGAAAGGAATCCGCAGAACGGACAGCAAGGGCTGCTCCATCAGAAGTAGAGAGCGTCAAAGAAGAAAGACGCTGGACCCGCTTGAGGACGTCCCGAAGAGTAGGTAACGGGTCACTGGAGAGGATCTGATCCACGACCCCAGCAAACGAAGTAGGAAGGCCAGCCAGGAACTGAACAAGCATGAGCTCATTCCGTTGACGATGTAGTTCTTCAAGATTCGCAGTCAGAGGATGATAAACCTGAAACTCGTCCCACAGAGCACAACACGAGTTGAAGTAGTCTTCCACAGAGTCAGATGTCGAGAAGTCTTGTTTCGCAAGCTTCTTGAAAATTTCAAACACCTTCTTGGGGTTCTGTTGATGAGAGTAAACATGGGATAGTTGATCCCACATTTCCTTAGCAGTCTGAAGGCGAAGCAGAGAGTGGCTCATCTTAGCATCAACGCTGTTGACCAGCCAGGCCATAACCCCATAATCCTCCTTGGACCAGAGATCATAAGCTTGCTTAGTCTTGTCATCATCAGTAGCAGCAGGTACAGCAGGACCCTTGGTAGTCAGGTGCGAGTGGCGCCCGTGTGCTTTCACGTAGAGTTCGAATGAAGCAGCCCATAGGTGATAGTTGGAGCCATCCAACTTAACAGAAGTAACACACAAAGACCGTGGTAAATCTGAAGTCGCCATGAGAGTAGAAGCAGACAGTCAGCAGCACGAGCGCAGGGCAGACAGTAGAATCAGTAGGCAGCAGGAAGTGTCCAACACATGGACCAGCAGCAGCAGATAGGAGATCCGATCATGGACCTCAGAAACCCTCACGGGGCAGAGATAAAGAAGCAGAACCTACGCCAACATGGAGAAACAATTACTCCACCATGTGGCGCAGACAGGCAGATCCGGATGTAGCTTTTAGACCCTCAACGTGCCAGAACTGGAAAGTGTCGGGGCTGTACGTAACGGATTTAGAAAATGAACAGAGACCAAAAAAGGAACTTGTGGTTGTCTAGGCCACAAGGATAGAGATGGTGAGGATGTGGGGGTGTGGTGGAGGGTTGTGGGTGATGTAGGGGCCGGGAAAAAGGTGGTGGTGGTGGCTGTTGGTGGCGGACAACAAGTACTGTAGCGCCGCGGTACTGTAGCAGCGGGAAGAAAGGAGATGGGGCGGTGGGCAGGGAAAGAGAAGAGAAGGGCTGCGGTGGTGGTAGGGTAAGGAAGGAAGGGAGGAGGAGGAAGAAGGACGACGGCGGCAGGGAGAAAACCGCAGGGGGGGGCGGCGGCGGTGTGGTGGTTGACGGCGCAGGGGTAGGTTAGGGTAAGGAGGGGGGGAAAAAGAATTAGGGTGGATCTTGTTGCTCTGATACCATCTGGATAATGCGGAAAAAGGTCTTGTATTATTCGATGATAAAAGAATATACAAGAGTCTCTATATAATACACAAAAGAACCACAGGGTCTAGAGATAACCCATGTGGGATAAAACATAAGTGTAAAGGAAAAGAATAATAGAAAATAGACTAAGTGTAAAAGAGAAAAACACAGCAAAGTCTATCTACTAATAGATTGCACCCACTACAAGTCACAGCATGCATGGACCATGAGATGATATTCGGATTCGGTGCTTGAACAGGCAACAATTGTTTGTTTCTTGCTCCTCCAAGCAACTAGGTGATTATCCAGTAGGATACAATATACATCGATAGATCTTCTATCTTGAGGGCTTCTTTCTTGATCCTCCAAGCAACTGGGTATCAATTTGGTGATTACCTAGTAGGATACAATATACATAGATGGATCTTCGGCCTTGAGGGTCTTAACCCAGTCTACGTCCGCGAATCATGTGATAGTCAATAATCTTTTCTCACTCACAGAATATGCCTTTGCCTTGGGAACTATTTAAATATCACAATACACAATGTATACTACTACAACGATCCCAAAGTGGTGTGCTCATGTGGTGACTAAAGACCATAACATCATAAGAATTATATGGTCATGTGATGGCTAAATATATGATATTCACAACTATTCGCCGGTATTTTTCTATATTAGGGAAGAGCTCCCCCTCAATTAGAGTCTTCACGTGGTAATCCATTGAAGTGGAGATAGGTTTTGATTCAGTCATGTATGCCTCTTTTAAAAGGTCAACGACATATTTCCTTCGAGAGATATTGATCTCTTGTTCGGATTGAAGAACTTCAATGCAAGGAAATACCTAAGATTCCCCAGATTCTTAGCATGGAATTTGAACTGGCGAGCTTTCTTAAGAGTGGATATTCCATGTGTATTATTCATGATGATTAACATCGACGTAGACTGCAAGAAAGACATGTCCCTTTTCTGGATAGGAGGAAAAAAGTGAGTCGCAACTTGGAGACCTCCTGAATTTCAATTGTTATTGAACAACAGTGAGTTTGTTGAACCAATCACTAGGCCATACAGAGAATGTCATGGCAACATACTTTGGTACCATACCCTCCCCCCCAACAACGAATCCAAGAGGTTATAGCATACAAACTTCTTTAGAAAGATCACCATGCGTAAGGCATTCTTGATTTCCAGTTGGTGGAGAGACCAATTGATGGTAGCGGCTAGGGATATCAAAATACGTACAGAGGCAATGCGAGGTGTGAAGAAATCCGCCCCAAAGGTCTTGGTGTATCCTTGTGCGACTAAGCATGCTTTCAAGAGTTAAATTGTCTAGTCTGAATGGTGCTTAATCAAGAAGACCCCACGACACCCAACAACATTTTGTCCAGGGGTGGATGGACTAAATCCCATATGTTATTCTCTTAAGAGAGTTTTATCACATCGTCAATCGCAACTTTCCACCCAAGATGACTAAGTGCAGCCACATGGATTGTAGGAGTGGTGGTAGAATCAATAGAAACAACAAAGAGTAGGAGGATGAAGATAAATGCGTTAGGCTACAAATGTTGACATATGATATTTGTTGTTGCAAATGTGTGTAACTTACTGAATAGCTATTGGTTTGTCATATTTTGCTGGAGTAGAGGATGATGGTGGAGTAGCTTGTGGTGAATTGGTGATCACCCTGTGTTGGTAAACATTAGGAAAAAACTAAGAGGGTAGTGGAGTAGAGGTGCGGATGGAGCATCTAGAGCCGGAGGTGAAGCCGAATGATAGTCAAGCAGTAAAAAGACAAACTCCATTAGTGAAGCAGACGGAGTGGTGACCGTGGAAGTAAAAAAAGTCAGTTACTAACACATGCAATCGTTAAGGTTTCATATCAACACACTTATATCCTTTCTAGACTTAGGAATATCCTAATAAGATAATCCTTATGATCCATGGAGATTGTTTGTCAGCTTTTGGATCGAAGTTTGGGTAAAAAGCGACAGATATAAAAATCTGAGACGGGAGAGAAAAAGGTTGTTCTGGAAGGTGAAGATCTAGGAAGCACAGACACTTCTAGACTGCCCTCATGTCCTTGTCGGACACCTTTTAAACAAAGACACTTCCCGGACACTACCCAAAAGGTTTTAGACACAGTTGGGACGTGTCCAGTCCATGTTTGTCTTTTTCTATAGTTCAAACACAGCTAGACACGGCCCAGACACTTCCAGGGCACATCAGTGCAGCAGCAACTGCTGCAATAGCGTATTTTAGAGTGCAAATGTTGAATACACAACTATTATTTATGTCTTGTTCATATTTGTTAAGGCGGCAAGGCGCCAGGATGGACGCCTTGCGCCAAGGCATGACTAGGTGCTCCTGGGAGGTTTTTAGAAAATAAAATATTGTACGATTTACATGTGTATACATGGGTTATGTTATTTTATAACATCCCCAACATATATATGTTATTTTTACTTATATCTATACACATGTTATGATCTTTATCATGGTACCAAACGTCCTCAACGTGTAGTGACTAATCCTCGATGTTACATATGTCTACGCCTGTCGATGTTTGATGTCCATGTCGAAACCTGGTAAATTCCATGCATGTCGAAGTTGACACGAAGATGAATTCTCTAAAATAAGAAAGAAGAGATTTAGTATAAGTAGCAATGTATTTACATGCAATTGGATAGCTATTCAGGGAAAGAAAATACTTCAACATCAAGATCAGATTCAGCCAACAACCAAGAAAAACAGTAAAATAAATATCAAGAGTGTTATCCAGAAAATAATGATATTGTACAACAAAAATAGATATATATACTTGGTTTGTATATTAGAAGATGTGTAAAGCAAATAAATACTTATATATAGGGTCAGGGGTGCATAAAAAAACTTAAGGCGATATTTTAGTCAAGGCACACCCCCTTGGGGCACCTTGACGACTAGGCGGCTGCCTAGGCACACATAGGCGCTCGCCTTGACAAGTACGGTCTTGTCTTTGACAAAATGTAGCATAGAGCTGAGATCTAATCAATGTGCAAACAAAACTGTTAAAAAGAATTGATACGAAAAATGTGAGCTGAATTAGATGTTATGAATCACATTATAGTGTAATAAATCGAGTAATAAGAACTCATTTATTGACTCTGTAATCCACTACATTTATGGAAGAAACACATTTTTTGTTTTCTAATTTCTACTTTGCATTGTTTCTACTACACGCCTGAAGAAACACATAAACATATGCGTATACGATTATACATACATAGATACATTAATCTGGACAAAATTAAAATAAGAACTCATCTATTGACTCTGTAATCCACTATATTTATGGAAGAAACACATGTTTTGTTTTCAAATTTCTACTTTGCATCGTTTGTAGTACACACCCGAAGACACACAAACACATGCGTATACGATTATACATACATAGATACATTAATATGAACAAAGTTGAAAGAAGAATTCATTTATTGACTCTGTCCTCAACTATATTTATGGAAGAAACACATGTTTTGTTTTCTAATTTCTAGTTTGCATTGTTTCTACTACAAACCCGAAGACACACATAAACATATGCATATACCATTATACGTACATGGATACATTAATATGGAAAAAATAAAATAAATTTCAATCTATACACCATGGTTCTAAACATCGGCGATGTTGGGCGATGTGTCGCCGATGTGGTCGATGTCGACAGTTGGTGAAGTTGAAGCCTGGATAAGTCGACTTGGTCACAATGTCGACCCAATTTTTCTCCACCATCGACGATGTTGGCTTGGCACAATTCATTTCCTCACGATGTCATCGATGTTGTCGATTAACCCCGATGTTGGCGACATCAAGCCGACATTTAGACGGACGAAATCAGCCCAGTTAAGTGTCCTACTCGAGTATTATTTAAGCACAAGGAGTGCTTGAATTGGCCTTCCACTTCACTCCTTAGTGAATTGAAGAGTGGTGTGTGCTGGGAACTTGGTGTTTTGACTCGTTTGAGTGTTGGAGCTTGGAGGAGGAACCCCTTGTGCTTGTATTTGAAGAAGAAAGCTGTTATTATGTAACTACTCTATTCTCTACAGTTCTATTCTCTGCTTTTTGACTTGTGAATTTTGTGTTGTGTTGTGAACTCATGATTTTATGTTATTATTGACATTTTTAAGGTTGAGTTCTAAGTTCTAACAATAATTAGAAGGTTTCCATCAATGTTTTATTTGGATTTGCTTCATTTTCTTTCAAAAAAGGTGTCGAAGTTTTACCGATGTTTGTCAAAGTAAGCTTCCTCGAAACTTCGCTGATGTTTCCACAAATTTCCACATCCACACCTGGCGAGGTCGACACGAAGTCGAAGTCCTGCACCATGCTATACGCCATAACCCACATATATGTATATATGAAAAAAAAACCCTCGTACAAAAATTGTTGTGACCTGTCTCCGTGTTCGTGTCAGTGTCAGTTTGTGTCTGGAAACGTGTTTGTGCTTCCTTGGTGGAGAGTCAAAAACAATGCTTTACCCTTAAGGACAAAAGATGATTGTCGATTTATTAGAAAACATGCTATTAGAATGGCTTCAGACCAAAAATGTTTTGGAAAATTAGCATGGATTGCGAGAAACCAAGTTACATCAAGCAAGTGTTAGTTTTTAGTTAGGTAATATTATTTTGTTGAGAGCATGAGCACACAATTGTTAATGTATTAGTACCACCTCATGACAAAGAAGTCATTGATTGGACATATTCAAGCGCATTATCCATTCTAAGAATTTTAATGGATGTCTCAAAATGGACAAGAATCATTTTATGGAAGGTCTTGATTAGAGGGAAAACTTCTTCATGATTCTGAATTAAGAAATACACGTCCTTCTAGAAAAATCATCAAAGAAGTTTAGGAAATATCTATATCCATTATAACTAGTAGTATGAAAAGCCCAAAAATATCACTATGAACAAGATCAAAACGTTTAACGTATTATTTTTTGCCACGGGTAGGAGAAGACACCCTTGGTGTTTGCCAAATTAGTCAGGCATCACTGGATAATAAGGAAGTAGAATAAATCGGTCTAAAATTTTGATTTTTGAGCAACGGATGACCTTAATGCTGGTGTAGCAGCAAACTTGAGATGAAGGAAACAGAAGATGTCAGATGCAAAGGGAAGTAACACAAATCACTAGAGTGTGATCCACGTCCAATCATCATCATACTCTACAAATCTTGTTGAACAACACCGGTAGGGTCAAAAGTCATGTAACATCTTAAAGAATCAACAAATTTAGCAACATAAAGTAAATTGTACGGAAAACATTGAACATAATGATAGTGTAATTTTATGGAGGAAGTACTTGAGACGATGCCATATTTGGCAACAGTTTTGGTAGGTGCATAAGCCGAGATGACAGATGAGTGAGGAATATGGGCTTAATGGTTTAAAGAAGACTTGACATATCCATCATGTACCAGGTTGCACTCGAGTGAATGATCCACTCAAGATGTGAAGCGATCATTGTTAACTCATGGTGAGGTGAAAAGATGAGGCCTGTAGAGGATATGCATGGTTGCCATTCTACTAATTTGTATATTCAAGATATTCCAATGGGGGTCCAAGCTGAGAATGTAGTAAAGTACCTCTGCCACATTCAAAATCATAGTGGGTTGGATACCCATTTTCGAATGGGAGATGTCTTTAGTGAAGCCCAACTTGCCACAATAGGTGCATCTGGGGTGTGGTCCACATCTTCACATGATCATGGGCCATAGCAACTGTTGTATTTTCAGCATTGAAGGCATCAGTTTGGGGATGCATGCCGATGACATCTCTGACTAGGACATGCGTACATATGCCTAGTCCATGGAGGGAAGTGTTGTGCCGACAACCATGAGCTGGCAAACTACATCGTACTGGGGATTGAGTTCATTGACGAAGAGCCCAATGATGATAGAGTCGCTCTCCTTGGTGACTTTGGTAGAGATAGTGAGCGAGAAAAAGTTGAGTTGGTTGGTGAGTGCCTTCATCGAGTCATAGTATTTGGATAGCAAGTAGTCACCCTTCTTCTCAGAGTAGATCTTGTCCATCATATTGTAGAGGCAAAGGCAGTTGCCTTCTTGATTGTAAAATTGCTTGATCTCTTCCCACATTGTCTAGGCATTGAGATGTTACATGCATTTGAAAACAATAACCGGTACCATGCATCCCCATAGCTAGGATAGAACCTGGTATTTTCTGGTGACCCAGGCGTCATAGGATTCTGTTGGATTTGCATGCTTGATGTATTTTAATTTGTTGTGTGACTCCAAGAACGTTTAGACTACATTCATCCAAAGCAAAAAAAATGTTGCCATTTAATATAATAGCTAAATATTTGGCATGTTGCTATAGATGATGGTCGGGGGAGAAATAGCCTTGTTGTCAATCATATTGATAGATAACACTCATACTTGTCGAGGCGAGCGCCTAGGCGTCAAGACTAAAATGTTGCCTTAAGTTTTTTTATGGACCCCTGACCCTATATATAAGTATTTATTTGCTTTACACATGTTCTAATATAATAAACCAAGTATATGTATCTATGTTTGTTGTACAATATCATTATTTTCTGGATAATACTCTTGATATTATTTTACTATTTTTCTTGGTTGTTGGCTGAATTTGATCTTGATGTTGAAGTATTTTCTTTCCCTAAATAGCTATCCAATTGCAATGTAAATACATTGCTACTTATACTAAATCCCTTCTTTCTTATCTTAGGAACTTCAAGAAGCCATATTAGCTGCAAAAGCTAAGTATATAAGCTGAAAATTACCCCAAAGTAAAGAAAATTATCCACTGAAACAATTTTTATCAATTTTTGCTATTTAAAGCACTGATATCCTTAATCCCTTACTCAAGTCTAGAATGTTACATAACTTATATAAGAGTATGTTTTGTATATTAGTGGAACCTCATATACCCATATTACCACATTTACGCATATGCAGCCATATATAACTTTTAAAATTATGTATATATCTATGTATGCAACAATAAAACTGTATATATCCAGGTTTAGTTGTGTTTAATATGTATATATCTATGTATAAAATAATAAAATATCTTATCTCCCGTAAGACATGTATATTAGTGGATTCACCATAACATTATGGATTGACCTACATTTATATATCTGAAATATAACATATATATATATATATGAAAGGGGAAATGATATGAAGACATAGAATAGGACATCGACTTTGAGTCAACTTCGATAGGTGTGGAAGTGGAAGTATGCGGAAACTTCGAGGACTTTTACAATTAAACTTCGACACATCTTTGATAAATATTAAGCTAAAAATAGTGATTTAGTGATGAAAACTGATATATTTTATCAAATCTAGTTAGCTTAAAAATAAAATATATGTTTATATATATCCATCCATACAGGTTTACATATGTAGAAAAACACAGTCACATGCAAATGTACAAGAATTCATCTTTGTGTCAACTTCAACAAGCATGTAAGTTTACAAGGTTTTGACATAGACATCGAACATCGACAGGCGTAGACATGTAACATCAAGGATTACTCGCCAGATGTCGAGGATGTTTAGTACCATGATAAAGATCATAACATGTATAGATATAGGTAAAAATAACATATATATGTAGGGATGTTATAACATTTCATAACCCATGTGTACACATATGTAAATTGTTCAATATTTTAATTTTCTAAAAGCCACCTAGGCACACCTAGTCAGGCCTTGCACAAGGCGTCCAACCTTAGCGCCTTAACAAGTATGATAATGGTATTGGTAGTAAAATTGACATTTGGGCACCTGGGCACTTAGATAAGTTTTTTTTTTGAAATTTTATGTGTGGAAAACAATATAAGTGGGGGAAATCATCAACGTCTAGAGGTTTTCTTATTAATAGGAGGCAACCACCCTTTCCTATAAATACGATAAGGGGGAAGCCTACAGACACAGGACAACTCCTAATGGGCCAAGACACCCTTGAGCCCATATTACAAATGGACTAAACAAAACTTAAGTAAATAGACACTCTAACACTCCCCCTCAAGCTGGAGCTTGGGAATCCCAAGTCAGCTTGCAAACAGACAGACAGACTAAACAAAATAATAGAAGATAACCAAGCCCATACAAGAATTTCTCCCCCTCAATGTTACAATAAGTCACTCAAGCACTCAAATAATCCAAGACTCTCCCTGAAGTAGATACTCCAAAGCAGTAGATATCTAGTCAGGCATAGACTCTTCTTGATCATCATAATTGCATTCGGAGCACAAGAAAGAATATCGGATAGACACCAAGATCTTCATCACAATCGTCATCGTAGTAGCCAGATAGTGTTGGATCACAAGTCCTACAGAGTGTTAGGTCACAAGAAATAGTCAATGTGCAAACAAAGCACAGACGAACTAGAGAGTGCTGGATCAAAGCAAGGAACGAGGTGACCGATACCCACGCCGTTTCAACAGCTTGGAAATAGGTATTTACCGGTATACCGACGGAAATACCGACATATGCAATCTTGGCCGTTTCGACTCCAAAATGAACGAATTAATTCATGAAATTTTACAAGTGTAATCTCTACACCTAAATGCAATGTTTTATGCAATAAAATTTCATATTGGGTGTGTTGGGGGGACCCATCATGTGGGAGGTAAGAAATTTGACATGTTTCGTTGGGATTTCGATGACAAAATGTAGGAATTCAAATATAAAATTTTACTAGCACAATCTACAAACTTAAATACACACATTTATGCAATAATATACAATTTACAACATAAGAATAACATATTTACTTACCAACTCACATCAGTTGTATGTAGAGTGGCGCGCTGGTTGTCCATACTGTAATGAGTTGATATTATTGAGATATTCCTGCCATGACATATGCATCCTATAAATTTGGTTGTATGTAGTCACGTGCTCCTGATACACATCATCATTAACAAATTGTATCATCCCAATCTTTGGAAAATGCACTTCTAAATCTTTGAGATATTATGCCTGTCTTGGAGATGTAGGTGGAGGAGCTCGAGTAAGTGGACGTTGACTTGTTTGAGGATTTTGTTGAATAGCTACAAGCACAACCATAGGAAGTATTGGGACTGGAGAAATAGGAAGAACTGAATGACCACCACTCCATGTTTTCCCACCATCCTCAGAGAATGTAAGGGAGTTGTATTGGTAACTTCCATGTGGGCCTGAGACATTTGTTGTATAGGTATATCCAACATGATGTTCTACTTTTGGTTGTGGTGGAGGTGGCTGATTTTGATATCCAGAGTACCCATATTGAGAATGAGATGAGTAGGGTTGTGCATGTGTTTGCCCAAATGACATATCGCCAAAGCCTAATGTTGAATCATGTTGAGATTGAGAATTAGAAGATGAAATACTCTTACTCCCAAATGAATCAGCAATATCAGAATAATAACCACTGTTGTAGCCGTAGGAGCCTCATGTAGTAATGCACCACTGTAGTCTTTGCCCGTTCGAGTTTTCCAATTTTGAAAAGTTTTATCAGACATGGGATATTCTTTTTCAGCTGGAGGAGGAGGTGCAACCCTAGTAACATAAGGACGATCATCATTCTGAGGATCAACAGTAGGAGGATATTTCGGAGAGCGCTCACCGCCGCCTCCATCAATACCACCATCATCATCAAACTTGGACTTTGACCCAGATGTACATTTTGAAGAAGGAGATTTTGTGCTACCCAACTCTTCTTCCACTGCTCTATTGATTTCCATATCAATATTTTGATGCTCAGACTCAGGCTCAAGTCTTTCAAGTGGAGTTTGATCAACATTAATATCAGAATCTTCTTCAAATTGCTCTTCTATGTATGGATCTGGACGACCATCTAGATTATCAAGAATGGGACGACCTATCTCATTCATCCATTCCTCTAAAGGATCTTCTCAATCATCAGCTTCTTCTATGCCTCTACGCCTGGATGGGTTGAATGTGTATGCGGTGTCAATGGGATCATGGACGAAAACAAAATCCACTTCCTTGTAGTTGGCATCTCGTATTGCTCTAGCCCTCAACCGCATGTTGTAGTGAACATGTACCAGATCTCTCATCCTGTTTTCCCCCAACATGTTCCTTCTCTTTGAGTGTATTAAATTGAAAGTGCTCCAATTTCTTTCACAACCTCCTGCAGATGTTGTTTGAGAAAGAATGCGAACAACCACTTTTCTTAGATGGGGGGCACTTGTTCCATTCCAAACCCACCACTCACAAGGATCACCCTGCTCATTGTCGGAAACTGCATTTGGATGACCAAAACAACCGGTGCCTTCATGAAATTTTCGCAACTGCAAAATATTTTGAGATGTTCAGACTTCAGAATCAGAGGATGAAACATCAAACAAGAATGAAGATGTTCATGACTTCATGTAAGTTATGTAATATATATAATTATACCTCAACCATCACTATGGTGCACTCTTCAGTAGAGGCAAAGAATTTGTTAATTATATCTCGCACAACAGTCATTAGAGTCGCATCTAAGCCCAATTTTTATGAGTATTGGAACCTCGTATTCAGATAGTAAGCTGTCACCAATTACAAATAAGGAAAAAGGATTTAGATTTTAGATTGAGTTTCTTATAGAGTTAGAACATAAATCTGAATTTAGAAGAAATAAATTATATACCTGCTTTATGCAGTGGATGCAAAAGCATATATGTCCAACGCTTGTCTACAATTGACAAGTATTGTGAATTGGACCTAGGAGCTTCTTGTTTAATACCTTCCACCATTACTTGCATTGAATCATACAAGTAAGGCATTGTTGCGGCTTTCTTACCATCTACCAGCCTCAACATTTTGACAATAGGTTCCATTATCCGCAACACCTTTGTAACCTTATCCCAGAAAGACCGACTGGCAATTAGTTCTTCAATCCTTTTTCCAATCGGGGTGTTGTCCTCCTTCATGGAGGTCCACTCCACACCATTGAAGAGCCTCCTAAGTCCATCCCTTTTGGACTTTAATGAATTCAGGGGCAAGTAATTTGTTGCAAATCTAGTCACCCCTGGTCTAATCAGATCACCTCCACAGTACTCAGGTCGCCTCATTGCATTAAACAAGAAGGAATGGTTGTAGATGAAACCTGTGATTAACCTACCATCAATTGTCACACTTTTGATGTAATCAATTGTGCCCATGTCCTTAAGAATCAGATCTATGCAGTGGGCAGCACATGGTGTCCAACAGACCGGATATCTCTTCATTATACTTTCACCGGCCTTTTTGAAGTTAGAGCCAATATCAGTCACTATCTGCACCACATTCTCAACCCCTACCTGCTTGATGTATGTTTTCATTAGCTTCTTGATGTAACTATAATTCCGGACTTCACCAAAAGCATCAACATAGTCTAGAAAAACATTCGATCCACGACAATGAGCAAGAAAGTTAATAATTTGCTTTCTATATCCACTAGTCCACCCATCGCACATGAGTGTGACGTCATATTCTGACCACAATTGTTTCTGGTCTGAAATCCATACCTGTAGATCTTTCTTCTCATGGGGATGATACTTGTTCATCAATTCATATGCAGTGGGGCTTTGATGCCCCTACCAGACTCCCTTATCACATCTACCATATGTTGGAGATAGGGTTCAGTTGCAACATGTGCAGGTATACCATGAGCAAAGAAGAACTTACCCACTGCCTTGCCCACCTTTTCTTTCACACCAGTAAACATTGCTTTTAGGTTTTTTGCCTAGCATCAGGCTTCCTAACCCCTGGCTCATCAAAATGCTTCAATCTCGCACTAGCAGAACGGAAAACTGTATCAATGGTGCCTTTCTTTCTTTTATGCTGAGCATGTTGATCTTCATCATCATCTAGGTCAACAATAGGAACACGGGCAGCCCCACTGCCTCCACCTGCACCAGATGGCCCATAATTCCTCATAAGTCGAGCTACCTCCTCCCTATCCCACTCACTTTTGTGAGAGTCTCTGAGAGCACGCATATAGATATGACGTGTATAAGTAGTATTACACCCTGGAGGATATGCAATGTCATCATCTGATTCAGCAGAAGAACCTGTGGCCCTAACATCAAAGAGTGTATATGTGTAAGCCTTTTCAACCTGCTTCAACTTTTGTTGTTTTTGTTTCTTTGCACCCATCATCTTCTTGAAGTCATCCCTAACACTTGGGGGGCACTTCTGGCACATTGCCACATTTTTGTCACCACCAGTGATGTGACGCTTGAATCTAGTAATTCCCCCATCACCAAGTGTTTTCTTACAGTAGTTGCAGACAATCTTTGCCCTATTCCCAGACCCAGGTACACTTGCAGTGACTCCATGTAAAATCCACATCCTTTGATGCTGCATGACCAGCCCCAACACCCTTAGCGTCACTTGAAGACGAAGACATCTTCTCAAAAGTCAAAAGTCAACACTGAAAAAGACAAAGACAAACAAGCAAAGCAAATGATATTAGTAACTTAGCATTTAATCAAAAAGTACTAGTAAGAAATGTACATTGCACAATACTAATATCAAATATAATAAGCCATTAAGTGAACAAAATAAATTTCTTTTATACATTATACAATCAAAAACAATGTTTTAAATGTAGAATACTTGCTTGTAATTATAGAATCAAACACAATATTTTTGTTAAGATTTTTCATTTGAAGATAAAAACATTTTTAAATTAAATAAAGTCTGAAATTATTTTTAAAATCATAAAATATCATATTTACTTATTAAAAAGATAAGTGATATGTTCCAAATGCTAATTTCATCTTATACAACATTAAAACACATAATTAAACAGGAATTGTTTTTAATATTTTCAGCATTTTAATAAATAAGAAAAGAAATATTTAAATATTTTGAACAAGTGATATGTTTCCAAAAAAATATTTTTTTTTAATTTTCAGCATTTTTAATAAATAAAAAAATGAAATATTTAAATATTTTGAGTATATTTTTGTTTATATATCTTCATGTTGATCTTTGATAGAACTTCTTCTACTAAACCTAAATTAAATACCTATTATTAACAGTACTAATTGTATTATTACTATTAATTAGTGAAATTACATGGTAATGTTAATTATTAGTGAGTTATTAGGTAGATCTAGTGATAAATTAGTAGATCTATATAATATAATCATAGATCTAGTGATAAATAGCATGAATCATAAGTTTTTTGGAGTAGATCTAGGATTTGGGGGTATTTGGTGAATTTTTTAGGTGAGAATAGAAAGAAATAGAGAGGGGAGATATTGGAAATGGTGGGAAATGCAAGAAATTAAGTATACATACCTTGATTAGGGCTGATTTGAGCTCCAATCTCAAAAATCGCCCAAAATCTCCAAGCTTTTCATCTTCAAACAGCAGCAGCAGCACTTGGATCGCAAATGACGGTGTTTCGGGCGGTATGCCGCCTGTGCCGCCCTGTACCGGTAGGTAAGTGGTGCATTTTGCACCGGTACCCCCGATATTTGGCGGTATTGGTGGTAAGCCCACCGAAATGCCAAAATTTGCGATCCTAACGGCAGAATCGTGTGTATCTGTACGGTACCCATCGACATCGGTATTTCGACCGGTATACCGCCGATACCGACGATATCTCATTCCTTGGATCAAAGTAGCAGAAAGTCAACATGCACACAAAGCATGGACAAGTAGAGAGTCAACGTGCGCAAAACACGAACAAACTAGAGAGTGTTGGTACACAAAAGCAAAAGTCGAAGACGTAGGCGGATAGAAGACCACTGTACAAAGTAGCAAACAAATAAATAATTCCAATATGCAATGTAGATGAAGCTCCATGTAAATTCAGTGATACAAAGTCTTCATCATCTTCCCTCTTCATAAAGTATCCATCACAGTAGCAGACGTCGAAGTGTTGGTTCACAAAGTCTGGAGAGTGCTGGTTCACAGTAGAAAGTCAACACGCAAAGCAAGCACGAACAACAGATAGTGCAAAAGCACAAAGTAGCAAGTATAATGTGCTACTCATAGATCAAGTAGAAAGAGTGACGTCCCAGTATGTAACTTCATAGTAGCTCAGTCGAGGTAGATGATGAATAAGAAATAATAGCAGCAGAGAGCTCCACATATCAGCAAAAACTATCATTAGCAATCCACATAGGGATCCATATAGACGAAAAATAACACCAATAGTAGCAAAAGGATCCATATAGTATATGCAGCACGAAGATTCATAGAATAAAAAGTGGCATGAAGATGAATGTAGCAGCATAACTAAATTCTTCTTCTTTCTTCATCTCTCCTCCATCTCATCTCTTCCCTCTACTCTTCATCCTCTATTCGCCCCCTCACGCCAAACACGAAAGAGTCAAGAGACTGATTGGAGTGGAGAGTCAAAAAAATGGTAGAGGTAGGGTTGTGTAGGGAAATGTATGGAGGAGGTAACTGATAAGGCGAGCCAATATGCAGCAGGACCCGATTACACAGATCCAAATAGAATAATAAATGGCCCCACAAAATTTTTGGACAAGGTCAAAAAATTGTAGGAGTAATAGGTTCAATATGAATATGGGGATGGAACAAGTATTGAGGTAGGCAAAAGGTAAGTAGGGCTAAAAGACCGAGGGGTGTAAAAAGAATTATAAAAATGTAGAAAAAGAAAAGATAATTGTTGCTGGTAAGAAAAGGGTAGAAGCATGCCATATATAGAACCTTCCGCCATGAGTAGAAGATGTAGCACGCTAAGATGTAGCAACAGGAAGCAGTGAACACATGTTGTTGAAGGGACACGTTGTGTCAGTTGACACAGGAAGCAACAGTAGTAGATGACACGCCGTGTCAATGAAGAGACACGTCGTGTCTGATATTACAATAGTAGTAGTCAACTCCCACAAGAACCAGACGACACTCCATGTCGTTGAAAGGACATGTCGTTCCAGTTGACAGAAGCTCAGGACAGTAAGGCAGCAACATGTCATTTCGTATACTGACACGCCGTATAGGTTGCGCGGTAGGAAAAGTCAGCGAAGCAGGAACGCGCCGTGTCTGGCATCGTGACGGCAGATTGACAAAGCCAATGCACGCCGACGCGCCGTGTTGCTTTGAAACACGCCATGTTGCGGTGGCGAACCGTCAACAACAGGTTTGAGCAGCAGCAGAAACGAAGGACCAATGTTCAAAATTTCGTCGAAATTGGCGAAATTTCGCTAATTATTTTGATGCCGCCAATGATCGGACATAGAAACATGTCTGTACGTAGGGAATTTGCCAGAAAAAAATTAAATTTTGACAATTATTTTGAATTTCGACGAAATTAGGTAAATTTCGATGAAAAAGGGCCCATTTCGTCCGCATTTTGATGAAATTTCGAGAAACACATCTATTATTTCGAGAAATGGGGTACGATGTCTGCAGATTTTACTATGTGATTCCTTGGGCTTGCTAGGGGCAATCTAAGTTATGTTTCTTCTCTTCCTAGCCTAATTCTACCTCTCTCCTATTTCTCTCACTTCTATAAAGATCTACATAGGAAATATTTAAAAATGTATGTGTGAGTGATATCTATGACTATGATGACTCGCTAGCTTTCATTTTTGAGGTCACATGATTTATGTTATAGTGTGCAAAATTAGCATGACTATCGAGATACTTTGTATGTATGCCACTATCAAGCACACCTCTAACTACATGGTTGCCTCCTATAGGCTCTCACTACAAAACCACATGACCAAGAACAATTCTTGAGTTAATCCATTAGTATCCATTTTAACACTTGTAAGCATATGGAGATTAACAGTGAGACACATCTATGCTTGTATAAAACAAAATAAACAGGAGCCAATATATTGATAGGTATAATCAACAAGGAGGATGACAACCATCATGGTTCAACTAGATGCATAAACCATAGTTGTCTCATGCTTCCTCAATACTCACATATCACTGCAACATTGTTTATGTACTACGTTTTGTCATCCTACTGAGAGGTCCTACCATCCTAGATCATGCTATGTTTCCATAAATTTGTCTTTAAGTCTATAACTTGTGCTTGCAAACTATGATGACTTAGTTCATTCATTTCACCATTCAATTGACCTCAAAATCTCCATCAAAATTGTTCAGCTTCCTTCACTCACACATGAGGAGCCCCACCCCCTCACGTATCCAATATGAAATATTATTGCATATTTGAGTAGATCTACACTAGTAGATTGTTATGGTAAAATTTCGTTAAACAATTCGATCATTTGGTCGTCAAAACGCCAGGAATGCATCGGTCAAAATTTCCATCGAAATTTGTCGAAATTTCTGATTCTGTGGCTACCGAAACGGCGTCGAAATCGGACATTTTCTTCCTTGCGATGGACAAATCCTTTCATAACTCCTCCAAAGCAATATAGAGGATGGATCCCCAATATTAGCAGAAAGAGAAGATTTTTTCCTTGATTTAGGAGTAGATCTCAATAGGTGTGGATGCATGGATGATGTAGGATAGTAGCGGAAGCATATAGGGAGGCAGCAACAACTCCTCCAAGCGAGCAACAATGGCGGAGGCAACACAAAAGGTGGAAGGTGGCGGCTACAACGTCAATGATGGAGGCAAGAAAGATATTTGGCGGCGACACCATAGCAAGAAGCAGCTTCAAGATGGGTTTTTTTGTTGTGAAGATGGAGACGGCTTGAAGGAGAGGACTCCAAGGAGAAGCAAGGAAGGAAAATCCCCGCGGGAAGCCAAAAAAAGCACCTAGCTACGGCGGCGGCCGCCCGCAAGGGGAGACATCTCTCCTTTGTGCTTTCTCTCTCTCTTAGGGTTAGACTCAACACATGACTGGCTGCTCTGATACCACGTGAAAAACGAGATAAGTGGGGGAAATCCCTAATGTGTACAAGTTTTCTTATTGATAGGAGGAGGCCACCCTCTCCTATAAATAGGATAAGGGGGAAGCATACAAACACAGGACAAACCCTAATGGCTAAGACACCCTTGGGCCCATATTACAAATGGACTAAAAAGAACTTAAGTAAATAGACACAACTTAAGTAAATAGACACTCTAACAATATGTGTCATGTTAATATGAAATTTGACATGTATAATTTAATGGTGATCTTAGGCTTCTACTTCACTCTAACATGACTATTTAGGATGTAGAATACTAAATAAATACGCAAAATACCTTATATATGTAATATATATTGTATATCATATATTCATCATCACTTATCATCATCATCATCATCATCTAAGCCTCAAATGTAAATGTAGTTGGTCCCAAGCTCGGGTAAAGGAAGAGGGTTGGTGGTAGGTTGACAACCAGCCATAAAACTTTATCACTCTTTTTATGACATGTATCCTTATATCTTATATTATTATAGTGCAGAAATTTAAAAAAAGGTCATGCACTCAGGCGCCCTGCCAGGTCAGGCCATCGCCTGGCCATCTTGACAATCATGGTTGTTGCTTCTGCCCCCTGCTCTCTGATGGTAGCAACCTGCTGGGTTGTTGTTGCTACTTCCTACCTTGGGATGTTGTAGTGGCGATGGCTGCCTTTTGGAGGTCGTCGTTGTTGCTACTGAGAGGAAAAAGAAAACAAAGAGAGGGAGCACTTAGGTTCAGGTTTAGAGCATAGCACTGACCATGTGGAAATTAGTATTAAACGTTAAACTAAATTAGTGAGAGCCCTCTCCTATATATAGGTGGAGAAGGGATTACATGGATCTAATACATAGATCTTGTCAAAAAGTAAAAGACAGCTATTCGGTATATTTGATAAGAGGAATCCCCCTCCTTTATATAGGAGAAAGGGGAAGGGTACAAACTTTAGACTAAACCCTAATGAACCAAGACACACTTGGGATCATATACAATTAGACTCAAATAACTTAATTAACTAAATTAGCCAAACTCTCTAATACTCACCCTCAAGTTGAAGCTTGGGAGAATCCTAAGTCAGCTTGCAAATAACTAGACACACTAAGGAAACAAAAAAGCAGAAAGAAAGATAAGCCAAGCCCATACAAGGAAACTTCTCCCCCTCAAGATTGCAATAAAGCACTCATCACTTGGGTACTCCCCTTCAAGTAGATAATCCAAAGAAGATATGCAAGAAGGCTGATTCTGAAGCATGTTGCAAGTCGCAGGTGCAGGTCGCAAATAGGTAGTAGAAGCTTCTTTATTAAAAAGGATGTAGCATCTGGAGTAGTAGTGAACAACGACAAGAAAGCGTCGGGGTCTTCATCACAGCCGCTATCGTTGCAGTCCAAAGAGTGTTGGTTCACAGTAGAAAAGTCAACATGCACACAAAGCATGATCAAGTAGAGAGGTAATGTGCACAAAGCACGAACAAGCCAGAGAGTGTTGGCTCACAGCAGAAAAGTCCAGAGAGTGTTAGTTCACAGTCACAGTAGTAGTCAACGTGCAAAGAAAGCACAGACAAGTAAAGAGTCAACATGCACAAGGCATGGACAAGCCAGAGAGTGCTGACACACAGAAGTAGAAAGTCAACATGCGCAAGGCATGGACAATGTCAGAGTGCAAATAAAGCACAGACAAAAAGTAGACAAAAGAATCGACTTACCCAGATAGAAGATCATCATCTTGAAAAGGCAACCAGTAGACATGCAGCTCCATATAGTAAGTTCTATAAGAAGCATATAGCAGTAAACGTCAATAGTAGAAGTTCGCAAATTCTTCAAGAAGTGCCACAAAAATATAGGCAGCAGAATACAATCTTCCTCTCCATCTCATCTCTCCTCTATTTCTCCTCCTCACACCAATCATAGAAAGAACCAAGAGTGGTTGGGGTGGACAATGATAATGAAGCACTTCAGAGTTCATATAGAGATATGTTGTGTTCTGTTATGTTTTATTGAGTGTCATGTGGCATAGTATGTGCCTCACTTATGCTTTCACTTATGTAGTTTAGTCCCATATTGCTAACCTATGCTTTAGTCTCTATTCTCTTCTTTTATATAAGAGACTGTATTGTACATTGTTTTACTCACTCAATAACCAATTCCCAGTTTCTCTATATGGTATCAAGAGCAGGTCCGGTTCTTCAGTTTTTTCTTTCCCACCCTGCCCCTATGCCCTGAGACTTCAGCCCCCCCCACCTCTAGCCGCCGCCGCTGCCGCTAGCAGCCCCTACCCTCCCCTCCTCCACCCGCCCCTCTCCACCCCTCCCTGCCACCGCCGGCTCCCTTCTCCACCTCCGCCGCCCGCCGCCCCTCTCCACCCCTCTACCTTCTGCCGCTGGGCTGCTCGTCCTCTCCTCCACCTTCTCCCCCCACAGCCACCGCCCTCCCTCTTCTCCTTGTTTCCCTCTTCTTCTCTGGTTCCCCCCTCCTTCCTTTTCGCACGTACAATCTTCCGGACAGCCATAGCCATCCCACGTTGAGAGTCTCCTAACTCTCCGGTTATTTTTCTGCCTGCGCCTCATGATGGGATATTGATTTCCTCATGATGGCGTAGGCTCCTTTGTCAATCTATCTGCCCGACACAGGTTCCTTCTGATCTGATGCGTCAGATCCCTGCTGCTGCTACTGCCCCATACTGGGTTCTTTATTTGTTGCCTGTTGCTGCTGCGCCGCCACCTCATTACTACCTACTTTTGCTCATCATGGCTTCAGTTGAGCCTCCTTGCTCTCAGTGTGTTACCACCGTCAAGCTCGATGGTTCGAACTACCATCTGTGGTCGGCATCCTTTGTCCTCTATGTTAAGGCTCAAGGTCGGTACTCACATCTTACCACTGATCCTCCTACTGCCCCTGCTGCTACTGGTGGTGAAAAGAGCAAACAGGGTTATGCTCAATGGTCCAAAGACGACTCTGGTGTTATGTCAAGGCTTCTCAATAGCACCGAGCCACACATTAGTCAGTCTCTGTTATGTCTTCATGATGCTAAAGCAATGTGGGACCAACTTTCTCATGTCTACTCCCATCAGCAAAATCCTAAACGAGTTTTTGAAATTTTCAAAAACCTGGCCAAGAAGGAGTTCTCTTCAGATGCTTCAATTGTGGACTTCTACAACCACTGCTCTGCTCTCTGGAATGAGTATGAAATCTACCATCCGCTGACTGTTGACATCAAAGAGGCTCAGAAGCAGCGCAATGAACTACAACTAGTTCAATTTCTGGCTGCCCTACCTGCTTCCTTTTCGGGCGTGGTCGATCAAATTTTATCTAGTGACCCTCTGCCTACTCTTCGTGACGTCCTCAAGAGAGCTCAACGGCTACCATCAGTGTCCTCCACTCCTGTTATTGAGCACCCTGCTTTAGTTTCTCGCTCTGTTGATTCTGGACGTGGCCGTAGTCGTAGACGTGGTTGTGGCGGAAGGCCACCTCCTACTGGCGGATGAGGCTCCTCCGCTGCTCCTGGACGAGGTCAAGCCACTGGACCCGCTACTGCAACTGGTGTGGTTGTAATAAGCACACTGAAGATAGGTGTTGGATCAAGCACGGCAAGCCAGCCTGGGCGAACCAGGCCTCTATAGAAACTACTACTGATGATGCATCTGATCCACCAGCTGCCCCTCCGACTACTGAATAGCTTCGCTCTGAATTTGAGAAGTTTTACCAGGAGTGCATGACTCAACAACCTTCGACGTCTACTGTCGGTTCTTCTGCCATGCTTGCTTCTCCTTCTGTTGGTAACAATAAATGGTGCATTGATTCTGGTGCGTCTGTCTATATGGCAGGCGATATCCAATTATTTTCTACTCTGTCTAAAACCTCCAATATTCATCGGTCACTGCTGCAAATGACTCTAAGACTCCTGTTCATGGAGTTGGCACCATTCCTCTATCTCACAAGCTGAATCTTCATTCTATTTTTTACAAACCACAATTTCCTGTTAATTTATTATCTATCAGTAAAACCGTTAAACAATTTTAGTATTCCATTAAATTTGATCCCTCTGGTTGTGTTTTGAAGGATCTCCGCATGAAGACGAGGATTGGTTCGGGCCATGAAGAACCAGATGGACTATACTATTTGGATGGACCGCCTGCAGCTTCTGCTCTCTTGTATACATCAGTTACAGGACTTCAGTGGCACTTTTGATTGGGTCATCCATCTGCTGCAAAGTTGAAACTTTTATTTCCTGCATTATCTGAAAATAATTTTTCTTGTGCCTCTTGTGTTTTAGGAAAACAAACAAGGTCGGTCTTTCCTGCTAAGAAGGAACTTGGTTCTAAAGAAATTTTTGATATTGTTCATGCGGACATCTGGGGTCCATGCTCTATTCCTAGTCAAACTGGTGTTAAATATTTTTTGACATTTATTGATGATTATTCCCGTGCTACCTGGCTATTTTTACTCAAAGACCGTGGTACTATTTTGGACAATATCCGCATTTTCTTTTCTAAAACACAGACCCAGTTCAATAAAACCATTAAAATTTTACGTACCGATAATGCCCTAGAATTTATGCAAAAGTCTGTCACTTCTTTTTGTTCTAATCGTGGCACCATCCATCAAACCACTTGTCCTTATACTCCACAGCAAAATGGTGTTGTTGAATGGAAAAATTTCCACTTATTAGAGGTTTCTTGCACCCTTCTTATTCATTATAAAGTTCCTCGCCGTTTTTGGTCTGAGGCAGTCACTACGGCATGCTATCTTATAAACCGCATGCCATCTTCTGATTTACAAAATCGGATACCTTACTCCATTTTGTTTCCTGATGCACCTCTTTTCTTTGTTCCTCCTCGCATTTTTGGGTGTACTTGCTTTGTTAAAAACGTACGCCCAGGAATGACGAAACTTGACCCTCGATCCACTAAATGCATTTTCTTGGGTTATTCGAGAACTCAAAAAGGTTATTGTTGCTTTGATCTGATACTCAGACAAGGGTTTTTCAGTGCAGATGTGATCTTTTCTGAGTATATGCCATACTTTTCTGATGATGGAGCAAGACTATGCCATGATACGTTGGCACCCACACCTCTACCAGATATTATTGAAGACTTGCCTTCTAACCAGCCTGAAGATCGTCCACTGCAAGTGTACAAACGTCGGCCGAAGACAAGCACTCCTTACATGGCCCTCCCCAACCAATTCCTCTGTCTACGGATGATCAAATAAACACTGAGGTAACCTCTGACTTGCACCTTCCTATCAGTCTGCGCAAAGGTGTTTTCTCCTGTACTAAACATCCTATCAGTAATTACTGCACTTCTGCCAATTTGCATAACAACTTTGCCTGCTTTACTTCTGCAATTTCTGCTGTCACCATTCCGAAAAATGTTGCAGAGGCTCTTGTTATTCATGCATGCAAACAAGCAATGGATCAGGAAATGCAGGCACTCTGCGATCGCAAGATATGGGAACTTGTGGATCGGCCTTCTTCTTGCCCTACTGTGGGCTGCCGCTGGGTCTTTACCATTAAATATCGACTTGATGGGACTATTGAACGCCTGAAAGCCCGCCTTGTTGCAAAAGGCTACACACAGACATATGGTGTTGATTATTTTGAGACCTTCTCTCCTGTTGCACGATTAAACTCTGTTAGAATTCTAATTTTTGTTGTTGTTTATAAAGACTGGTCTCTCTTTCAGCTAGATGTTACAAATACATTCCTTTATGGAGATCTACAGGAAGAAGTATACATGGAGCAACCACCTGGGTTGGTTGCTCAAGGGGAGTCTGCCCTCAAAGTATGTAAGCTGAAAAAGGCTATCTATGGTCTCAAACAGAGCCCATGTTCTTGGTTTGACAAGCTCAGTCAGATATTAGTCACTTTTGGCTTTCGTCACTCTCATTCTGATCATTCAGTATTTATCCGCAAAACAGTGGTTGGACTTGTCATTCCTATTATTTACGTTGATGATATTATCTTATCTAGCAGTGATATTGTGGGTATACAGGAAACTAAAACCTACTTAGAAAAACATTTTGTCACTAAAGATCTCGGAAATCTGAGGTATTTCTTAGGCATTGAGGTCTCCAGATCATCTGCAGGGCTGTCTCTCTCTCAGAGAAAATATGTACTTGATCTCTTATAGGAAACTGGTATGTTGGGCTGCAAACCAGCCAACACTTCACTGGATCCAAACATGGACTGGGATGATGCAAACTCGCCTCCCTATGCTGATCATCACCAGTTCATAAGTTTGGTAGGAAAGCTTATCTATCTGACCGTCACAAGGGCTGACCTCACTGCTGCTGTCGGATTCATCAGTCGGTATCTTGATAAACCCCGACAATGTCATTGGGATGCTATATGTCATATTTTGTGATATCTTAAAAGTTCTCCTGGAAAAGGCTTGATGTATAAGAAGTATGGCCACTGCAACCTATCTGGCTTCTTGGATTCCGACTATGCAGGGAGTCGTTCTGATCGTAAGTCAACATCAGAATACTGTACATTTGTTGGCGGAAATCATGTCACCTGGCGAAGCAAAAAGCAGATTGTTGTCGCCAGATCCAGTGTAGAGGCGGAATACCGAGCTATGGCTCATACTGCATGCGAACTTCTGTGGGTTCAAAGTCTCCTCCAGGAGTTTGATATATCCTATTCCAGCCCTATACCTATGTTTTGTGACAATAAGGCCTCCATTTTTATTGCGAGCAACCCACTTTTCATGAGGGGACGAAACATATTGAGGTCAATTGCCACTTTGTTCGAGAAACAGTCCTTTATGGCCGGATTTGCACTCCATATCTCAGCACTGAAAAGTAAGTTGCGGACATCTTCACGAAGATACTTCCCAAAGCTCGTTTTTAGACTCTAGTTGACAAGCACAGCATGTTCGACATCTACGCTCCAGCTTGAGGGGGAGTATAGAGATATGTTGTGTTTTGTTATGTTTTGTTGAGTGTCATGTGCATAGCATGTGCCTCACTTATGCTTTCACTTCTGTAGTTTAGTCCCATATTGCTCACCTCTGCTTTAGTCTCTACTCTCTTTTGTTATATAAGAGATATTAGTATATACACTTTACTGCTTTACTTTACTTAGTGTATTTTGCTTATCGTCTTTTCTCTTTTACTCTTTATCCCATATTCGTTATCTCTAAATCCTGTACACTCTCTTGTCTTATAAAAGAGAGCCCAATGTATTCTTTTTAATCATCCAATAATAAGCAATCTCATTGCCGACTTCTAGATGGTATCAGAGCGGGCCGATCCACCTTAAACCTAATCCCTCTCTCACCCCAACCCTAGCCGCCATCTTCTCCACCAACCCTAGCCGCCGCCACCCCCCCTCTTTTTTTTTTTCCGCAGACGCTACAGTACCGCCGCTACAGTACCGCTGCTACAGTACCGCTGCTCCAATCTCTCCACCAACCTCCTATCTCCTAGCTACTCCCATCCTTGTGGCCTAATCTACCACATGTCTCTCTTTCGTGCTCCGTTTTGCTTTCTGAAACTCTCCGGACAGCCCCGGTGTTTTCCAGTTCTGGCACGTTGACGACGTAAAAGGCTTCTCCTTCTCTATCTGCCTGCGCCTCATGGTGGAGTGATTAATCCTCCATGTTGGTGTAGGTTTTTTTTTCTATCTGCTGCCCCTACGTGGGTTTTTCTAAGATCCATGCGTGGATCTTCTGCCCTCTACTACTAGTCCATGCATTGGACTTTTGCTGACTTTTGCTACTGCTGCTGACTTCTGCTGCCCTTTGCGCATGTGCTTCTGCCTCTGTCTCCATCTTACGATGGCGACTCCTGATCTTCCACGGACTTTGTGTGTTACCACTGTGAAGTTGGATAACTCCAACTATCACCTCTGGGCGGCTTCCTTTGAGCTCTATGTTAAAGCACAAGGGAGCTACTCTCATTTATCTACCAAGGGACCGGCGGTCCCTGCTGCTGAGGCTGATGAAAAGATCAAGCAGGACTACGATCTCTGGTCCAAGGAGGACTACGGTGTTATGACACGGATGGTCAACAACGTCGAGCCAAAGATCATCCGGTCTCTTCTTCGCCTCCAGACTGCAAAGGAGATGTGGGATCAACTTTCCCACGTCTACTCTCATCAGCAAAATCCCAAGGAGGTTTTTGAAATCTTCAAGCAACTGGCCAAACAGGAATTTACTACCATGGACTCTATTGAGGACTACTACAATAGTTGTTGTGCTCTCTGGGATGAATTTCAGGTGTATCATCCTCTTTCTGTCGACATCATTGAAGTTCAGCGTCAATGAAATGAACCTATGCTTGTTAAGTTCCTCGCCGGTCTACCTTCTTCCTTCGTTGGAGTTGTTGATCAGATCCTATCCAGTGAGCCTTTGCCCACCCTGCGAGATGTTTTGAAAAGGGTTCAACGTCTGCCATCTGTTTCGCAGCATCTTCCTGACACTTTCGATGGAGCAGCCCTCGCTGTTCGTACTGGAGACTCTTTCTGAGGCCGCGGTCGTGGTCGGGGCCGCAGATGTGGACGCTCTACTGCACCTGGATGTGGCTCTGGCGCTGAATCTACTGAACCGCGTTTCTGCACCATCTGCAAGCGGACAAACCACAATGAAGATCGCTGCTGGATCAAGCATAGCAAGCCCGCCTGGGCAAACCAAGTCACGACGGATCAGCCTGAGACTGCTACTACCTCTGCTCTGCCTTCTGCTAATTGGATACGGTCCGAATTCGAGAAACTTCTCCAGGCTCGTCTTGCTTCTTCTGCTGACCCCTCTACTGATGGTAGCACCGCCCTCCTGACACAGTTTGGTAAAAATTCATGGGTGATTGATTCTGGTGCGACATCTCATATTTCTGGCAATCATGCTTTATTTTCTAAACTACAAATACTTCTATTATACCTCCTGTTACACTGGTTGATGGCTCTAAGACACCTGTTACTGGAATTGGTGATATATGTACCACTGGTTGCCTACTTCTGCGGTCTACTCTTTATGTTCCTAAGTTTCCTATTAACCTGCTATCTGTCAATAGAACTGTGAAGAGCCTTCGTTGCTCGATTACGTTTGATCCGGATGGTGTTATTTTTCAGGATCTGCGTACGAGGACGACGATTGGTTCGGGCCATGAGGGACCAGACGGGCTATACTACCTGGATGTTCCGAAGACCGCAACATACTTGACATCTTCTGTGACGGGCATCCAGTGGCACTATCGCTTAGGACATCCTTCTGCAGCGAAGCTGAAACAGTTTTTACCTGATGTATTAGAATCTGTTTTTCATTGTGAGACTTGCCAACTGGGCAAACAGACACGAGCATCTTTTTCCAAAAAATCATGTATTAGCTCTAAACAGCCATTTGACATTATTCATGCTGATGTTTGGGGACCCTGTTCTGTGCCGAGTACTTCTGGATTTCGATATTTTCTTAGTTTTATTGATGATTTTTCTAGAACCACCTGGTTGTTTTTGCTCAAAGATAGGTCTACTATTCTTGACAATATCACTGCTTTCTTTGCTGAGATTCGAACCCAATTTGCTAAACCCATTAAAATTTTTCGAACTGATAATGCCTTAGAATTTGTGCAAGCCTCAGTCAGCCTCCTTTGTCGAAAATAGGGTACCATACACCAAACTTCCTGTGTTTACACGCCACAACAAAACGGAGTCGCTGAACGCAAAAATCACCACCTTCTTGAAGTTGCCCGCACTTTACTGTTTCATTATCATGTTCCCCAACATTTTTGGCCTGAGGCTATCTCTACTACTTGTTACCTAATTAACCGAATGCCCTCTTATGTGCTTGGAAATCAAGTTCCATATCAGATTTTGTTTCCGGATGCGCCCCTTTTTTCTGTGCCTCCGCGTATCTTTGGGAGCACTTGCTTTGTCAAAAACCTTTGTCCCAGTCTAACCAAACTTGATCCAAGAGCGACTAAGTGTGTCTTCCTAGGGTACTCGCGCACTTAGAAAGGGTACCACTGCTATGATCATGTGTCAAAGAAATGGTTTGTATCTGCTGATGTTATTTTCTTTGAGCATATGCCCTTTTACTCGTCTGTCAGGTCGGCTCTTTCTTCGAACTTATTACTGGACACACCTTTACCTATTATGGATGATACTGTTGATATTACTGATACTGCCGATACTGCTTCTACTGAAAAGCCGCCTCTAAAAGTATATCAAAGAAGACAGAAGACAGCAACTCCCTCTATGGCCCCTCCAACGTCTTCATCCTCCGTGCCAGATCAAACACCACCGTAGGTATTCTCTGATCTTGATGTTCCTATCAGCTTGAGGAAAGGAACTAGAACTTGCACTAAACATCCTATTGGAAATTTCTGTACTACTGATAATCTGGGGACTAATTTTGCAAATTTTACTGCTGCTCTTTCTGCTATATCTATTCCTAAAAATGCTTCTCAGGCTCTTAAACATCCTGCTTGGCGACAAGCTATGGAAGCTGAAATGCAGGCTCTTACTGAACGCAACACCTGGCAGCTGGTTGATCCTCCTGTAGATTGTTCTCCAGTTGGCTGTCGCTGGGTATTTACTGTCAAATATCAACCGGATGGCACAGTTGAACGACTGAAGGCGAGACTTGTTGCGAAAGGCTATACACAAACTTACGGGGTCGATTACTTTGAGACTTTTTCTCCTGTGGCTCGGCTGAACTCTGTACGGATTCTTATTTCTGTTGCTATTAATTTTGATTGGCCCTTGTATCAACTTGATGTAAAGAATGTTTTTCTGTATGGGGACCTACATGAGGAGGTCTACATGGAACAACCCCCGGGATTTGTGCTTCAGGGGGAGTCCTCTAAGGTCTACAGGCTGAGGAAGGCCATTTATGATTTGAAACAGAGTCCACATGCTTGGTTTGATAAACTGAGTACTATTCTTCAGAAATTTTCTTTTAAACGCTCCCAGTCAGATCACTCTGTTTTTGTCAAAAATACTACCGCTGGCATTGTTATCCTTATTGTATATGTTGATGACATCATTCTCTCAGGGAGTGATCCTGCAGGCATTCAGGCTACCAAGTGCTATCTGGAGAAACACTTTGTTACCAAAAACCTTGGCTCTCTGCGGTATTTTCTTGGCATTGAAGTTTCTCGGTCCTCTTCTGGTCTTTGTCTGTCTCAACGCAAATATGTTTTGGATCTGCTTTCTGAAACTGGACTTCTAGGTGCTAAGCCTGCTAGCACACCTCTGGATCCAAATAATGACTGGGATGATGAGAACTCTCCTGCCTATCCTGACCATCATCAATATCGACGCATGGTTGGTAAGCTTATTTATCTGACTGTTACATGAGATGATATTACTTCTGTTGTCGGGCTTGTTAGTAGATATCTGGATAAACCTTGGCAATGTCACTGGGACGCTGTTTGCCACATTTTTAAATATTTGAAGAGCTCTCCTGGGAAAGGCCTGCTATATAAGAAACATGGTCACTGTAAACTCCTTGGTTATTCTGATTCTGACTATGCTGGGAGCAAGCTTGATCGATGCTCCACTTCTGGCTACTGTACATTTGTGGGAGGAAACCTTGTTACTTGGCGAAGCAAGAAACAGACTATGGTTGCTCGCTCAAGTGTTGAAGCTGAATATCGCGCCATGGCGTATACTACTTGTGAGCTATTCTGGATTCGGAGCCTGCTGAAGGATTTTGGTGTTTCTAACTCCTCTCCTATTCCGATGTATTGTGATAACAAAGCTGCTACGTTTATTGCCAATAATCCCACTTTTCATGAGCGAACTAAACACATTGAGGTGGACTGCCATTTTGTTCGCGGAGCTGTCTTATCTGGCCAGATATCCACTCCCTACATCCCTACTTCTGATCAGGTGGCTGATATCTTCACAAAGATTCTTCCAAAGACGAGATTTGCTACTATGACATCCAAGCTGGGCATGATTGACATCTACGCTCCAGCTTGAGGGGGAGTATTAGTAAATACACTTTACTGCTTTTCTTTACTTAGTGTATTTTGCTTATCGTCTTTTCTCTTTTACTCTTCATCCCATATTGGTTATCTCTAAATCCTGTACACTCTCGTCTTATAAAAGAGAGCCCAATGTATTCTTTTTAATCATCCAATAATAAGCAATCTCATTGCCGACTTCTAGAAGAGACTGTACTGTACATTGTTTTACTCACTCAATAAACAATTTCTAGTTTCTCTATAGTTCAAAAAATAGGTCATACCACTGCCGGGGGGTTTGGGGCTGTAGTAGCAAGGAGCTATTGGTAACTGTAGAATTGATCGGAAGCAACAAGTTTAGAAGAGTAACGACAACAGATGGTGGGACAATTTTTAGAAGAACAATGCTCGCGATCGAAGCAATAGGGTGCAATGAGAAGTATACGGTAGCTACAGCAATACACCAGGCCGCCCACAATCACAGGTAGAAGATAAAGGTCTTCGTATATGCTCAACAAAGAGATTGTAGAGACAGCGTTAGAAAACATTAGTGGAGGAGTTCAGAAAATAAAAGTCTTCATTGGTCATGGAGTTCATGCTTGAAGATGGCGCTCTTCACGTATATGCTGATTGACGAGACCAAGAAAGGAGATCGAAATGAATTTCACGCTAGTTCAAGCTTGGAGAAAAAATAACAAGAAATTGCATATGCCTCGTGCGGGTAACCAAGATGGGCACCAAGGTAGCAATCGTAGAGAGGTCTATGCATGTCTATGAGTTGATTTTCTTTTTTTTAAAATAAAATAGTAGATGGCTAAGAGTGATTCCTATGTTGATGCTTTGGGTGATGGTTGGGATCTCGTACAGGTCGCACAGGGTGCTTGACGACCTTCAGGCTCAGCTAGTCGCACTTCACGAGGATCCTCACGCAATTGTTCGTGAACTTCCTCATGATTTCCAAGGCTTCCAGAGAATTAATAATAATCAAGAAGATTGAAATGGAAAGACAATCTGCGGTAGTGTTGATGAGGAGTAACACAGAGATATAATTTCCAAGGACTCTTGAAGCGATAAAAAATGTGTCGGACTGTTGGAACGTGCAAGGATTAGGAGGCGAGGTCAAAGATAAAAGAATTAGGCAGGCAGACGTCAAGCTTGGCGAGAAAGGGGGAGAAAGTTGTTGAATATATGTCGATGAGCGGCCAAGCCAAGAAGGACGGTTTCTCTTCACTGGCCCAAGAAAAAGTTATTGTGTCCTCTAGGGTTAGGGTTTTGGGTTCATTGCTTAGATACCATGTCAAAAAGTAAAAGACAGCTATTTGATTTTGATAAGAGGAATCCCCCTCCTTTATATAGAAGGGGGAAGTGTACAGACTTTTGATTAAACCCTAATGGGCCAAGCCGCACTTGGGCCATATACAATTAGACTCAAATAACTTAATTAACTAAATTAACCATACTCTTTAATAGATCTCACTTCATTGATATATGTATCACCAAGGAAGCACATGCACGTTTTTAGACACGGACACATACACTGACACAGGTACGGACACGGGACACGACAATTTTCTAAAATATAGGACAAGGACACGAAATTTAATGGGAGTAATTTTTTTATAAAAATGCATACATATATGTGTTTGTAATGCATGTACGTATGTATTGAAATTATTTAGAAAAACATGTGAAAAATGTTTACATATGCATTCATAATTGTATATGAATATGAATGTGTGTTTTTGTGTAGTATAAACAATATGAAGCATAACATGCTGTTGCAGTTTTTATAGTAAACTAAACATAGTAGATTTTCAGACTGAATAAATGAGTACCTATTACTCATTTAGTCAGTTTCATAGACCAAATATGATTTTTGATACCTCGTTCATCTTAGATGTTATATGTGGATTCTTTCAAAGACATTTTGTTTGCAATTTTTTTATTATATCTCAGATTTGTAATGCAGATTTTCAATGACAAGACTAATTAAAAAGTAGTTGCATATCCGGGGAGTAGCTGCATAGTGCATATTCAGATTTTACACACTAAAATAGGTTGCAGCAGCAGCAACTGTTAGGCTGATGTGTCCAGGGAGTGTCCGGGCAGTGTCCAGCCATGTCCGGGCTGCAAAAAAGGACAAAAAGGGATAGGACACATCTTGGCTGTGTCCAAAACGTTTTAGGCTGTGTCTGGGAAGCGCATCTGTGTCCGAAACGTGTCCGGCACGGACACAGGGGCTGTAGAAGTGTTTGTGCTTCCTAGTGTATCACTGAAGTGTTAAATGGATCGCTTGAGTGAGTAGTACTAAATGGGCCAAGCGAATAACAATATAAAACTAATATCTCAACAGGATGTAAGAGAAGACAAGAAAAGATCTTTTGAGAAATAAGTATATAAGGATTAAAGTGGAGGTGGCAAGTATTAATGACAAGCTACATAAGTCACCTCAGATAGTATGAACATGTACAGCACATAGCGGGACATGCACCAATCCAAATCAATCCTACAGAGTCGAGTATAATTTAAAGAGGAAGAGGCAGGACTACATGACTTGAAGCGAGATTATAAAGAGATATTTACAGCCTTTACATCTGACCTATACAGAGATGAATGGAAAATAAGGACCCATGTAGAATACCTTATTATGGGTGGGAATGAGGCTTATTATGGAAAAGATGACGATGATGATGATGATGATGGTCTAGTCAATCCGTATTACAATGTTATGGTGAATTCAATGAGGATAACAAATGAATTAGGGAGGAGGCGGGAGCAATTTTTTATTCCAATTCCTTCTTCATGGAAACTAGATACATTCAATAGATTTATGATCTTGGAATTTCATGTTACAAATACATGATTGTTACACGAATGATATAGCAAGATGGATAATAAAGTTGGTAAGCACAAATCCAAGAACTCTAACCAAAATATGAACCTGGATTATAAAATTAATACTATTGTCATAAGTATTGTCCTAAGACCACAGAAGACATGGTTGAGTTTGCTAATAGTTAGGAAACTTATGCAAAGTGATTCACATAAAACGAAAGAAATATTCCCTTACATATAAATATAATCAGCAAATATAGAATGAGGAGATCTGGACAGTTATTTGTTAAACATATTTTACATTAAAACAACCATAATTAACATAGGAAACAAGCAATTGATTTCAGCTTAACAAAAAAATTGTAATCTACTATCTGCAGAATGTCACAGTTTCAAACTTTTAGGCACAAAAGTTAGTTTTTCAAAAGATCTTACTCTGGATCCAGATATCCGGCAGTCCCTCTAACTTCCAAGGAGGCAGTACTATCACCTTCTTGAGGAGCATACTTACAGAAACCGAAATCAGCTACCTTTGCAGTCATACTGTGATCCAGAAGTATGTTACTAGACTTGATATCCCTGTGTATGATGCATCTACCACCAATGCTGTGCAGATGCATGAGACCTGAATCATAGTAAGAAAAGCTCCAGTATTACTACTTGTGCAGATGTACCAGATTCAGTTATAGTAGTAGGATTTCGTGTATTGCAGTGTCTGTGACAACATTAATATGCATGTACCCGAAATACATATGAAAATATAGAAAAGATACCTGATATCCCTAAATCATCCATACAAGCTGCAATATAGGCAGATAACTTTGTTTGTACCTTAATGATATATATACGTCTATCAAGCAATTTAAGCAAATGCTCAAACCTGTGGCTAAGGCGAGTATATTGTCTTTGTAAACTAGGACACAGTGGAGTACACTACTATATCACCAAAATAGAAGTACCAAAACTACCCACTATGCAATTTGTATGTACACCAAAGTCCCAGTTTGCTAAATTATAACCACAGAGGCACAAACACATGATACTTACTGCATAAAGACGATCGGGATACCAGATCCACATCCCTCTCAACAATACACCATGCCCATAAACACCACAGATTTTTTATGCTCAGATGGATGATTTAATTACAAAATATAGACATGGTCATGTTATAGGATGTTCTCTTTTTATAAGAGCATTACTTGCCTCTAGCAGCACCAAGGGCTACTGATAGTCTGGTTGGCCAGTCCAATATTTTTCTTTTTGCTGCTTCCCCTGCAAGCAAACTTTAATAAGCATATAATGCAATAATCACATAAAAGAAACATATTTCTAGCAAAAAAGATGTACCATAGAGACGATCTTGCAGGGAACCATTAGACATGAAGGGGTAGACTAAAATTTGTTGCTCATTTTCGCAGCAGTATCCAAGAAGCGGCACCAAATTCTCATGCTGAATACCTGATAGAAGGTTTACCTACAAGATAAGAGTCATCATTCATCCACGGAGTGGACATAAATGGCTGCCCTCAAAAGTTCTAGAGTACAACTATGATATAGATACCAAGAAAGTAGGAAAAAAGTATTCTGACAGTTACAAGATGGTTTTTTTCTTCTTCGAGGAGTATGCAATATATAATGTTCATATTTTCCAAAGGCATATTGTGTTACCTCATTATTAAATTCACGCGTCCCCTGGGTAGATGTAGTTGACCGGACTTTTACAGCCACCTCTTGGCCATCAGGTAGAGTCCCACGATATACAGATCCAAATCCACCTTCACCAATCATGGTCTTATAATTATATGTGGCATGTTCAATGGCTTGAAGAGAAAAGGATCGAACAGGGAGGCCAAAGTTTTTGGCACTGAGTGGTACTGACAAAGTTGAGCCTGCCAACAGGACAACATAATCAGTAGGTAGGAAAGTTCACAATGAGGGGGAGGGACACTGCAGGGTTTCTTTTGTTTAATGTAATAAAAGTTTCCGCATATACGCATATATGTGTTTCAAAACAAAAGATGTGCTTATTCAATGAGCAAAACAGTGATTAGGAATACAATTGTTTAAACTGACGGCAACACTGCAAGTACCAGATATGTTCTCACCATACAACTTAATATATGTTTTAGTGCCGAAAACAACTTTTTAAATGATTTCAACTTTCTCTCTGATGATCCTTGGAAAAATCTTTATTTACAGTGGTTTAAAGTGTATCCTAGCACACACGAGAGCGGGCAAAAGATGTGCATTCTGCCAATATGTTGACAATCTCAGGAAAGCGTTTTGCTTTCCAGCTGAATGTAACTGAATTAAGCTACATGTGTTGAAGTACTTCGCACCATTAGTATCCTGATTCTCAAATGTCAGAGAGGCAGTGGACCAATGGACTTTTTGAAGCAGAAAGACAAGTGAATAAATGTGGTTACAATCAACATAAATTCTAAGAGACTGAAAGCATGTGTACGCACAGATTTATAACTATGGACAGTCTATTACACTAGATCATTTAAACCTAATCAAATACAAGTTAGTGTACATGCACTGCATGTCTTAATCTATATGAACAGAATAAGTTTTCTGATAAGATGAATGCTTGCATTGATGACATTCAAATCCCCAAACATAAACTACAAATAAAATGGTAGTGTCGCATACATTAAAATTAATGAAAATTTTACAATACAATATATCAACTTTATAACAAAAAATATGTAGAGAAATTTTTCAACATCCACTAAACTAATGATGTCTTTGATATCGATAGCCGTGATTTATTAACTTGATAAAGCTGTATCCTGAATTCTTAGCTGCAAAAATTTGCAAACAGATGGGATTAAGAATGTTGCCCATTACAAGAAAACACATTGTGCCAGTTTGACCTGTAATTATGCTCACATAGTTGTCTCTAGTTTGGTAAACTTGACATTCACTATTATAAAGAAAAGCATTGTCGTTAACTTCTAATGATGATATTTCACCAAGAACGCTAAACATTCTCAAACTCAATGAAATCTATGTAGTTTATTACCTCTATTGTTTGCATAATTCTCCATCGTACTCCATATGTTGCTAATATTTGGTCCACAAACGGGGTTAGGCATTCTCTCCTCTCAAATAGGTTTAAACTCTTGGACATTGTCGATACACGTTGAAATGGGAACCAATCAATTATCAATGTTGGGCGGTAGGATTTTAAAAAGATAATTTCTGGAGGTGGAGAATGGAAAGTGACCTATATGTTCTGAGGAGTCTTGTGGATACTCGTAGGTTCTAGATGTTAAGGCTCATCCATCCATAGGGAAAAACATCTCAGGTTCTCAGAAGGCCACATCAGCCAAATATACATTTGCTTATTTCTCTAAAAGAAGCAGTTGTAACCCTTTTGAAAAATATAAGTAACCCAAGAAAGCAGTTTTAATCGCTCGTGGATCGAGTTTTTTTAGCCTTGGGATCAAAATTGTGCACAAAGGTTAGACAACTCCTATGACCGGGCCCAACGTCAATGTGAATCCAAAAGTCAACAGAACATAAGCCTACACTTGGAAGCATGTAAATGCTTGACGTTATGTGGGAGCATGGGTGGATCTAGAAAATCCGACTAGGGGGGGCTGACTGTAATTTTTTCACAAAAAAAAAATGTGATGCCACATTCTTTTTACAAAAATAAGCGTTGCTACAGGGATTCAATCCCGGGTGTGCTGACTGTTAATATATATGTTCTGTTATTTTTATTTTGTTATTTTACATTATATTTGGACTTCTTTGTAATTGTCACATTACTATAAATATAAGGGTGCACACATTGTGCAACCCTAAGCTCTCCAAATCTCATTATCTTTTACATGGTATCAGAGCGGGCCGATCCACCTTAAACGTAATCCCTCTCTCTCTCCACCAACCCTAGCCGCCGCCACACTCCGAAATCTCTTTTTTTCCGCCACTACAGTACTGCTACAGTACCGTTGCCGCTACAGTAACGCCGTCTACCCCTCTGCAGCCCTCCATCCACCTCTAATCCCCTAATAACCTCCATCCTTGTGGCCTAATCCACCACAGGCCCCCTCCGTCTAGCTCCGTTTCTCTTTCCAAAATCTCCGGACAGCCTCGGTAACTTTCCAGTTCTGGCACGTTGATGGCGTAACGGGCTTCATCCTCTTTGTTTGCCTGCGCCTCATGGTGGAGTGACTGATCCTCCATGTTGGCGTAGGTTTTTTCTCTTCATCTGCTGCCCCTACGTGGGTTTTTTTTTAAGATCCATGTGTGGATCTTCTACCTTCTACTACTAGTCCATGTGTTGGACTTCTGCCTCTGACTGCTGACTACTACTGTTGTGCCTGCTCTGTGTCTGTTGCTGCCTACTTGGATCCGTAGACAGCCTTCTACTTCCTGTGTCTGACTGCTGCTGCCTGCCTGTAACTCTACGTCTGCATCTGTTTCTTCCTGATGGCGTCTACTCATGAAGATCTGCGACGTCAGGTGACAATTGTGAAGCTGGATGGGCGAAACTACCAACACTGGGTGTGCTCTATGCAGATATATGTTAAATCACAAGGAAAAATGTCGCACATGACCCGAGATCCACCACCTGTGCCTCCTGCAACAGCCGATTCGAAGGATGTGAAAGCCTATGATGATTGGGTGAAGGACGACTCCACAGTCATGACATGGATTCTGAATAGTAGTGAGACCAAAATTAGCGTCACCTTATTATACCTGCAAACGACGAAGCAGATGTGGGATCAGCTTGCCAATACTTATTCACACAGTCAGAATCCCAAGAAGGTGTTTGACATCAACAAGCAGCTTAGCCGCCTGCGTTTCTCTGGATTCGATCTGACGGATTACTTTTCTGCTTTCAAGGGACGATGAGGGGAATTGGAAGCCTACCATCCCTTGTCTATTGATTTGGCTACTATGCAACGACAGCGACAGGAGTTGCAAGTAGTCCAGTTCCTTTGTAGCCTACCTGATTCCTATGCAGGGGTGGTCGATCAGATTCTCGTTAGTGATCCGCTGCCTACTCTACAGACTGCCTTTCAGAGACTACAACGCCTGCCTGCATCGTCATCTGAGACTCCTACTGATACAGGGGATTCGACTGCTTTTACTGCGATGTCTGGTCGTGGCCGTAGTCGTGGACGCGGTCGCTCATATGATGCTCGTCCTCCTCTTGGTGTTGGACGGGGGAGGAATTCTTCAGGTTGTAGAGCATCCTCTGGACCTACTACTGCTACTGTTCGTCCTCAGACTGGCCAATGCTTCTGCAACTTCTATGGCCGGTCTAATCATGTTGAAGACAAGTGCTGGGAAAAATACGGCAAACCAGCTTGGGCCAATGTGGCCACTGATGCTGCTACATCTTCTGAGATGTCTACCCAGCCTGATGCCCCGGATACTTCTACTGCTGACTTCATTCGCGCCGAGGTCGAGCGCCTGTTACTGGAGCATACTGGCTCTTCGTCTACTGTCACCACCACGGGAGCACATGCTACGACATACTCTGGTTGTGACACTGCCTTCCTTTCTGCACCATCCTCTACTACTGGTAATACGAAATGGGTCATAGATTCGGGCGCATCTTCTCATATTTCTGGGAATCGGTCATTGTTTAGAAAATTATCTAGACCGACTACTAATTCCTCTGTTATGCTCGTTGATGGCTCCAAGTCTACCATTTCCGGAATTGGAGACATTATGTCTGATATTGTTCTGAAATCTGCTCTATATGTGCCTCGTTTTCCGTTGATTTTATTATATGTTAGCAAAACTTTGTGGAACTTGAACTGTACCCTGACTTTAGTACCTGGTTCATGTATTTTTTAGGACCTTCGCACGAGGATGAATATTGGTGGGGGGCATGAAGGCTCTGATGGCTTGTACTACCTGGACTATCTAAAAAAAGTGGACAATGTGGCTCTGGCTTCTGCAGTATCTTCGTCAGTATCGTCTCTACAGTGGCATTACAGACTTGGGCACCCATCATCTGAGAAATTGCACCATATTGTACCTGATGTAGGAACAAATGTGTTTCAATGTGAATCGTGTCAGTTAGGCAAACAGACTAGGGTTGTTTATCCTAAGCGTTCTCAGATTAGCAGTAAAAATGTTTTTGATCTTGTTCATGATGATGTACGGGGCCCTTGTCATGTCCCTAGTCTATCTGGAAACAAATATTTTATTTTATTCATTGATGATTTTTCTCGAGCCACATGGTTATTTCTTTTGAAGAGTAGATCTGAAGTATTGTCCACTATTAAATTCTTTTTTGCTGAGATGAAAACACAATATTCTATGCCTGTTAAAATTTTTAGAACGGATAATACACTTGAATTTGTTCAAAAAGATGTTGAGTTGTTTTGTAAATCCATTGGCACTATCCACCAGACTTCGTGTGCATACATACCTCAGCAGAATGACATTGTAGAAAGAAAGCATAGACACTTACTAGAGGTTGCTAGAACTATTATGTTGCATGCTAATGTACCTCGGGGATTCTGGCCAGAAGCCATCTTGACTGCTTGTTTTCTAATAAATCGGATGCCTTCTTCGGTAATTGGAAATAAAATACTTGTGCAAATTTTGAATCCTGATAAACCTTTATTTACTGAACCCCCTCACATTTTTGGCTCTACATGCTTTGTAAAGTTGCTTGGCCCAATGCATGATAAACTATCTCCACATGTTGAAAAATGTATTTTTTTGGGGTACTCTCGTACACAGAAAGGGTACAGATGTTATAGCCCAACTACTAAGAGATGGTTCACTAGCAGTGATGTTGTCTTTTTTGAGGGTACACCATACTCCTCTACTCAAGGAGATAGTCTTCAGTCTGAGCTTATTACTTCTCCACTACCTATTACTAGTGACTGTGTTTCTGATGCCACTACTGCTGTACAACCGACACCTCCTCTTATTGTTTATCAGCGCAGGAACAGAGCTCAACCTACACAAGATCCCCCCCAACCAAGCCAATCTTCTCCTCCATAAGGTTTTGCATCACCTGAGGTAATATCTGACCTTGATGTGCCTATTGCTCTTAGGAAGGGCACTCGTTCCTGTACTATTCATAATATTGCTAACTATGTATCAACTGATCATTTAAGTGTTCATGTTAGCAACTTTGTCACTGCTTTATCTGTTGTTGCCATCCCAAAGACTGTATAGGATGCCTTGCAAAGTACAGCTTGGACGACTGCTATGAAGGAAGAAATGCTTGCTCTTTCTGACAGACAAACTTGGGAGTTGGTAGATCCACTTCCTCAGTGTAAGGTTGTAGGCTGCAGATGGGTGTATGCTATCAAGTATCAACCAGATGGTACTGTAGAACGTCTGAAGGCACGTCTTGTTGCTAAAGGTTATACATAGACCTATGGTATTGACTACTTTGAAACTTTTTCACATGTTGCCCGTCTTAATTCTGTCAGACTTCTCTTATCTGTTGTTGTTAATCTTGACTGGCCTCTAGTACAACTAGATGTTAAAAATGCTTTCTTATATGGTGATCTGCAAGAGGAGGTCTATATGGAGCAACCTCCTGGATTTGTTGCTCAGGGGGAGTCACATAAAGTCTGCAGGCTAAAGAAGTCAATTTATGGGCTCAAACAGAGTCCTCGTGCCTAGTTTGATAAATTGAGCAATATTCTGATTGACTATGGTTTTCTGAGATCTCAGGTGGATCATTCTGTCTTTACTAAGAAGACTTCTGCCGGTATTGTGATTCTGATTGTGTATGTGGATGATATTATACTTTCTGGCAGTGACTCTATTGCTATTCAGGCTACTAAAGCTCATCTCTGCAAACACTTTGCTACTAAAGATTTGGGTAAACTGCGGTATTTTCTGGGCATAGAGGTATCTAGAACTTCTAATGCTCTTGTGCTATCTCAGAGAAAATATGTCTTAGATCTTCTGCAGAAGACTGGTATGCTTGGAGCTAGACCTGCTGATACTCCTATGGATCCCAATGTCAATTGGGATGATGAGTCTTCTCCACTCTTTGCTGATAATAAAAAATACAGAGGCTGATCGGTAAAATGATATACCTGACTGTGACTAGAGCTGACATAGTTACTGTTGTGGGTCTTCTTAGCAGGTATTTAGATAAACCCAGACAGTGTCACTGGGATGCACTCTGTCCTATTCTGCGATATCTAAAAAAGTCTCCTAGCAAGGGACTTCACTACAGGAAAAATGGACAATGTTCTCTTGAGGGTTATTCTGATGTTGACTATGCAGGGAGCAAAATTGACAGGAAATCAACTTCTGGCTATTGTACCTATGTTGGAGGTAATCTGGTCACATGGAGAAGCAAGAAACAAAATGTGGTTGCCAGATCTAGTGCGGAAGCTGAATATAGGGCCATGGCCCATACTGCCTGTGAGCTCCTGTGGGTGCGTTCTCTCCTAAAAGACTTTGGGGTTGAGTCCTCTTCTTCTATACCCATGCACTACGATAATAAAGCTGCTATCTTCATTGCAAACAATCCTGTTTATCATGAGCGCACCAAGCATATCGAGGTTGACTGTCATTTCATTCGGGAATCTATCCTGACTGGCAAAATTTACACTCCTTTTACTCGCTCTGAAGACCAGGTTGCTGATATCTTCACCAAGTTGTTGGCTAAGAAGCAGTTCTGCACACTTGTGGACAAGTTGGGCATGATTGACATCTATGCTCCAACAGGAGGGGGAGTGTTAATATATATGTTCTGTTATTTTTATTTTTTTATTTTACATTATATTTGGACTTCTTTGTAATTGTCACATTACTATAAATATAAGGGTGCACACATTGTGCAACCCTAAGCTCTCCAAATCTCATTGTCTTTCACACTGACAAAGGTTGTGTAACATCTACCAACCCAGCAAGTTACTTGACGTTGCCATATTGGAAACAAATAATATATATATGACGGGTACCTATTATACATATATATATATATATATGGATAGATATAGTGAAGTTGGAATACACTCGAGTATATCGGAGACACTATACACCTCAATCGTTTTCCATCATAAAGCAGTTATTTTAAAAATCTAAACCATTGAGCTTCTTAAATATCTTAAAAACATACTGTATAATAAATTTGAGCTCATTTGGACACTAATAGGTCATGCATCTAAAGGAGGGAAAAATCATGCATTTCAAATATGTTTTGTGAGTTGATTTTTTTGTCCGTGGGTTGACTTACACTCATCCAAATAGGCTAAAATTTTATATGGGCCTATTATTATTGTAACAATGAAGATGAATGGATTATATATTGTAAAAATATGATCTAGAATGGAAAACACCATTGGGTTGTATGGTGCGATCTGTACACTTGAGTGTATTCTAGCCTGACACTATATATATATATATATATATTTATTTATTTATATATATATATATATGTCTTTGATTGGGGGGGTTAGAGCCCCAGTAGCCCCTCTGGCCACGCCCCTGTGTGGGAGCATTAGTATACGAGATAAAGTCGGTGGGCATAAAGTCATGCAATTTGCAAATAGTTATAAGTTGCATGACGTCACTGTAGGGTGGGACATATTTATGGTACATAAGGGGTCGCTTGGGTGTAGTATTTCACAGAGGGATTGTATTTAGATTTGATGTTCTAAATACCATTATTGTTGAAGATTTGGTCTGGATATTTGACGGGGTAATTTGTGATTGCCGGTATTTCTGGAGTGGTCTCCGATGCAGTAAAATGTGGCATTCTAAATCATGCCAGTATTGGCGTGACTGAGAAAATGCGCTATGAGCTGTTTCCCGAGACACTGCCCCCACTCCTTCATTCTCTCTCTTCGCTTTGCCATCCACCCTCCCATTGTCTCCTCTTTATCTGCACCTCCAGTTCCTTCTCCGCTCACCTCATTTCTCCTGACACAAATTCTTACGTCGGCTCCAGTCAATAGCCAGCATTATACTCACACAAATTCTTCTTCCAGCTCCGGTCAGTGGCCAGCACCATAGCGTACTTGTCGCTGCTCCTCCCCTCGCTGCACACCCACCTCTGTATCCCTCTCCTTATGCCTCCACTCGTTCATCCATGGTCGTGCCTCCTTCATTCCTCGGCAGATCATGGGCTCCTACAGTGTTCCCTTTTATATCCCCCCACCTTGCTTCGCTACCTCCTCTCTTTTTCTTGTGTCATCTCTAAATTTGGAAAGAACACATGCACAGGTGATTGTCAATTGATTTTCTCCCTCTACAAAAACCAGCAACTGGATTCGGTCGCCCAAACAAAATTGCATCGAATAACAGCATATGGATATGATGCAGTTAGACTCCCATAATTTCTAAGAAATGGTGCATTATGAATAGGCACAGAAACGGGACCTAATTCTTAAATGAATGATTTGCCTTTAGTGTAAACATTATTCGAACTTCACGTGGGAGCAATACTATGAGTTAGTGAAGTAGATATTGAGATTAATTGGGGAATGTATAGTCTTATTCTTTTTTATGTCCTTGGAAATCCAAATAGGCACTATAGTAACTAATTCATTCTAATACCTAGTGAAGAAGAGTGAAGAAGAAAAAATAGCCCAACTTCCTAAGATTAATGTGACTATCATCTCTTCACTACAATTATCACAAGTGTGGCACTGCACTTTAAAGTGTAATACATTACCATCATGCCACTGGGACTCCCATATATGCAAATATATACTCCAAAAATCAGTATTAAGTTAGAATGATTAAGACATGTGAAAGTCTGAAATCTAATTAGGGGATAGTGTGACATATTGAGTAAGAGCACGGTACACTAAGAGTATAGAATTTTCTTTTGACAGCACTTTATAGAAATGTCATTTCGTTTAGCTGATATATTGAAAATTAGTTGATGCTAACAAACAGTTGAGTCATACTCTTTCCAGCTTGCATTTCACTCTTGATTGCACTGCGTGATCGTCTATAGAAGCAAGTGAAGAATACTCCAAAAGCAACAGAGATCACTATTGAACCTCCAGCAATTCCAGGAACAAGATATACACGGGAAGAGTGAGGGCTCACTGGATATGAAGTATCACAACCATTAGACCTGTAAAAATTGCATGATGAGATTATATTCCCATAATTTTTGTCATCATGCAAACCTATTAACTGGAATCATACTTGACGGAGAGATTTGAATGATTTTTCAAACCCTGAGGCAGATTCAGGTTCAAATGCAGATTGCAGGCCACAGATCTGAAATAGTGCAAACAGAGACCGATCAAGGAAGAGACACTGAAAATTTTCATATACTCCGATCTGTATAATTTTCCATGAATTTTCAATAAGATAAAAAATGACCTTTTACAAAAAAAAATATTTAACATCAACATTTTCTTGCAAGAGAGCATTATCATCAAGCAAGTATGACATGTGAAAAACTGTAACAAAGAATGTACATATGAGAAAAACTTACAATACTGATAAATAAGGGAGAGACGAAAATGAATCTGGAATAGAACCTGTAAAGTCATTATTCTGTAAATTCCTGTAAGATAGAATTAAAATCTATTAAAACTAGACGAAAAGGAAAATTTCATAGATGTTATCCAAGCATTTGAAAACATATTTAGATGCATGACTAACTTAAAGGCGGGACAAGGCAACGTGCAGACAAGAATAGATGCCAAGGTCTTACCTAATTATATTCATTTTAAAAACTAAACGTTCTAGTCTTGACAGACTTAAGTCAATCCACTAGATTATATGCTTGTAGTAATCACACCTTAGGACGAATTCCTGTTCTTTCAGTGACCTTATTTCCCATGACTAAAATCGACCATCGAAATATGCAAGAAAGAATATCTTCAAGTTCTATGCCCAGTTAAATTATTAAAATTATAAGAATGTGTCTCCTTTTAACAGGCCTAACTGAATACACTATATTGTTAATATTTATACAAATTTACCTTAAGGGGAGTATATAACCTTGATGCAAGAGGATAAGGAGAAAGATATAAGTTCTGATGTATATTATGCGTCTCATTTCATTGAATTGCAAAGAAGAACAAATCCTTCTTCTCTGTATATGCCTAATTTAGTTTCGGTTATCTATGCCCTCCTTAATTCCTTCCACCATTTTTTATAACCCTTTATCTTAGCAGGTACTACTTTGCTTTTCATAATAAAAAATGCTTGGATTCAGATATTCAATATCTATCTTAATATATTCATTTTCATTACAGCCTAGGTAGAAAAAAATGTTCTAGACACGGACACTAACACAGGACAATTGGAGAAGGCTATCTTCATAAATATAGGACAAGAACACAATGGGCTTATACAATAATTCTAACTGTCGTCCATGGAAATTATAGATGTGTCAGATAATAAAAGAAGGCAAATCATTGTATTAGATAGGAGAAACTCTGCTCCTATAAATAGGAGAACAGGGAAGCATACAGACTTAACTAAACCCTAATGGGCCAAGACACGGTGAGGCCCATATTACAAGGACAATATAAATAACTAATAAACGGACTCTCTAACACTCCCCCTCAAGCTGAAGTTGGGAGAATCCCAAATCAGCTTGCAGATAGAGAGTCAAACTAGAAAACAAATAGACATAAATAAAAGGATAAACCAAGCCCATAGAAGAAATTGCTCCCCTTCAATATTACAATAAAGCACACATATACTCATACACTCCCCCTCAAGTAGATACTCCAAGCAAGCAGACAAGCAGGTCACAGAAGCTTCTCGATCATCTGGAGCAGAAATAAGCAACAACACAATCATCTGGAGCAAAAGATATAATAGTTGATAGGCACCAAGGTCTTCATCAACGTCGTCGTCGTAGTAGCCAGAGAGTGCTGGGTCACAGACAGCAAAGTCCAGAGAGTGCTGGATCACAGGCAGTAGAGGTCAACGTACAAATAAAGTACGGACGGGTCAACGTGCGAAACAGAGCACGGACAAGCCAGAGAGTGCTGGTACACAGTAGTAGAGAGTCGACGTGCAAACAAGGCACGGACATGCCAGAGAGTGCTGGCGCACAGCAGTAGAGAGTCGACGACGTAGGCAGATACATAAAGCATCCATCACAGTAGCAGACGTCATAAATCCAGATATCAGTAGTTAATGTGGCATGAAGTAGCATAACATAACTCTCCTCCATCTCATCTCTTCCCTCTACTCTTTCTCCTCTATTCCCCCCCCTCACGTCAAGCACGGAAAGAGTAAAGGAGTGGTTGGCGTGGACAGTAAAAAAAACAATGGTAGAGGCAAAAAATTTCTATAGGCAAATAGGTGGAGGAGGCAACCGACAACACGCATGGATCTTAGAAAATTCCCACGTAGGGGCAGCAGATGAAGAGAAAAACCTATGCCAACATGGAGGATCAGTCACTCCACCATGAGGCACAGGCAGACAGAGAAGGAGAAGCCTTTTACGCCGTTAACGTGCCAGAACTGGAAAAACGCCGGGACTGTCCAGAGACTGTAGCATATGTACTGTAGCATCATACTGTAGCAGTGGAAAAAAACAGAGGGAGGGTTGCGGCTGGGCAATAGGCAGTAGATCCGGAGGCCGGTAGTAAGAGCGTAAAGGAACAAGGAAGAAGGCAGGGAACTAGGAAGGAATTCCCTGCGGGCAGCCAAGCACCTCCAAGGGCGGCGGCCGCCTGTAAGGGGGGGTGCTCCTTTGGTTCTTGCTCTCTCTCACGTAGGGTTTTGGTCCTTAGGACGGCTGCTCTGATACCATGTCAGATAATAAAAGAAGGAAAATTGTTGTATTAGATAGGAGAAACCCTGCTCCTATAAATAGGAGAACAGGAAAGCATACAGACTTAACTAAACCCTAATGGGCCAAGACACAGTGAGGCCCATATTACAAGGACAATATAAATAACTAATAAACGGACTCTCTAACAAGATGGATATGTAGTGTATATTTTTTCACATATTTTATTGACATGGCTACAGAAATAAGTTCAAATTTAACTCTATTGCACTTGTTGTTGAGTCAGCGTCCACCTTTCTCCACTATTTGCATCTTCATATTGGCCACCCTTCAACTGTAATACTCATTCTTTTGTTCTAGATGTTTTTTTCTGATTTTTTTTAGGCGTGAATCATGTCAGCTAGGAAACCACTGTTATTCGGTTAGAAGCAATCTGACTAACTGAAAATAGGGTTACAATAAGTCATATAAATGATAAATAGCACCGATGTTGATGGTCTCAAGTAAGAGAAGCTGATTAGTCCTATGAAAATAGATTAATTTTTTTTATTATTATACTAACACTCCCCCTCAAGTTGGGGAGTACATATTGTATATTCCCAGCTTGCTACACATGTAGTTGAAAGAGGAAGGCGGAAGTGGGTTGGTGAAGATGTCGGCAGTTTGCTCGCCGTTCTTTATGTACGTCGTGACAGACTTCTTGGCGCGAATCAAATCTCACACAAAAAGACAATCAACCTCGATGTGTTTGGTGCGCTCATTGAAAGTAAGGTTGTTGGCAATATAAATTGCAGCTTGATTGACACATTTGAGGGTAGCCAAAAGAGGGATCATGAAGGTCGAGTTCTTGGAAAACAGATGTCGATCACTGAATTTCACAACAGGCATGGGCCATGGCCTGATAGTTCGCTTCAATAGTTGAGCAAGTAACCACTGATTTTTTCTTGCTCTGCCAGATGATGGAATGATCTCTCAAGAGAACACAATATCCGGATATGGATTTCCTATCATTGACATCCCCAGCCCAATCAACATCAACAAAACAGGTTGGGAAATATCTGGAGAAGGGGGCTTTTATAGAGAAGACCACGTTCTAGTGCACTTTTCATACATCATAGGATTCGTTGAACCTGAGTCCAGTGATAGACAAGAGAGTGAATCGTGACAGTGACTGAACCATGTGTTAGCTAAGCATACTTACTACAAATGCAATGTCTGGACGTGTGATAACTTTCCCAATGTATTGATATTTTTCAAGATCCTTTAAGGACTCCGCATCAGAAATAATTGTAGTGTGGTAGTCAATTGGAGAGGAAACATGATTAGAGTTGAGCATGCCAAAAGAACCTCAACGCCCCAAGTAGTAGTAGAGTTTCCCCAAAACCTTCGTGTGAAAATGTGACTCGAGAGAATCTTTCAGTACATAGATCCATGTAGCATCACTTCCAATACTAATGATATAATCAACATAGACAGAGAGGATGATGATACCGGAAGAATATTTGGAATTGAAAAGATTGTGGTCGCTGGAAGAACAGGAAAACCCTAGAGTGGCAAGAACTCCACTCAATTGTCATACCATGCCCTTGTTGATTGCTTGAGGTCGTATCAGTGATTGTTTGAGGCGGCAAATGTCAGATGACTCCCCCACAGTAGTGAAACCTAGGGGTTTCTACAAGAGACCTCCTTCAACTGACCATGGAGGAAGACATTTTTAACATCAAGCTAAAATAAGGGCCAATCCATTTGAGTTGCTAGAGAGATAACAATCTGGACTAAGGCAATATGAGTGGCCGGAGAAAAGTGTCAAAGAAGTCATCTCCAAACGTCTGGATGAACTGTTTGGAAACCAGACGCGCTTTGAGGCAATCAATGGACCCATCAAAATTGAACATTGCAGAGAAGATCTAGCAGCAACCCACAATGTTCTTGTTTAGAGGTGGCGGGATAAGATCCCAGGTTCCATTCTCGTGCAAAGCCATGATTTCTTCAAGCATCATAGCTTTCCAACCAGAGTTTTAAAGAGCCTCACAGTAGTTTCAAGAACGGGATGGAGTCAAAGTGCTAGGCGATATTTTAGCATTGCGGGAAAGCTTGGAAAGACAAGAATGAGAAATGGGATGGCAAAGAGTGCAGAACATATACCTTTCTAGAGTGCTGCGGGACATGTTGAATCTTCAAATTGGACGATTGTGTTGGTTCTTGTAGCCTGGGATCTTCTTTTGGCGTTGGTGATAGACTTTGGCAAACTCAAACACCTTGGTTGTTTCAGGAGGAAGGATGGGATGTGGTGGAGAATAAGTGAGAGGAGAATCCACAAGAATAGACTTGATTGGATTAGAAAGATCCAATTCAACATATACGTATAGCGTTACGGGAAAAGACCAGGAAGTTGTAGCGAAGAAGATTTGGATTTTATGGAATGCAACATCCGTCGAGATATACATGTGTTGGTTTCTTGGAATATAACACTTATAACCTTTTTAAAATATGGAATAGCCAAGGGAAACCATCTTGATTGAGCGTGGATCAAGTTTTTCCACCTTCGGATCAAAGTTATGAATGAGGCAATGCAACCAAATATCCGGAGAGGGAGATGAAAAATCTTATCATCGAGAAGAAAAGAAAAAAATGGATCTTGTTCTAGAGAATCGAAGATGGTTGTCGATTGATAAGGTAGGAGGTTTTGAGAATGACTTCAAACCAATAGGATTTGTGTAACTAGACTCGGAAGATCAGAGCTCGGGTAGCGTTCAACAAGTGGCGATTCATTTGCTCAGCCACCCATTGTGTTTTGGGGTGAGAGCATAAGATCTATGATGTAAAACCCCATTATCAGAGCAAAAAGAAGACATGAAAAAAGGAGATATATTTTAAAGCGTTGCCAATTCCAAAAATTTAAATGGATTATTTAACTTGTGTTAAAAGTATTTTATACAAAATTTGAAAATACCAAACATCTCATCATGAGATTTCAAAAAATATATCCAAATTATTCTAGAGAGATCATCGACAAAGGTAACAAATAGTGAAATCCATTAAAAACTGGTGTTGCAGAAAGGAAGAAAAATGTCACTATGAACCAAATCAAAAATAGCTTTTGAACATAAGAAAGTTTTGTGAGTAAATGAATTCCTATGGTGCTTCCCTAATTAAAAAAGGTCACATGGAAGGATTTATAAACTAGATAAAGATGGATTTGTCATTTGAGCTTCTTTACGGAGGGGTGTCTACGACACTAATGAAGTTGAAGAAGTGAACAAGAAAAAAGGGTTTAGGGTTTAGGATTTAGGGAAAACTATGGACAGAGGACACCAAAATAAACCCGAACCAATCGTCTTCAAATTTCAAGAATCATGTAACACACAACCATGATTGTCGAACATCACGTTACATTTAAAGGAATCAACAAGTTTAGCAACAAACATTAGATTGAAACGAAAATGAGGGATATAATGTATAGACTAGTTTAGGCGAAAGATTCACATCACCATATTGTTGGACCATTTTAATTAATTAATCAGCTAGTGTGACTAAGGAATTGGGAATATAGCATTCAAGAGTGAAAATGTATCTCATACAGGTCATGTGTTGTGTGGCCCTGGAATCAACTATCCAAAGAAAATTGGAGGCTACCATTGAGCCCCCACATTACCTTGGTTGAAGGTCACAATATGTTACAGAGGTTGCAGCAGGCTACATAGTCATGGAGTCCTCAGACCCAGTTGGGTCTTGAGATGTTGGTAGAAGTGCTCATATTCAGTTCAAAAGATAGTGATAGAGGAATTATTTATAGTCTGGGCCACATGGGGAGCTCCTACTCCACATTCTTTCCCATAGGGATGGCCATGCTTATGTATCACATTGACTCAAGACGACCCAATTTGTTGAAGAAATTACAACTGGGTCTAGGAGCAGAGCACATCCATGTCCTCGGCCTTGAGCGGCAACAACCATGGCTAGTTGTTGAGTCTGCTAGAGTGGTCGAGTTGCGTTGTGGACGGACATCTGATTGTTTAAGATGATAATATGCATCCACCAAGGTGGGAAACTAATCTCCCGCCAGTATAACACTACAAACATGAATAAAGGATGAAAGCAAACCATTGCGGAATTTTGCATTGATGCGACAAGCACGCTCCTTGGTTCTTTTACCAAAGGTGATGGGCTCAAAAAAGTCTAGTTATTGTGACAAGGGGACAATGGCATCATAGTACTTGTCCAACGACCTTACCCCGCAATGTTTAATGAAAAGCCTATCCCAGATCTTGTAGATTGGCATCACATTGTTTTTATGAGTGAAGTGACAGCGAGCACCATCCCATAGGTCTTTGGTGTGCTTGTGGAACAAATATTTAGAGCCAATGGAGGGGCCCATACTATTTTACAACCAACTCTTGACTTGGTTGTTTCCCTATTTCCACTCGAGGTTTCGTCGTCAGGCTTCTCAATGAACTTATACTTATATATGGTTTCAAGAATAGTTTAGACTGAATTCATCCAGAGTAAGTAGTTGTATCCATTTGATTTAATAATGGGTTGGAGCATTGTCGAAGTAGATAGTTGTCTGAGATGGTTCTTTGCCTTTGGACATGATTGGACATGGATGCAAGATAGGATAGCGATGTATGTTACTGGGAGAATCACTTGTATGAAGCATGGTATTGAGGAGAAAGTTGATAAGATGCACGGTTATGCACTACCACATGAAAGAAGCATTATGATATGACCAAAGAGAGTGTCCGTAACTTAGAAGCACTCAACCACGTACATAGGGAAGGTACATTTGGAGGCAGAGATGATGGTGAGACGAAACTCTGCTTTGGTTATAAAAGTTTAGTAAATCACCACAATTATGTCGCAATCAATAGAACATCATTATTTTGTCATTAGTGATGAAAGAGAGGAGGTGGTGTTGGCTATGAACCCTTTAGAGGTTGTTTCTCCTATTTGCACCTTTCAAGGGGCAATGGAGGCACCTCCTACAGGAGTTGGTTGCTTGTGGATCTCCTCTAGGAGGGTTGCAGTAGCCCCTGTTGTTACCCTACAGTGGGCAATGGCGGCTTGCGTCTTGCTTCCCGATGCTGTCTTTGGCCCGACAATGGGCTATTGGTGGCAGCCTATTGTTAGATTGTTGCCGGCAGCCTGGAGATGGTTAGTGGCTTGGCGATTCTTGTCATTGATGATGTGGTGGTTGAGGCTACTGCCCAATGGTTGCCTCCTAGTAGCGCTGCTGCTGGCTGCTGGAGTTGTGGTTGTTTCTCCCTCCGAGGAGGCAATTGCAGCTCCTTGAGATCTGTTGTTTCTTCCTTTAAAACCCTAAGGATTTTAAAACATGCTTTGATACCATGTCATTCGATGACAAGCAATCTGATTAACTGAAAACGAGGTTACAATGAGTCCCATATATAGACTCGACTCAAGGTATAGTGTACATGCTGAACATTATAAGAACAGATGGTGCTAATGGGCTTAAGTAAGATAGGTCCATTATTTTTGTTTGGTGCTGAAAAGCTCTTTCTTTTTATTTTTGTTATTTTGTAAATATACAAGATGGTAGCATGAGAGACAGTCTGAACAACTGCCTATCTAACCACAAGAAAAGAAAAAAATCTGTACATCTGTACACCGTTTCAAAACAAAAGAAATAACAGAACTCTCAAAACAGGGAGGCACCATGTGAGCAGAACAAAGTCAACATTGCAGATCTCAAACAGGATTAGCTCTTCCTTTAAAGAACCAGAAGTTCCTTCTCGCCCAATCAGACCAAAAGCAGAGAATAAACTGCATCCTATCTAGAAAATGCTGAAGCTCCTTTATAAGACTTAAAGGACTCCAGGCATGCCCAAGGCAGGAAATGGAATAGCAGACCTAGCTCCAAAGAAAGAATTCAAGACTAATAAAGCAATTGAATCACAGTGGATTTAATAATACGCCAGAGCAGAGAAGAATCAATATACTTGCTATTATGCACTCTGGAGTTCCTTTCCAACCACACAGTGCATAATGGTAACTCCCATAAGGTGCTCAGACCTAAGCTCCAAAGCAATAAGTTCCACCTTCTTACTCGGAATGAAGTGAATTAGCTTATCATCAAGAGCTGACCTCCAAATAGAGATAAACATAGTCCTAGTAGGTTTTACCTTGTCCACATGGAATTCTGGAGACATGTCGTTCGTTGTGTTGGTATGTATTATTTTTATACGTGTTATTTTTATAATTTAGGTGTTTGATCTTGTGCCAAATGGTTTAAATTGGATCGGAACGTTATATGATTTTACATGTGCTCTCTGCTTTCTTGAATCGAATACCAAGTAAGTTTTTTTTCCATTCTTAGGTTCGTCGGCACTAACAATATCATTGGAGTACATGTAACATGGGTATCATATAGGAAAATTATTCATCAAACCTTATGTGCCTATAGCCCCGACAAAATTGTGATGTTTAATGTAAAAACTATGACCTACTAGATGTTGCCCAAACTTTGATAATTGAGACGCCAATAAGCAAACATCATCGACTCAATGGTATACTCACCTCCAATTACCTCAAATCGCACATCACATCAATTCTCCCGAATGCTACCATATTACCTCTTGTATCCACAAGAACCTAGTTTTTCCTTTCAACCAAGTCTTTAGATATCTTTAACTTTATGCATAACCATCAACCTAACCTAGCCTTCCTAAACTCACTTCTTGTGTCGTTAGTTGTTTTTTGGAGTTTCCACACACTTAAGAAGGGGTCAGGTGTTTTTGTTGGTTGCTTGGCGAACACATGTAAGTGTTGATGTAACATTTGGGCATACATCGAGCTACGACAACTTTGACATGCATATTGGTGCCTCCAAGAACATGTACAGAGGTCATCCCATAACCATATACGATCAGCTCTTGACCATATATGGTCATTTCTCTGATGAGGAGCAACAGCTTATACAGACAAGACTTATGACCGTATGTGGACCATCTTGGCCTTAGAATGGCCTAATCCATCATTTGGTCAGATTCAAATGCAGCTACGGGTCCATCTCTTATAAATAGAGCATATAACCTCTTCCTAAACATGAAGAGACATACATCACAATACAAAATCCTAACACGAAATACAAACCTAGGGTTTCTCCTAGGGTTTCATGCCTCTTTAAGTGCCTCTCTAAGAAATATTGCCTCTACATTGGGCGTTTAGGTATAAAGGGGATTGGGTTCTTCTTTCTCTCTTCTTCAATCGTCTCTACTATAACTCTCTCGTTCATCAATCAAATCATCTCCTATGGAGGATGTTAACATGTCTTTTATTATGTTATTTATTTGTTTTGTTATTCTCTTATTACTGCTGTACCTCTATGTATTTTGCCCACATCTATAATAGAAGTGAGACGGCTGTTTGCCCTCTCACGTACGCTGCTCACGCAGTCACAATTCTCAAAGCCGCCGATCGTCTTCTCGTCGTCTCCTTTCTGCTACTCCCTTTCACATGGTATCAGAGCGGTCTTGATCTGCCATCCCGCTTCCTCAGCACCACCGTCCTACCTCCCTTCTCCCTTCTCAGCAGTTGCCGCCGCCGCAACCTCTTCCAGGCCGTTGCCGCTGCCGCCGGGCCGGCAGGGATAGCAGCCAGCCGCCGGCGTTGGTGCTGCTGGGCTAGCAGCCGCTAGCCGCTTTCAACGCTGGATCGGCTCGCTGCTGCAGGTCTAGCCACCAAGGACCGGAGCCTTCCTCACGCTTTCGGTTAATTTACAACAAGTTTTCGGCTAGTTCTTCGGAGCCGGAATTGCTGTTTGGGAGTCTCCGGGTGATCCAACGGCTATCTAAAGCTCAAACCCGGGGACTCGTCTCTTCCAGAGTGCTCTCCTAATCACACCTCCTCCATGTGTGATTAGGAAAATTGTCTGGAGGCTGTGAATGCGTCAGTAACGCATTTATCTTTGCTTTGCGTTGTGACGTGTATCTCTCCATCACCTCAGCCATCTTTGTGACGTGTATTAGTCTGTCACAAAGTCCCATTCTATAATGGAGGACACCAAGACCTACAGCGAGGTGTCGCCTATCCCCTCCATCAAGCTCAACGGGAAGAACTATCTGCTATGGATGAACGTTGTTCACACTGTCCTGGAGTCTCGCGACAAGGCGAGATATGTTGACTCGGGTCCCTTGGATACTACTGATAAAGGATATGCTGAATGGAAGCGTCATGACAGTCTTGTGAAGACTTGGTTGTGGGGAGTATGGAACCTGCAATTGCGGCAAGGTTCATATTCTATTCTACAGCTAAGGAGATATGGGACACAATGAAGAAGCATTATTCTCAGGAGAAAAATGCTCTTCGCCATTTCATGATCTATGATCGTCTGTTTGCTGAGAGACAGGGTGACAGGTCACTAGAGGAGTACTTTGGAGCAATTCAGGCCCTTGCTCAAGAGTTGAGCTACTATCATCCTGTGAGAGTTGTTGAACAGGTCAAAGACAGAGATGACCTGATTACTGCTAAGTTCTTGTCTGGACTTAATCCCGCTTGCAGTTCTGCCTGGAGTGTCATTCTGGCTTCTGATAAACTGCCTAGTTTTGAGGAAGCCTATTCGAGAATTCTGCAATCCAGTTTTGAGTTTGCTGATCCTGTTTCTGTTGTATCTTCTAGGGAGTCTCATGCATCTATAGCTGCTACAGTGAGAGGAGGACGATCTGGTATGGGCAGAGGACGCGGGACACGTCCTAAGTGCACCTTCTGTGACAAACCAGGACATACAGTGGATAAATGTTGGAAGAAACATGGGAGACCTGCTGCACCACCTGTGGGGGCAGCACATTATGCCACTACTATTTATTCTTCTCGGTCTTCAATTGTGGGCACTAGTTCTGGCACAGGCATCACTCTTACTCAGGAGGAGTATGATCGGTTCATTCAGGCTACACAACACATGAGTATGAGATCGTCATCCTCAGCAAACCTGGCTTCTACTGCGGCTAATCAGGGTACATCTCACATAGCTTCTGGCTCTACTTCATCTTGGGTGGTTGACTCTGGCACGTCACAACACATGACTAGTATGAGGAGATTGCTCCACTCTATTGACTCGTATATCCCTCACCAATCTGTTACACTGGCAGATGGTTCAGTGAGGAGAGTGTTATCTAGTGGATATGTTTCTCTAACACCCAAGATTGATCTTAAATCTGTACATTTTGTGCCTGAGTTTCCATTTAATCTTCTTTTTGTTGCAAAATTGAATGACACCGTAAAATGTACAGTAACATTTGGGCCTTCTTGTTTTGTATTATAGGATCACAAGAGTATGAGGACGATTGGTGGGGGGGCCTAGGAAAGGTGATCTCTACCTTTTCCATGGTGACAGTCTGCCTCACCCAGTATCTGCTCCTGCTCCATCCGTCCTGTTGAGTGGCTCCCCCTTACTATGGCATTGCAGATATGGACATCCTTCTTTAGAGAGCCTGCGGAAGTTGGAACCAGAGTTGTCCCAAGTGTCATCTTTAGAGTGTCAGTCATGTTAGTTGGGAAAGCATCATAGATTATCTTATCCCAGTCGTGTCAATAAACGGGCATCTTGTCCTTTTGAGTTGGTTCATAGTAATGTATGGGATCTTGTTAAAGATCAGAGTTATAATGGTTTTCGTTATTTTATTTCCTTTGTGGATGATTTTTCCCGTATGACATGGATCTATTTACTCAAAAGCCGAGAGTCTGTGTTATCTATTGTGAAACATTTTCAGAAAGAAATAAAGGTTCAATTTGACTGCAATATAAAAACTCTTCAATCTGATAATGCTTTAGAGTATGTTCAAAAGGCCATGACTGAATTTTGCATCGCACGTCCTGTCCTCACAACCCTCAGCAAAATGGGGTAGCTGAGAGGAAAAATCGTCATCTTCTTGATGTTGCTCGGTCTATCATGTTTCAATCTAATGTGCCTAAGAAATTCTGGTCTGAAGCCCTTTTAACTGCCTGCTTCTTAATCAATAGACAACCATCCTCTGTTCTTACAGGGCAGACCCTTTTCTCTATGCTACGTCTCATGGATCAGCCCTTCTCTTTCCCCCTTAGAGTGTTTGGCTGCACTTCTTTTGTCCATAATTTTGACCCTAAGGCCGAAAAACTTTCTCCTAGGTCTATTAAAACCTTGTTCCTTGGGTACTCTAGTACCATCAAAGGATACAAGTGTTATTGCCCTAGTCTTCATCGCATGTTTGTGTCTAGGGATGTTACCTTCCATGAGACCACTCCATATTTTTCTGATGCTATGAGTAAGGGGGAGCAGTTGAGAGGAGTGCCACCAGCTTTTCAGAGTGAGAGAGTGGCACCATCTGTGCAGAATGAGGGAGCGCCACCCATCATTCCTGATTATATGTTTATTCAGGAAGAGCAGGCAGCAGATGGGCTTGTTATTGAGCACTACCCACATGTTTATAGTAGGCGAGGCAGACAAGATCCAGAAGAGGTAGCGACACCAGTCTCTAAGCCTTCCTCATCGTCTTCTACTCACGAGATTCCTACAGAAGCATCAGATCTTGATATTCCTATTGCTATCCGAAAAGGTACTCGTTCTTGTACTATTAAACATCCTATTACAAATGTGTGTTGTCTGTCCCACCTATCTAAACAGGTTCGTGCATTTGCTATTGGGATTGATTCTGTGGATATACCGAGAAATCACTGTGACGCTATGAAGGACAATGGCTGGAAATAGGCAATGCAGGTTGAGATGTCGGCTTTATTGAATAATGGCACCTGGGATCTTGTTGACTTACCTGCTGGGAAGAAAGCAGTGGGCTGCCGATGGGTTTTCACCATCAAACACAATCTGGATGGGTCAGTTGAGAGTTTGAAGGCCAGATTGGTAGCTAAAGGCTACACACAGACTTACGGTGTTGATTTCTTTGAGACTTTTTCTCCAGTTGCTCGTCTAAATTCTGTGCAGATTATTATTTCTCTGGCTACTACTTTTGATTGGCCCCTGTTTCAGCTTGATGTTAAGAATGCATTTCTTCATGGTGACCTACAGGAAGAGGTTTATATGGAGCAACCTCCTGGTTTTGTTGCTCAGGGGGAGTGTCAGAAGGTGTGTAATCTGAAGAAAGCCATATATGGACTGAAGCAGTCTCCTCGAGCTTGGTTTGACAAGTTCAGTGATGTTGTACTATAGATGGGCTTCTCTTGCTCCATGACTGATCACTCCTTATTCTATTCTAACTCTTCTTGTGGTTCAATCATTATCGATGTATATGTTGATGACATAGTGATTACTGGCAGTGATTCTACAGGCATATCACATGTGAAGGAAGGATTGCAAAGACACTTCCAAACGAAGGATCTGGGTAAACTGAGATACTTTCTGGGCATTGAGGTGCTTAGATCTCATGCAGGTATCAATCTATCTCAGAGGAAATATGTGCTTGACTTACTACAGGAGATAGGCATGACTGAATCTAAACCGGTATCTACTCCTATGGATTATCACATCAAGGAGACGGTTGATGATGTTGAGTACTCAGATCCAGGACATTACAGGAGGATAGTTGGTATTCTGATATATTTGACTGTTACACGACCTGACATTTCTTTTGCTGTAGGCGTAGTGAGTCAGCACATGAACTCACCACGACAGTCACACTGGACAACAGTTTGCAGGATTCGGAGATATCTGAAAAGTGCTCCTGGAAAGGGGATCACATATTATAGACCTAAGGTGCCTCCATCTACTTTGGCTCTTACAGGGTATGCAGATGCAGACTGGGCTGGTAATCATATTGATAGAAGGTCTACATCAGGCTACTGTACCTTCCTAGGTGATCATTTGATTACTTAGAAAAGCAAAAAGCAGCATCTGGTAGCAAGATCCAGTACTGAGGCTGAATATCGTGCTATGGCTCATGCATGTTGTGAGCTACAATGGGTCAAATCTGTTCTTTCTGAGTTAAAGATCCCTATTTTATCTTCTATGGAGCTCAAGTGTGACAACCAATCAGCCATACACATTGCCAGGAATCTTGTCTTTCATGAGCGTACAAAGCATATAGAAGTTGATTGCCATTTTATTCGAGATCAGATCAAGGATGGTACTATTGTGACACCATACGTCAAGTCTGAAGAACAACTGGCAGATATCTTGACAAAGCCATTGGGTCCGGCAGCTTTTCAAAATCTATGTGGCAAGTTGGGCATACACGAAGTGTACTCTCCAGCTTGAGGGGAAGTGTTAACGTGTCTTTTATTATGTTATTTATTTGTTTTGTTATTCTCTTATTACTGTTGTACCTCTATGTATTTTGCCCACAACTATAATAGAAGTGAGACAACTGTTTGCCCTCTCACGTACGCTGTTCACGCAGCCACAATTCTCAAAGCCGCCGATCGTCTTCTCGTCGTCTCCTTTCCGTTGCTCCCTTTCACAGAGGACATAGGCTCCTGAATTAGGAATTAGCATAACCATTATAAATTAGGTCTTTGTGGTTTCTTGTATGACTCATCATTCTCACACTTCTACACCTCCGCAACAAGTTCATTAGGGCTTGTTGTTTGAGTCTCTCCCTACTGTCATCCCCTAAAAGTGGTATTAGAACGAGTCCATTCACTGAATCTCCACCAAGATGTTGAAGTCAAACATTAAGTTTGATTGTCTCCCTTAAAAGTTTCTATTCAGAAAATTAAGTGTCACTCATGCCTGACACAGTCGGAGACAACAAATCTTTTCCTTAAAAGGAGAAGAACCAACATCCGTGACATAATGAGTGGGAGAAGATTGATCAAAAGGCGTGTACATATATCTTTCTCTACTTTAAATATGAAGTCATTCGAGAGGTCGTCCATCTGAAGACCACGAAAGAAGTTTGTGATCTTGAATATTTCTACATGAAAAAGTAACCAACAAGCTTGTGTTGAAGAAGGATTTCTTCACGCTTCACATGGAAGAAGGTGGTTCCTTGACGACTCTTCTCAACGAGTTCAATGAAATCATCCCTGACCTCATACTAATTGATTGTGAAAATAGAGGACAAGGATCAAGTAGTATTGACTTTTACACCCTTCGACTATCGAAGGAATGAAATTGGCCGAAATTGGCGAAACTTCTGTGAAATGGTTTCCAGAACGATACCCGGCTGGAGCGGGTTCTCCTTTATTATATAAGGTGTGAACATTTACATAATAGGCCCAACAGATAAAGGAAATAAGAAAGAGGTACATAAATAGAAACTAGTTTCTAACGCTCCCCCTCAAGCTAGAGCATACACATCATGCATGCCCAACTTGGAATTCATATGATTAAAATATGAAGATGGAAGTGGCTTGGTGAAGATATTTGCCACTTGTTGCCCAGTGCAAACATGAGGAGTCTGAATCTTCTTGGAGAGCGTCAAATCATGAACAAAGTGGCAGTCCACTTCAATGTGCTTAGTCTGCTCATGGAACGCCGGATTGTTGTCGATGTGAATGGTTGCTTGGTTATCACACATAAGAGAGAATGGTGTCTCAATAGAGACTCCCGTTTCAGATAGTACAGACATAACCCACTGTAACTCACAACAAGAATGTGTCGTGGCTCGATACTCATCCTCTGTGTTGGACCGTGCTACCACATTTTGTTTCTTGCTCCTTCAAGTCACCAAGTGTGACCCAAGAAACACACAATAGTCAAAGGTAGACCGTCTATCTCCAACATCACCTGCCCAATCAGCATCAGCATATCCCGTAAGCTTCAAGGGGATGTGTGTGAGAGCTTTCCCTATGAAGGGAGTGAGACCCTTCCCTGGTGATTCTTTAATATAACGTAGAATCCAAGAGACTGCCATCCAGTGTGACATCTTGGGTGCATTCATGAACTAGATAAGAACTCCCACATCATATGTGATAATAGGACAAGTAACTGTCTAGTAAATCACTTTACCTACAATCCTCCTATATTTTGTTAGATCAGAAAAATTCACTGTCATCAGAAATAGATGCCTTGGTACGATAATCCATAGACGTAGAGACTGGTTTGTCGCGTGTCATGCTTGTCTCTGCAAGAAGGTTTAAGACATACTTCCGCTGAGAAAGGTTTGTGCCCTTCTTAAAACAGAGAACTTCTATTCCAAGTGTGAAAGGATTTGGGTCAAAAGTGATTCCCGGTTAGGGTGTGCTCTCCTTTATTATATAGAGAAAGACTATTTACATTATGGACCCAACAGGAAAAGGAAGTAGTAAAGAGATATATAAATAAGAAAACTATTTTCAAACACTCCCCCTCAAACTGGAGCATACACACCATGCATGCCCAGCTTGGAAGTCATATGCTTGAAAGTTGAAGATGGAAGTGGTTTGGTGAAGATATCTGCCACTTGCTGACCGGTCTAAATATGAGGAGTCTGAATCTTCTTTGAGAGCACTAAATCACGAACAAAATGGCAGTCCAGTTCTATGTGCTTGGTCCTCTCATGAAACACCGGAGCAATATGAATGTCTGCCTAGTTATCACACATGAGAGAAATAGGGGTCTCAATAGACACTCCCATTTCTGACAAAAAAAACACAACCCACTATAGCTCACAACAAGCATGTGCCATGGCTCGATATTTAGCTTATGTGTTTGATCGTGATACCACATTCTGTTTCTTGCTCCTCCAAGTCACCAAATGTGACCCAAGAAACACACAACATCCAGAAGTAGAACGTCTATCTCCAACATCACCAGCCCATTCAGCATAAGTGAACCCAGTGAGTTTCAAGGATGTATGTATGAGGTTCTGCCCCGTAAAGTAAGGCCCTTCCCTGGAGATCCTTTAATATACCGAAGAACCTGGGTGACTGCCATCCAATGTGATATCTTAGGCACACTCATGAAATGGCTAACAACTCCAACATCATAAGAAATATCAGGCCGAGTAACTGTCAAGTATATCATTTTCCCTACAATCCTTCTATACTTTGCTGGATCAGAAAACTCATTGTCATCAGAAGTAGAAGTCTTGGTATGATAAACCATAGGCGTGGAGACAGGCTTGCACTATGCCATGCCTGTCTCTACAAATAGATCAAGGACATACTTCCTCTGAGAGAGGTTTGTACCTTTCTTGGAGCATAGGACTTCTATGCCAAGGAAATAGTGAAGATTACCCAGATCTTTCGTATGAAATTGTGTTTGCAGCCATATCTTGAGTTATAGAATGCCAATAGAATTATCACCGGTGATGACAATATCATCTACATAAACAGCTAGAATAATGGTGCCACTTGAAGACTTCTGCACAAAGAGTGAGTGATCAGTAGAAGACCGGGTGACCCAAACTATATAAGTGCATCACTAAATTTATCAACCATGCCCGAGGTATCTGCTTCAGACCATACAAGGATTTCTTTAGCTTGCACACCTTCTGATACTCCCCCTGAGCAACATATCTTGGAGGTTCCTCCACGTATACCTCCTCAAGTAGATCACCATGAAGAAAAGCATTCTTAACATCCAGTTGAAGAAGAGGTCAGTGAAAATGAGTAGCAACAGAAATAAGAATCCACACAGAAGTGAGCCGAGCCACTGGAGAAAAGGTTGTTAGAAAGTCTATATTAGCCTATTTAGTTAATAGGTTAATTAGTTAGTGGGCCTTTAGTATCTAGGCCCGTTCAGATTACTTAGGACACAAGTCTCAGGTTTTTCCCTTGCTTCTATAGATAGGACAGGGGTGTCCAGTCTTGTATTCATCTAATCCCATTGCATTCAATACAATCTTATATTTCACATGGTATCAGAGTGGTGAACAGTAACTTCAGCGGTGAACAGTACACGACGTGAACAGTAATTCCTGCATGAATAGAGCACGTTCGCTCCTGAGGAAAACCTAGCCGCCGCTCCTCCTCCCTCTCCTTTCCGGTGCATACACAGCTCTAGCCGCCGTCACTCGTCTTTTCCAAAGAGAAACCGAGGGGAAGAACCCCTACCTCGGGCGGCCGCCGTAGCCATGGCTTAGGCCAGCCGCCCGCCAGGCACATCCCGGCCTCCATGGCTTCTCCTTCTCTTTCTTAAAGATTTAATTTTTCTTTCCGTACGCCGGCTATCTCTGTCCCGGTGCAATCAACAACCATTGTCAAGCTGTTACCGGTTACTAACCATAGCCTGCCAGGATATCAATCGGCCAGCAATAGCAGCAACTACTGCGGCCAGCAGCAAGCAACGCCTAGCAAAGATCTCCATCCGCTGTTGAATCCATCCAGCAAGCCGACGGCGACCAGTGAGCCGACGGCGACCAGTAAGAGTGTTGCGGCCGACCACAAAAGTAGGAGCAACCATCGTCGTTGTCGCGCCGCCCAAAAGCAGCCTCCATCCACATCCGTCGACACCATCGCACTCGCATTATTCAGCAGCCATCTACCGCTGCATCTCCCTGATGTCCTCAGCTCCAGCCTTCGTCATCTCATAAGGAGAGGCTCCGCACTTGACTCTGCATGCAGCCTCATGGCATGCAATATCTCCGGAGCCGTGAAGGAGACCAGTATCATCTCTTTCGTTGCGGCCAAGTGCAACATCAGTCGAGCGACACAATCATCGTCATCTGTCCTGGTGTTGTGTGGCTGCCATATCATCCAACAACATATCCCCATCCGCCGATCACACCATTCAGCCGCCGTCGTCATCCATGCCCCTGGTCGCTGCTCCACTGCTGCTCTCCATCTCGTCGTTGCTGCCCCAACATTTTCTCCTATCTTTGGCTGAAGTGTGGTCACCCATCACTCTCCACCGCTACGAAACAGCCCTATTACTACCCCCATATACCAGATGCATGTTGATATTCGGATTCTTAATCGGATCTGCCCTAACGGGCCAAACTAGTCCCTTTTCGGGTCGGGACTAGATCCATTTAATTTTTCTATCCGGATCTTACATTGACCCATTTATCATATTCTCTCCGGTTATCGGTTTCATTCTCCACATATTACACATCTCCATATACACAAAATTCTCTCAAATCCACCAATTCCTTTCCCACCACCCATCATGTGTGTATCCCTTTTCCATGTGCGGGGGGTCATATATCCATTTCTCCACACCGAACACTCACTCTCGTCGTATTTGGTGTGTAGGGGGATAGAGAGGAGAGGAAGAGATGAGAAGAGAGAGTGAGCATGAGAGAGAATGTATGAGAGAGAGAGTATGAGATGAGATGATGATACATGTATTCAGGCTATATATGTTCCAGGCTATTATCTTCATGGAGCTTCACGTTCTTCAGCACGTCTGTTCTCCACCTCCAGCCAACTTCATTCAGCGTCGACACCGTATCCGCGTTCGTACCGTGTTATGTACATCAGGTGTTGATGGTGTACTTCAGCTGCATTCACATGAGACAGAGGGTGCTTCTTCTGATTTTCAGAAGCTCAGCAAGCCTGCTAATCTACCAATCTACTTTTGTAAGGTTGATTCATCCACTTTATCTTCACCGAGCTGCTTCATCACGTCTTCTCTGAGCCGCATCTGCTATTTCGACATCACTTGTTATTCTAAAATCTAAACCAGAAGACTAGTCTCTCTACAGTTATTCTCCTAGTCACACATCCTCCATGTGTGATTAGGAAAATCATCTGGAGGCTGTGAATGCTTCAGTAACGCATTTCTCTTTGTTTCTTAGGTGACGTGTATCTCTCCGTCACCTCAGTCTTCCTTGTGGCATGTATCAATCCATCACACAGTCCCGTTCTATAATGGGGGATATCAAGACACCTATGATCTACAACGAGTTGTCACCTATCACCTCCATCAAGCTCGACGGGAAGAATTTTCTTCTATGCATGAATGTCGTCCACACTGTCCTGGAGTCTCATGATAAGGCGGGACATGTTGACTCAGGTCCTCTGGCCTCTACTGACAAAGGATATGCTGAATGGAAGCGTCATGATAGTCTGGTAAAGACTTGGTTGTGGAACAGCATGGAGCCTACTATTGCAGCACGGGTCATGTTCTATTCAACAGCTAAGGACATATGGGACGCAGTGAAGCAGCATTATTCTCAAGAAAAAAAAGCGCTTCGCCAATTCATGATCTATGATCATTTGTTTGCTGAGAGGCAGGGTGACAAATCTCTTGAGGAGTACTTTGGAGCTATTCAAGCACTTTCTCAAGAACTGAGCTATTATCATCCAGTAACTGTCGCAGAACAGATCAAGGACAGGGACGATTTAGTTACGGCAAAATTTTTATCCGGGCTTAACCCTTCGTGCGGATCCGACCGAAGTGTCATTTTGGCTTCTGATAAATTACCCGGTTTTGTGGAAGCCTATTCAAGAATACAACAATCCATCTTTGAGTCCAAGTCTGCTACCCCTGATCCTGTTATATCTTCTGGGGAGTCTCATGCATCTGTAGCTGCTGCAGTTCGAGGGGGACGCACTAGTATGGGCCGAGGACGTGGGACACGTCCTAAGTGCACCTTCTGTGATAAATTGGGACATACAGTGGAGAAGTGTTGGAAGAAACATGGGAGACCTGCTGCACCACCTGTGGGGACAACTCATTATGTCACTACTACAGATTCCTCTTCTTCTGTTGTGGGACCTACTTCTGGAACCGGTATCACTCTTACTCAGGAGGAGTATGATCGGTTTATTCAGGCTACACAACACATGAGTATGGGATCATCATCGTCAGCAAACCTGGCATCTACTGCGGGTAATCAGGCTACAACCCTCATTGTTTCTGGCTCTACATCATCTTGGGTGGTTGATTCTGGCGCGTCACAGTACATGACTGGTATGAGGAGATTGCTCCACTCTATTGACTCGTATATCCCTCACAAATCTGTTACACTGGCAGATGGTTCAATGAGGAGAGTGTTAGCTAGTGGATTTGTCCCTCTAACACCCAAGATTGATCTCAAATTTGTACACTTTGTACCTGAATTTCCTTTTAATCTTCTTTCTGTTGCAAAACTGATTGACACTGTAAAATGTACGGTAACATTTGGTCCTTCTTGTTTTGTATTACAGGATCTCAAGAGTATGAGGACGGTTGGTGGGGGACCTAGGAAAGGTGATCTCTACCTTTTCCATGGTGACAGTCTGCCTCGCCAAGTTTCTGCTCCTGCTCCATCTGTCCTGTTGAGTGGTTCCCCCTTACTATGGCATTGCAGATATGGACATCCTTCCTTAGAGAGCCTGTGCAAGTTGGAACCAGAATTGTCTCAACTGTCATCTTTAGAGTGTCAGTCATGTCAGCTGGGAAAGCATCATAGGTTATCTTATCCTAGTCGTGTCAATAAACGGGCTTCTTGTCCTTTTGAGTTAGTCCATAGTGATGTGTGGGGTCCTGTCAAAGACCAGAGTTATAATGGTTTTCGTTACTTTATTTCCTTTGTGGATGATTTTTCTCGAATGACATGGATCTATCTTCTCAAAAGTCGAGAGTCTGTACTATCTATTGTGAAACATTTCCACACTGAAATAAAAGTCCAGTTTGACTGCAATATAAAAATTCTTCAATCTGATAATGCTTTAGAGTATGTCCAAAAGGCTATGTCTGATTTTTGTAGCTCTATAGGTATGATCCATCGCACATCGTGTCCTTACACCCCTCAACAGAATGGGTTGGCTAAGCGGAAAAATCGCCATCTTCTTGATATTGCTCGATCTATTATGTTCCAATCCAATGTACCTAAGAAATTCTGGTATGAAGCTCTTTTAACTTCTTGCTTCTTAATTAATAGACAACCATCCTCGGTTCTTAAAGGACAGACTCCCTTCTCTGTGTTACGACCCACGGACAAGCCTTTTTCTCTTCCCCTTAGAGTGTTTGGTTGCACTTCCTTTGTCCATCATGTTGACCCTAAAGCTGACAAGCTTTCTCCTAGGTCTGTTAAAACCTTGTTCCTGGGCTACTCTAGTACTAGCAAAGGATACAAGTGTTACTGTCCTAGTCTTCGTCGGATGTTTGTGTCTAGGGATGTTATCTTCCATGAGACCACTCCATATTTCTCTGATGCTATAAGTAAGGGGGAGCAATTGAGAGAGGGAGTGCTACCAGTTTTTCAGAGTGATAGAGTGGCACCATCTGTGCAGAGTGAGGGAGAGCCACCTATCATCCCTAATTATACTTTTATTCCGGATGAGCAAGCACCAGACATGCCTGTTATTGAGCATTACCCACATGTTTATAGTAGGCGAGGCAGACCAGAACCAGAAATGGTAGCGACACCTATCTCTGAGCCTTCATCTTCGTCTTCTACTCATGGGAATCCTGGAGAAGCATCAGATCTTGACCTTCCTATTGCTGTTAGGAAAGGTACTCGTTCTTGTACTATTAGACATCCTATTACAAATGTGTGTTGTATGTCCCACTTATCTAAGCAGGCCCGCGCATTTGCTATTGGGATTGATTCTATTGATATACCAAGGAATCACTATGATGCTATGAAGGACAGTGGCTGGAAACAAGCAATGCAGATTGAAATGTCAGCTCTTTTGCATAATGACACATGGGATCTTGTTGCACTACCTATAGGGAAGAAAGTTGTGGGTTGCCGATGGGTCTTCACCATCAAACATAATCCGGATGGATCTGTTGAGAGGTTGAAGGCCAGATTGGTGGCAAAAGGCTACACACAGACCTATGGAGTTGATTTCTTTGAGACTTTTTCTCCAGTAGCTCGTCTAAATTCTGTGCGAATTATTATTTCTTTGGCTACTACTTTTGATTGGCCCCTATTTCAGCTTGATGTTAAGAATGCCTTTCTACATGGTGACCTCCAGGAAGAGGTATATATGGAGCAACCTCCTGGGTTTGTTGCTCAGGGGGAGTGTCAGAAGGTTTGTAAATTGAAGAAAGCCATATATGGTTTGAAACAGTCTCCTCGAGCGTGGTTTGCCAAGTTCAGTGAGGTTGAACTCCAGATGGGCTTTTCTCACTCTATGACTGATCACTCCTTATTCTACTCTAACTCTTCAGGTGGTTCTATCATTATGGCAGTATATGTTGATGACATAGTCATTACTGGGAGTGATTCTGCAGGCATATCTCGTGTGAAGGAAGGGTTGCAGCGACACTTCCAAACGAAGGATCTGGGTAAACTGAGATATTTTCTAGGCATTGAGGTGCTTAGATCTCATGCAGATGTCAATCTATCTCAGAGGAAATATGTGCTGGACTTACTACAGGAGACAGGCATGACTGGATCTAAACCGATATCTACTCCTATGGATTATCACACCAAGGAGACGGTTGATTATGTTGAGTACTCAGATCCAGGATATTACAGGAGAATAGTTGGCAAGCTAATATATCTGACTGTTACACAACCTGACATTTCCTTTGTTGTAGGAGTTGTGAGTCAACATATGCACTCACCACGACAGTCACACTGGACAGCAGTTTGCCAGATTCTGAGATATCTGAAGAGTGCTCCAGGTAAAGGGATCACATATTCCAAACCCAAGGTGCCTCCATCTACTTTGACTCTCACTGGGTACTCAGATGCAGATTGGGCTGGTGATCATATTGATAGAAGATCTACATCAGGCTATTGTACTTTCCTAGGTGACCATTTGATTACTTGGAAAAGCAAAAAGCAGAATGTGGTAGCCAGATCGAGTACTGAGGCTGAATACCGTGCTATGGCCCATGCATGTTGTGAACTACAATGGGTCAAATCCGTTCTCTCTGAGTTAAAAATCACTATTATGCCTTCTATGGAGCTCAAGTGTGACAACCAGTCTGCTATACATATTGCCAGGAATCCTATCTTTCATGAGCGTACAAAGCATATAGAAGTTGATTGCCATTTTATTCGTGATCAAATCAAGGATGGCACTATTGTGACGCCATATGTCAAGTCTGAAGATCAACGGGCGGATATCTTGACAAAGCCTTTTGGTCCGGCAGCTTTTCAGAAATTATGTGGCAAGCTGGGCATACACGATGTGTACTCTCCAGCTTGAGGAGGAGTGTGAAACAACTTGCTTCCCGGTCGATACCATCGACAGGAGGTCGATGGTATCGAGATAGTAACAATGACAGACATCATTCTGTCGATACCATCGACATCCATGTTGATGGTATCAAGATTATCACAACTATCGAACAACAGTCCGTCAATACCATCGACATCCATGTCGATGGTATCGACAGAACGTCAGAGGCGGAAATCGACGATCTGTGTCATATCACCTTTTTTATTATACATGTTGTTTTATTGTTTTTCTAGGTTTTACTCCTTTGTACCACCTTGTATATTACCCTAATATATAAAAAGGAGTGAGACGGCTATTGCCCTCACACACAAGAGCTACACCTTGCAGCCGCCAATGTTGTTCGTCTTCCTTCTCTCTCGTTAACAATAAGAATGAGGAACAGTCGTAGAGTCCATTTGAAGAGCAAATGTGCAGGTTGTAGTTGACAAATGAGACAAGCAACACACATTCGCCAAAGGATGATGGATCGTGGAGGACTAGACACCTTTTTGAGCTGCAACTGAAAGGTGTAAATCTGAAATTGAAGCATCAAAAGAACTCTTAGTAGAAACAGGTACCTCAGGAGTGGCAGACTATGAGGAGGCATGTTGTTGGACTGGTGACGCTACATCCTCTTGGCGACGCCCTGCTCGCCTAGTGTAAACGAGAGGAAAGGATGGAGGCGGTGGTGGAGGTGGTAGTGGTTGTGGTGATGGTGGGGTGATGTCGATAACACAGGAAGTGGTGGCTCTGTCTCACACTCAAATATGTAGTCACTCTCAGGATTGTGCCCCCCCTCACTCTAAATATAATCACAAAAACGGAGTAGACTCATGAAACGTAACGTCAGCCGACACAAAAATATGACAAAGACGAGTACAATAACACTTGTATCCCTTCTGTGTGGGAGAATATCCCAGAAAGACGGTGCGAACTGCGTGAGGAGACAACTTGTTAGCGCGTGGATCAAACACGTGAACAAACGCAGTGCATCCAAACACAAGAAGAGGAACAGGAAAAAGTTGCTCGTCAGGTTGTAAAACAGAGAAGGGGGTAGCCCCTTGTAAGAAGGAAGATGGTTGATGGTTAATCAAAAAAACAAGCAGTGAGAAGAGCATAAGACCAATATCTCTTGGGCACAGACATTTGAAATAGCAGAGTAAGGGCTACATCAAGTAAGTGACGGTTTTTACGTTCAGCAACCCCATTTTGGTGGGGTGTATGAGGACAAGTCGTCTGGTGAACCATGCCAATAGAATTACAGAACATAAAAACAGACTTCTGAACATATTCAAGAGCATTATCAGTGCAAAGAATCTTAATATGAGCATCAAACTGAGTTTTTATTAACTGATGAAAAGTTTAAATAACAGACAAGACTTCATCGCGAGACTTAAGTAAATAAACCCAAGTCATGTGGGAGAAATCATCAATGAATGACATAAAATCTCAAAAGCCATTATAACTTGGCTCTTTAACAGGACCCAAGACATCACTATGAATAAGATCGAAAGGACGCTTAGAGCATTTCACAATGTGGGATAATGCTTGCCTAACTAGATGACTGACATTCTAATGACTTAATTGAGGCTAAGCCTAGGACAAGCTTCTAAAGACTCTGTAGGGATGGATGTCCACAACGACAATGCCATTTCAAGGGAGAGCATCTGAAAACAGTGGATGAGGTGGATGGAATCTGGTGAGTTGGGCGGCCACCTTCAAAGAAGTAGAGATCACTTTTCCTAGATCCCCCACCAATCGTCTTCCAACTCCTAAAATCCTGTAACACAAAGAAAGATTCTCCAAAGATTACCAACCATTTCAAAGAATCAACCAGCTTAGCAACAAACATTAAGTTAAATGGAAAGTTTGGAACATAATGGACAAATTATAAAGTCAAATTAGATGATGCTTGTACGGTGCCACACACCTGGACGCTTCTAACAGGACCACCATCCAGTGTCACAGAAGAATGTGGGATATATGAGTTAAAGGAAAGAAGCATAGATCGTATACCCGTCATATGCTGGGAGGCCCCAGAATCCACTACCCATGTAGAGGATGGATGAGAGGCAACAAGTGAAGTCCCCTGGTTACCTGCATCTAAAACTAAATTGACAGAGGCGTCAAGGGAAACCTGCAGGGTAGCATGCAGAAGACGGTCATACTCCTCCTTGGAGATTGTGACATCTCATTGCACCTACTTAGAACCTCCAGATGCAGATGCTCCAGATGAATTAGCAATATAATGCGCAACTCCAGTTGGAGGACGGCCATGCTTAGAATAGCATTTTTCTTCTACATGTCCAAGTTTCCCACAGAAAGCACATTTTGGATGATTTCCTCCAGCACTTCATCCTCGACCAACACCTTGTCCCATTCCTTTGGCAGCAGCTACAAGAGAGGCCTGAGTCTCAGTGTGGTGGTCTCCTGGAGTGGCAAAGAAGGATTCAAATGATGACTGTTGAATTTGTACAAAGGCTTCTTTAAGACTTGGTAGTTTTTCCCTAGCCAGAATAACACTCCTAGCTGAGGCATTCATAGGATTTAAGTCGAATAGAAACCTTGTTTTCACTAGATCATCATGGTCCCTCATCTGTTCATCAGTCTTCTAGTAAAAGTTGAGTTCTTGAGAAATGGACTGAATGTACCAAAATAATCCTTAAGAGAGCGACTATTTTGTTTCTCTGCAAAGAGGCGGTCGTAAATAGTATAAAGACGAAGAGCATTCTTCTCATGAGAAATGTTTCCTTGCAGCTTCCCATATTTGTTTGGGTGTAGAATGGAACATGAATCTAGACGCAATCCAAGGCTCCATGCTAGTCCATAGCCATGACTTCACCAGACCATTGTTTTTCCGCCAAGTAGGGTAGACTTTGCTACCTTCATCAGGAGGCTCCGACTCAATAATGTCCACCTTCTCACGAGATTCAAGCACGGTAATGATAGCATTCATCCAAAGAAGTTAGTTCTGTGAGTTAAGTTTCACAAAAGTGATCTGAGATTGGTCGTTGTAAACGACTGTAGTGGAAGCAGCAGGCTTGACATCTCCCATATTGAGAAATCAAGAAAACAATAGCAGACAGAGTGAATATACGCCATGTCGAGGATGGAACATGTCGTGTCTGGGTAGTACACGACTTGTTTGTTTTTTAGCAAGTCGTGTGAGTTGACAGAAAAGTACTTCAGGTGCTCCACACGTCGTGTCTGGTTTTTCACACGTCGTGTGAGTTGCCAGAGACTCCTGACAAAATTTTCATACGCTGTGTTGCTAGGGGACACGCCGTGTCCAATTTCGGAGGCATAACTTTCACGAGCTAGTACACGTCGTGTCAGAGATGAGACACGTCGTGTCCTCTACGAACAGTGTCGTCAGAACAGAAATACTCGGCGGCAACACGGCATGTCCAGTTTCGGAGGCGTAACTTTCACCAGCTTGGACACGTCGTGTCAGAGATGAAGCACGTCATGTCTTCGGCGAACGGTGTTGTCAAAACAAAAGTACTCGGCGACAACACGTCGTGTCGCTTGGATTATATGTTGTGTTTACGGCGGCAGACGTATACATTGACAGGAGTTGGCTTCGTCAAACTGTGAAAATAGACTTCGGGAAGACGCACCAGAGAGAGGATGGCCCCGGGAAGACGCGTCGGGGAGAGGTGATGAGAATTAGTGTCGTCACAAGTCAATTGATGATGCAAAACTGACGCATAATCAGCCTCGAGAGATGTGGGCACTCATCCACATACATAGACTATGTGAAGAGGAAAGAAGATGAGAAGGAAGGTGCTCTTCCTTCTCTCTTTGGAATAGAATGAGGGGTTCTCCTCCTCTCCTTCAAGCAGCCACTGTGCCTTGACGGATCGGAGGAGGATCAGCTGCCCGGTGAGCAGAACCTTCAACGGTGTTCCTTCTGCTCCGGCGACGGAGGATGCAACCGGAGAAGGAGGGAAGAAGGAGAATGGGCAGAGGGGAGGAAGAGGCAGCGTCTAGGGTTGCAGCAGCCGGACATGCTCTGATGCCATGTGAAAGGATTTGGGTCAAAAGTGATTCTTGGTTAGGGTGTGCTCTCCTTTATTATATAGAGAAAGACTATTTACATAGTAGACCCAACATGAAAAGGAAATAGTAAAGAGATACATAAATAAGAAACTATTTCTAACACCAACGAAACAGCGGACATTGCCCAAATCTTTTGTCAGAAATTGTGTTTGCAGCCACTCGTTGAGCTGTAAAATGTCAGTAGAGTCATCGCCTATGATGACAATATCATCTACATAGACATACAAAATAATATTGCCACTTGACGATTTATACACAAATCAAGAATGATTACTAGAGGCCAGACTAAAACCAAACTATATAAGTACAACACTAAATTTATTAAACCATGCCTATGGTAACTGCTTCAGGTCATACAAGGATTTCTTCAATTTGCATACCTTCTGACACTCCCCCTGAGCAACATACCTAGGAGGTTGCTCCATGTATACCTCCTCAATAAGATCACCATGAAAAAAAACATTTTTGACATCTACTTGAAGAAGAGGCCAGTCACAATGAGTAGCAACAGAGATTAGGATTCGCACAGAATTAAGCCGAGCAACTAGGGAGAAAGCCTCAAAGAAGTCTGGCCATGTGTCTGAGTGTAGCCCTTTGCCACCAAATGAACCTTCAAGCGGCCAATAGTATAGAGCCATCTGGTTTTTGTTTAATAATATGAACTCAGCGGCAGTTGAAAATTGACTTCCTAGGAGGAAGATCCACCAAGTCCCAAGTGGAGTCCTCATAAATAGCTACCATCTCACTGTCCATAGCATGGATCCATCAATCATGTCGGGTTGCTTTTGAATAAGAGCGAGGAACAGCCGTAGAATCAAGTTGAAGGGCAAATGCACGAGTTGTTGGTGACAAATGAGACAAGCAACAAAGACTCAAGAGTGGATGGCGTATAGTGCAAGATCAAACACCTTTACAAACTGCAACTGAAAGGTGTAAGTATTATTAGTATATATGCTTTATGCTTTATATTTTATTGTGTGTTTTAGACTTGTCTTGTCTTTAGCTTTTCTTTTATCCCGTATTGCATAATTTTATATCTCACTTGCTCTCTTATCCTATAATTGATAGTTCATTGTATTTGGTTTAAACACATCTAATAAAGGCTTTTTTATTCTATATGGTATCATACGTATTTGATCCCCCTTAAACCCTAATGCTTCCTCAGTCTCTCCTCTAAGCCACCCCCATCTCTCCAGCCCTCCTCCACCTCTCCTGCCCCTCAACCTACTAGCCGCCGCCGCTCCCCTCCCCCCTTCTGTTACCCGTCGCTCCCTTCCCCGCCCTCCCCCTGTTTTTGTCCATGTCTGCCGCCCCACCCCCTATTGTTGTCCCTGTCTGCCGCCCCGCCCCCCACCTTTATTTCCTGTTGTCGTTGCATCCCCACCCTCTCTCTTATTTTCGCCAGCCTCCTCTCCTCCTGCCACTCCTTCCTTTCCTCCATTACGTTGTCGGCTTGCCGAGACTCGCCAGTGTTGCCCCACTAGCCTTCATCCATCAACCTCCATTCTTCCTTCGTTTCATCTCCCGGAACTTACTAAAAATAACACGTTGAAGTACTAAAAGGACTACCTTTCTTGTCTGCCATACGTCTGATGGTGGAGTAACTTTCTCCCCGTGATGGTGTAGGTCCTTCTTCTTTCTTCTTCCTCTATGTGGGTTTCTCAGATCTACTAATTCGGATATGTTGCTGCTTGCTAATGCCCCTATGTGGGTTTCTCAGATCCATTGATCCAGATCTATTGCGCTTTGTTGCCCCTGTGCGGGTTTCTCAGATCTGGTTATCCAGATATGCTTCTTCTATTGTTGCTACTTCAACTTTGTGCGCTTTCACTCTGGCTTCCATGGCGACTACAGATCCTCCTCGATCTTTGTGTGTGATGACCATGAAACTCGATGGACCAAACTACCATCTTTGGTTGGAATCGTTTGAACTTTGTGTTAAATCCCAAGGGTGTTATTCCCACATTTCTGTTGATGCTCCGATCCCTCTCGATGCTATAGCTGATAAAAAGCCAAGCAAGCCTACACAAAATGGTCAAAAGATGATTTTGGCTTCATGACGTGGATGGTGAATAGTACCGAACCAAAAATCAGTCAGTCTCTCCTTTGCCTTCAGAATGCCAAATCTATGTGGGGTTAGCTTTCCCATGTGTATTCTCACTGGAAGAACCCGAAGGTCTTTGAGATCTTCAAGAATCTGGAAAAAAAGGAGTATTCCACTGATGGATCTGTCGAAGACTACTATAATCAATGTTCGACACTCGGGGATGAATAAGAAGTATATCATCCCCTCTCTTCTGACATTAAAGAAGTTCAGTGGCAACACAACGAACTTCAATTAGTCCAGTTCATGGCTGGCCTCCCGTTATCCTTTTTTCGTGTGGTTGACTAGATATTATCTAGTGATCCCTTACCCGCTCTAAGGGATGTTCTCAAGCGCGTTCAATGCCTCCCTTCCATGTATTCACTATTTGCTCCTTCTGATCACTCAATTCTAGTTGTCCACTCCTGTGACTCGGGTCAAGGATGTGGATGTGGACGTGGTCACGGTGGTCGTGCTTCTGGTACTCCTGGACGTGGTCCTCCTTCTGGCCCTGGACAAGAACAACATCAACTTCCTACTGGTAACCGCTTTATCAACTTCTATGGGCACACGAATCAAACTGAAGATCGTTGCTGGAAAAAGCATAGTGAACCTACCTAGGTGAACCAGGTTTCCTAAGTTGATCCTGAGAATTGGACCGCTGGAGAGTTGACTGGATTCGCTCAGAGTTTGAGAAAATCCTCCAGGCTCGTCTATCCTCGCCAACACCTGCCCCAGGAGGGGTTCTTCTGCTTTACTTGCGTCTCTTGTTGCTTACAATAAAAATAAATGGGTCATCTAGTCAGCCGCATCTGCTCACATTCTGGCTGCTCTGATCTATTTACAGCCTTGTTTAAGACTGTACGGGTCCCTCCTGTAACTGTTGCTGATGGGACTCAGTCTGCTATCCATGGAGTTGGAACTATATCTTTGTCTAGAAATCTTCCCTTAAAATTTGCCTTATATATTTCAAGATTTCCTCTTAATCCGCTATCTGTCAGTAAAATTTTTAAGAGCCTTAAGTGCTCAATCACTTTTGATCTAGATGATTGTGTTTTTAGGATCTTCAAACGACGACGAGGATTGGTTTGTGCCATGTGGGACCTGACGGACTGTATTACCTGGATGTGCTGCAATCTGCTGCAACTTTGCTATCTTCTTCTGTGACTAGTTTGCAGTGGGACTTGGGGCACCCTTCCACTGAAAAGTTGCGATGTTTATTTCCAGATATTTTTGAGAAACACTTTTCATGTGAATCTTACCAATTTAGAAAATGAACTCGGTCTTTTTCCCAAAAAGAAAGAAATCGGTTCTAAAAATCTTTTTGATATTGTTCATGTTGATATCTGAGGTCCCTGTTCTATTACTAGCTTGTCTGGATTTTGCTACTTTATTACCTTTATTGATGACTATTCAAGGGCAACATGGTTGTTTCTTTTGAAGGATCACATTGTTGTTATGCAAACTATCACCACCTTTTTCACTGAGATCCAAACTCAATTCAAAACAACTATTAAAATCTTGAGAACTGATAATGCCTTAGAATTTATGCAAAAATATGTGGATCTATTTTGTACTTTTTGGGGTACTATTCATCAAAGTTCTTGTTCTTACACACCACAACAAAATGGTGTGACAGAAAGGAAGAATCGTCATCTTCTTGAAGTAGCAGACACTATTCTTCTTCATGTTTCTACTGTGTGTTACTTAACAAACCAAATGCCTTCTTCTGTGTTGCATAATCAAGTGTCTCTCTTTTGTATCTTGAAGCGTCTTTGTTATCTGTTCCACTGCGCATCTTTTGGAAGCACTTATTTTGGGATATTCTCAAACTCAAAAAGGATATTAGTGTTATGATCCTGTCAACGGACAATGATTTGTGAGTGTGGATGTTGTCTTTTTCAACACATGTCGTACTACTCTGATAAAGGGAGATTTTTTATCAAGTGACATGTTGGATCCTACTCTACTGCCTCAAGTGGTCGAACATGATCACACTGAAGTACTAAAGATCTTCCTCCTCCTTTAAAGGTGTACAAGAGAAGACCCAAGGTTACAGATCAATCCCTAGATCATAACACCTCCCAGGTAATCTCTGACCTACATTGTCCTATTAGCCAAAGAAAAGGTGTTCGCCCCTGCACTAAGCATCCGATTAGTAAATTATGCTCTTCCACTAATCTCGATGCTAGCTTTGCTTGTTTTACTGCTGCTCTTTCTGCTATTTTTGTACCAACGAATGCTTCACAAGCTCTTCAGCAACCTTCCTAACGTCAAGATGTGAAAACTGAAATGACTGCCCTTCAAGATCGCAAGACCTGGGATCTTGTTGACTGACTTAAAAACTGTTCGACTGATGGCTGTCGTTGGATCTTTACTATCAAATATCAGCAGATGGTTTTGTTGAACGACTAAAGGCCTAACTGGTAGAAAAAGGCTACACTCAAACTTATGGAGTTGACTACTTTGAAACTTTATCTCATGTGGCCCGACTCAATTCCGTAAGAGTGCTTATCTTTTTAGCTATAAACAAAGATTGGCCCCTTTATCAACCTAATGTCAAAAATGCCTTCATGTATGGTGACTTGCATGAGAAAGTTTATATGGATCAACCACCTGGTTTTGTTAGTTGGGAGGAGTGTTCCAAAGTCTGCAGACTCAGGAAGGAGAGATATGGCGTAAAACAAATCCCACAAGCATGGTTTGATGAATTGAGCCAGATACTTTTCAAATTTCAATTTTAGTGCTCACATTCTGATCATTCTGTTTTTATTAAAAAAAATAGCTCTGGGCTTGTTATTCTTGTTGTTTTTATGGACAATATCATTTTGTTTGGTAATGATTCTGAAGGTATTGTGGCTATCAAAAGATATCTAGAACAACACTTTATTACTAAAGATCTTGGTAAACTTAGGTACTTCTTGGGAATTGACGTTTCCAGATCGTCTTTTGGTGTCTGTCTTTTACAATGCAAATATGTTTTAGGCCTTCTGTAAAAAGCAGGTATGCTTGGTACCAAACCTGCTAACACTCCTTTGGACCCCAATACCAATTGGGATGATGAATCTTCACCTCCCTACCCTGATAACCATTAATACCAGACAAATGGTTGGTAAGCTTATCTATCTTACTATTACTAGAGCTAATATTACTACTTTCGTTGGACTTGTCAGTAGGTATCTGAACAAACCTCAACAATGTCATTGGGATGTTGTTTGTCATATATTTAAGCATCTAAAAGCTTCTCTAGGGAAAGGATTACTATATCGCAAACATGGGCACTGCAAACTTACTGAGTATTCTAACTTTGATTATGTTGGTAGTAGATGTGACAGGAAGTCTATGTCTGGCTACTACATTTTTGTTGGAGGCAATCTAGTGACATGGCACAATAAAAAGCAGTCTGTGGTTGCTCGGTCTAGTGTTGAGGCAGAATGCAGAGCTATGTCCCATATTGCTTGTGAACTGATGTGGGTCCAAGGACTCCTTAAGGAATTTGAAATCTCTAACTCTGATCCTATTCATATGCACTGTGACAATAAGCCTTCATTTTTATTGCCAGCAATTCCACATTCCATGAGCGCACAAAACATGACGCCAAAATGAACGAATTAATTTATGAAATTTTACAGGCGTGATCTCTACACCTAAATGCATTGTTTTATGCAATAAAATTTTATGTGGGGGTAGGTTAGGGAGGGGTCCTTCATGTGAGAGGTAAGGGAACTGTCCTATTTATTGAGGATTTCGATGAAGGATTTCGATGACAAAATGTAGGAATTAAGTTATGTAATTTTGCAGTTATGAGCTATATACATGCATGTACTTATTTGTGCTATAACATCACATATTCGATATGTAGGGCGTCCCCCACACATTTTACTTGGGTTGATAGTTTGTTGTTGATATTGACTCGACAGTCAACCATTTCATTGGCCCTAAGAACATTAATGCAATGTTTCCAAGTAAAATCATTATTTTTTGGTGTATTTGGCTTCCTAGGACCCTCATTGTCTAATAAACCACCACTAGGATACATGTTGTCTGCATTGAAGAAAATAAAATATTGCATAAAGCATGCATCGTATTAGTATTTGATAATTTGAGTAGCAAATATTAGGGAATTCAATGTAATTATGATATATTATAGGTATATGCTATGCATGAGTAATAAATAGTGAAATAACCCCAATCCCCCATTAGTCCTATTAAAAAAACAACAATAACATAAAGGATTGCAATTATCGAAACTTCCATCAAAATTTCCATCGAAATTTTTCAATTTGTGTACAAAAAACCTCAAAATTGGTGAAATTCATCGAAACCGTCGAAATTTGTCGAAATTTCGATAAATGCAATCTTGTTGCCAGTTTCGATTGAAATCGGTATAGTCGCATGTTTCGGAACCAGATGCTACCGAAATCGGTATTTTGGGGCGAAATTTCGGTGATTTCGCCAAAACATCATTCCTTGGGCACATGTCACTCAGTGAAACATAAACATATCTCTATACTCCCCCTCAAGCTGGAGTGTAGATATCGAACATGCCCAGCTTGTCTACTAGAGTTTGGAAATGAGATTTTGGAAAAATTTTGGTGAAGATGTCCGTTGCTGCTTGTTGCTCAGTGCTGAGATACGGAGTGCAAATACGACCAGAAAGAATAGTCTCGCGAACAAAGTGACAGTCGACCTCAATATGTTTTTTCTTTTAATGAAATGTTGGGTTGCTTGCAATAAAAATAGAAGCCTTGTTGTCACAAAACATCGGTATAGGGATGGAATATGACATGTCAAACTCCTTGAGGAGACTCTGGGCCCATAGAAGTTCACATGCAGTATAATCCATGCCTCGATATTCTGCCTCTGCATTGGACATGGCTACGACAGTCTGCTTTTTGCTTCGCTGGGTAACTAGATTGCCACCCACAAATGTGCAATAGCCCGATGTAGATTTACAATCAGAGCGACTTCCTACATAGTCAGAAGCAGAAAAACCAGAGAGATTGCAGTGGTCGTGCTTCTTATATAACAAGCCTTTGCCTGGAGATCTTTTGAGATAGCGCAGGATGTGACATACATCGTCTCAATGACACTATCGTGGTTTCTCAAGATACCTGCTGATGAATCCTACAACGACAGTGAGGTCAGCTCTTGTGACAGTAAGATAAATAAGCTTGCCAACAAGCCTTCTGAACTGGTGGTGATCAGCATAAGGGGGAGAGGTTTCAACGTCCCAATCCATATTTAGGTCAAGAGGGATGTTGGCTGGTTTATAGCCAAGCATACCAGTTTCCTGCAAGAGATCAAGGACATATTTTTGTTGGGAGAGGCACAATCCTACAGACAATCTGGATACCTCGATGCCTAAAAAATATCTCAACTTCCCAAGATCTTTGGTGATAAAGTGTTTTTCTAAGTAAGTTTTAGTTGCCTGAATGCCCAAGGTATTACTGTCATATAAGATAATATCGTCAACATAGACAATAAGAATGACTTGACCTACCACAGTTTTGCGGATAAAAACATAATGATCTGAGTGGGAACGACGAAAGCCAAAAGTACTAAGATCTGACTAAGTTTGTCGAACCAAGCACGAGGGCTCTGTTTGAGACTGTAGATAGCTTTCCTCAGCTTACAAACCTGCGTGGAGGACTCCCTCTGAGCAACAAACCCTAGTGGTTGCTCCATGTAAACTTCTTCCTACAAGTCTCCATAAAGAAACGTATTTTTGACATCCAATTGAAATAGAGGCCATTCTTTGTTTACAGCAACAAAAATCAGAATGCGAACAGCATTTAAACGTGCTATAGGAGAAAAGGTTTCAAAGTAGTCCACACCATATGTTTTTGTATATCCTTTTGCCACAAGACAAGCTTTCAGTCGCTCAATTGTACCGTCAGGTTGATACTTAATTGTGAAGACCAACCGGCATCCAACAGTAGGGCAAGAAGGAGGACTATCCATAAGTTCCCATGTCTTGCGATCAAAGAGTGCCTGCATTTCATGTTCCGTCGCATGTTTCCATGCAGGAATAAGAAGGGCTTCTACAGAAGTCTTGGGAATAGTGACGACAGAGATAGTAGAAGTGAAGCATGCAAAACTGTTATTCAGATTAGCGGATGAGCAGAAATGACTAATAGGATGTTTTGTGCAGAAACTAACACCTTTGTGTTGGCTGATAGGCAGGTTGTATGATCATCCGCAGATCGAGGAATTGGTTGTGGAGGGGTCATGGAAGGAGTACTGGTCTTGTTCCTTCGCTTGTATGGTTGCATAGGGCAGGCTTCAGGCAATGCAGAAGATGGCAAATTCTCAACAACATCAGGAAATGGCGTTGGTGCCAACATATCACTGGAGAGTGATATGGCATATGCTCAAAAAATATGCCATAAGAGAAATATGGCATATGCTCAAAAAATACTACATCCGCACTCACAAACCATTTCTTCATAATAGGATCAAAACAACGATAACTTTTTTGGGTTCTAGAATATCTCAAAAAGATACACTTAGTGGAGCGAGGATCAAGTTTTGTTAGCCTCGGGTGTAGGTTTTTGACAAAACAGGTACACCCAAAAATATGAGGGGGGACAGAGAACAATTGAGCATCAGGAAAGAGAATGGTGTAAGGTATGTGATTGTACAAAATAGAGGATGGCATGAGATTGATAAGATAGCATGCCGTAGAAACAGCCTCAGGCCAGAAACGGTGAGGTACTTTATAATGAAGAAGTAAAGTGCGAGCAACCTCTGACAAATGGCGATTTTTATGTTCAGCAACGCCATTCTGTTGTGGAGTGTAGGGACAAGTAGTTTGGTGGATGGTGCCACGGACAGAACAAAAAAATGTTACTGATTTTTGCATAAATTCAAGGGCATTATCGATGCGGAAAATTCTAATGGTTTTGTTGAGTTGGGTCTGTATTTCAGAGAAAAAAACACTGATATTATCCAAAAACGTGTTGCGATCTTTCATATAAAAAAAGCCAAGTAGTACGGGAGTAATCATCAATAAAGTTTAAAAAATATTTAACCTCAGAATGACTAGGAACAGAACAAGGGCCCCAGATATCCGCATGAACAATATCAAAAAGTGCTTGAGAACCAATTACTTTCTTAGCGGGAAACAGAGAACGTGTTTGTTTACCCAACTGACAAGATTAACAAGAAAATGTTTTTTCAGATAATGCAGGAAATAAATGTTTCAACTTTGCCGCAGAGGGATGACCAAGCCGGTAGTGTCACTGGAGTCATGTGACTGATGTAGATAGAAGAGCAGACGTTGTTGGTGGTCCATCCAGATAGTAGAGTTTGTCTGGTCCTTCATGGCCCAAACCAATCATCGTCATCGTGTGGAGATCCTTCAAAACACAACCAGAAGGATCAAATTTAATGGAGTACTGAAGATTTTTTACAGTCTTACTGACAGAAAGCAAATTAACAGTAAATTTCCGGATATATAAAACAGATTTCAGATGCAACTTCCGAGACAAGGGAACAGTGCCGATGTCGTGAACAGAAGTTTTAGAGCCATCAACGACAGTAATAGGCGGAATATGTGTGGTTTTAGTAAGGGCAGAAAATAAGTTGATGTCGCCAGCCATATGAACCGACACACCAGAGTCAATGTACCATTTATTGTTACCAGTAGAAGGAGAGGCGAGCAAGGCGGAGGAACCAACAGCAGACGTAGAGGGAAGCTGAGTCATGCGTTCTTGAAAAAATTTCTTGAACTCCGAGCAAAGCCACTCAGTGGAAGGCGTAGCATATGGTTGTTCAAGTGCACTATCAGTGGAAGTCTCTACAGATGATTGGTTTACCCAAGCAGGTTTACCGTGCTTGATCCAGCATCGGTCTTCATTGTGATTGTTGCGGCCACAGAAGTTGCAGAAGCGAGGGCCAACAGATTATCCTCAACCAGGAGCAGTAGAAGATGTGTGTCCACCGTTAGGAGCTCCACGACCACATCCGCGACCTCGGTCACAACCAGATTCAGAAGTGTGAACAGCCAAAGCAGGATGTTCGATGGCAGGAGTGGAGGTCATGGATGGAAGTCTTTAAACTCATTTAAGGATGTCGCGGAGAGTAGGCAGTGGGTCACTGGATAGAATCTGGTCGACCACTTCAGATAAGGAAGGAGGAAGAGCAGCCAAAAATTGGACTGATTGTAGTTCATTGCGTTGCTTCTAGGATTCTTTGATGTCGGCAGTCAAGGGATGATAAATTTCGTACTCATTCCAGAGGGTGAAGCACTAATTAGAAGTCTTCAACAGGAGTGTTAGAGGAAAATTCCTTCTTGGCCAAAGTTTTGAAAATTTTAAAAACACACTTGAGATTTTTATGATGAGAATAGTTGATCCCACATGTCCTTAGCATCATGAAGACACAACAATGACTGGATGATCCACGGCTCGGTGCTATTAAGAAGCCATGACATGACACCGGAGTCATCTTTGGACCATTGTGCATAAGCTTGCTTGCTTTTGTCATCCGCAGTAGCAGCAGGAGCAGCAGGAGGTTCAGTAGTGAGATGAGAATAACGGCCTTGTTCTTTGACATACAAGACAAAGGACGCCGACCAAAGATGATAGTTGGAACCATCGAGTTTAACTGTGGTAACACACAGGGAACGGGGCGACTCGACATAGGCCATGGTGAACAAAGACAAAGCAGTAGTAGAAGAAGAGATAATTGGCACAACAGCAGCAGTAGAACTCAGCAACAGAGATCAGATCCAAAGGAACCCGCTACGGGACAGTAAAACAACACTGTAGATATGAAACATCAGATCAGAAGAGACCCGCTATGGGTAGAGTAACTGATAAAGGAACCTACGCTGTCATGAGGAAAATCAAGATTCCATCATGAGGCGCAGGCAGAAGAAACCAAAGAGTCGGAGGACTCTCAATGTGCAATAGCTATGGCTGTCTGAAGATGTAAAAAGCGTAGAGAAGTAGAGTTAGGGAGAAAGGATATTAGATGAGCAGAGAAATGGTGGTTGTGGGTAGTGGAAGAGGAAGAGGAGATGGAGCAGGCGAGGAAGATGGCGGTGGGGACAATAGGAGGGGAGGGTGGCGCCGGAGAGGGGAGGGCGGTGGGTTGGGAAAGGGGGAGGGGTTGGCGGCGGCGTGTGGGGGTGTGGTGGCGGCGGGTGGGAGGGGGGGAAGGGGCTAGTGGCGGCGGGAGAGGAGAGGAGGGCTGCAACGGAGGGCGGGGGGAGGCTTAGGTCATGAGGGTTAGCGTGGGAAATTGCACAGGGGGAAGAACCTGCTCTGATACCATATAGAATATTGAAAAGAAATGTATTAGATGATTGAAAAGGTTTAACGTGAATTCTCTTATATAGGATAAGAAAGGTGAAACAAAAACAGAGATGAGCAATATGGGATTAAACCACATAAGTAAAAAACATAAGTGAGGCACATGCTAGGCACATGTCAGGAAACATAAACATATACTGCTCTGATACCATATAGAATATTGAAAAGAAATGTATTGGATGATTGAAAAGGTTTAAAGTGCATTCTCTTATATTGGATAAGAGAGGTGAAACGAAAATAGAGATGAGCAATATGGGATTAAACCACATAAGTAAAAATATAAGTGAGGCACATGCTAGGAACATGCCACTGAGTGAAACATAAACATATATCTATACCTTTAATTGCTTTCTTATTCAACCCTTCGTGTAATCATCAAATCATCCTTCAAACCCTTCAACCCTAGACTCCGCAGTAGGAACATAGCCCAAAAACTAACCTAGCTCTAGTGCCCCATTTTCTCCCTGTAGATCGACCCTATACTTACCGCCCTCCTATATACGACACGACCCTATGTGCTTGCGGATGTAGTGTTTTAGTAGACGTAGGTGTGTTGGTTTAGGTCCTTATAAATTTTGAAAGTTATCCCTACTAGTGTGTTCTAATATCGTGGGGTGCAACTAGTCAAATCCCAATTGATTAGTGTGTGCACCTCTGGCGGGACACGTCGTGTGTCTGTCAGAGGCGTAAACTTCAGGTCTCCATCGACATGCCGTGTGAACAGGAGACACGATATGTGCCTATTAGAGGCATGAACTCCAGTTTCCACCGACAAACCATGTAACTCGAGGACATTCCGTGTCAAGTATCAAAAATGGTGAAATTAAAGGGAATTAGCCCCGTCAATGAGGTAGAAGGCCCCGGGAAGACGCGTCGGGGGTGATGGGAATTAGTGTCGTCCCCTATGTCAATAGACGATGTGAAACAAATGCAACAACTGCCCCTAAAGAACTTAGGCACTCATCCATGTGTGGGGGCTACGTGGAGAGGAAAGAAGAATGAGAAAGGAGTTGTTCCTCCTCTTTACATAATAGAATGAGTGGTTCTCCTCCTCTCCTTCAAATAGCCACCGTGCTTTAGTGGAGACGAAGGAAGACCAGTAGGCAGCGTCTGGCATGAACCGAAGCTGGTGACGATGCCTGACAATTGTGGGTACGGCAGTAGAGCGGATAGGAGACGAGGAGAGAGTGAGGTCGGGGGGTAGGGTTAGAGCCCGAGGACTTGCTTTGATACCATGTGAAACAGTTGGGCCAGAATGATAACCAGCTGGAGTGGGTTCTCCTTTATTATATAAGGTGTGAACATTTACATAATAGACCCAATAGATAAAGGAAATCAGAAAGAGGTACATAATAGAAACTATTTTCTAACAACTTCATTTGAAAATTCAATTCAATTTTGACACCATCAAATAGAATATTTTGAGAGCATATCGGTAGAATCATTAAATTTGGTACACTGACAGGTATATTGCCAGATTTCTTCATATACTGGCAACTTTCACCAAATATTGCCAAATTTCCACAAAATTTATTGCTACACTGACAAAAATACTGAATTTTGTGTTTGTGATTCAGTTTTTGTTGTTTGAGAGTGGAAAATAAGATGGAGACTAGTGAGATGATTCATTAGACAAAAACCCACTCCTATATATAGGATAGGGAACACTTACAAGGAAGCAGACTCAAACACTAATGGGTCAAACATGCTTAGGTCCATTTACATAATAAACTAACTGTGACACTCCACTTAAGATGGAGAATGGGTGAAACATTTTGTTTGCTACTCCCTTCTTCTCCTTTGATAAAAGCTCCACCAAATATTTAGTTTATTTATATGTTTCTTCTCCTCGTATGTTGCTATTGTACTGTCCTTTCCGCCGGCCCTTACCCTGCTACTACCATAAAGCCCTAACGTCATCTAGCCCTCCTATCCCTCCACCATCACTAGCCTCCAGCTCCAGCACCGTTATCACCTGCTCCTTCTACCAAAGTCGTCGGCATGACCCTGCCATGGTTGTTGTTGCTTCCTTTACCCTGTTGTTCTTGCCTACTGCTTCCCTTGTCGTCTCCTCTCCATTTCCGTCCATCCAACAACCCCTTATTCCCTGCCTTGCTGCCGCTAGCCTCCTCCGTGTTCCTTGTTGTCCCTAGATGGACCAGTCAAATGAGTGGGTGAATTGGGTTTGGGTTGGGCATTGTGGGTTAGGGTCTCGCAGGTGTGGGTCAAAGACACAATTCTAAATGGGTAGAACAAAGACAAAACCAAACATGACCCGGTGAGTCGACCCGCAGGTGACCGTATAATGTGTTCAATAAAAGTGCATTTTGCTACTCTAACGGTAAAAAACGACAGTCCTCTGGTGTTTTTACATAATAGCACACAAAAAATCGACTATTATACATTGTTGCTATCAAACAAAAAATTTGGTGTTCATTTTTTATAATAATTCAACTAAATACCTTTTTTGGTGGTAAAATTCTATAATGTATGATGATGCTCGATGGACTATAGTTAGTAACTTGTGTGCATCTCCATATTAAGTTTGTGAGAGCAATTCGATAACGTATTAGATGTGGATTTGTTTTCCCCCGTTTCTCTTGCTCATATATCAGCTCTTTTTGGCAAGTTTGAGTTTGGAGTGGAACTCCTTAACAATTAATGGGTAGTAGTAGGTTATCATATTTATTTTTAAGAGTAGTCGATCATTATATTTTTTTAATATAATTAATTTACTTAAGTGAGTCACCCGCGAGTGCCCATGAGCCACCCATGAAATCCGCTAACTAGACGGGTGGGTACGAGTTTGGGTAATTTTTAATGGGTGACAAATTTCATCATCCAAAACCCTACTTAAACGGGTCAACCATGGGTGCCCACGAATTTTTGACCCAATTCGACATTTCTACCCCTAGCCCTCTCTATCCCCGCTACCCTGCTTCCCACCGCTCCCCACTGCTACCCAGCCTTACATACATATAGCATTATCTCCCTCAATGGTTGTGCTCCCCCATAACACTATGCCTATTGCTAATTGGATCTTTAATTGGTTTGGTTTTTGAACTGGTCTTTTTAGGTCACACAAAGATCCATTTATTTTTATACTCTGATATGTAGAATCAGGTCATGTAACACATTGACTCACATTATTGTTTACTCTCGTCCACTTTTTTGTCTACATATCCATTAACTCTATCATTGTTTTTAGTATGTCTATCTGTTTGCAAGCTGACTTGGGATTCTCCCCAGCTCCAGTTTGAGGGGGAGTGTTAGAGAGTCTAAGTATTTAGCTAATTAAGACATTGAGTCTATTTGTAATAAGGGCCCAATTTTGTCTTGGTCCATTATGGTTATGTCCGCTTCCTTGTACTTGACTCCTCATCATATATATAGGACAGGGGGCTGTCATCCATCAATAAGAAACACAAGAAATTTTCCCCATTATATCATTTCTCCACAATATGAATACAACCGGTATATTTTGTAAAAGATTATTACAAACTTCTTATTCCGTAACCGTGCTTCACTTGTTTGAAGAGGTATCTGGTCTCAAGATCAACACAACCAAAAGAAAAGATTTGACATGCAATATAATTTCTAGCATTAGGAACCAAATATCTGAAGATTGCGGTTGTAAAATGAAAAATGGTCGTTCAGTTGTCATGGCATGTTGCTAACCCCCACAGACAGTACTTCAGGATATAAGATTGGAATTTCCTGATTTCAAAGATTGAAAAAAAAATTGTAGCATGGAAGATCCTCTCCATGTGCAGAAGGCGTATACATTTAAAAGTTGTGCTGGAAGCTATGCCAATGTATTACATGTCAGTTTACAGTTAACCAAGGGGCGTCAAAGACAAACTAGAAAGCATTTCTTTCTTCTTGAACTGAACTGGTTCCCTAAGGGAAAAAAATGAAAGCTCCTAAAACCAAGGCCAAGAATCATAGGAAAGAAGTCAAGAACATGGGAGGGTAGGGTAGGAGTGGAGAACTGTAGAAGAGAGAAAGAAAGGTGAAAGAAAATATGAAACAAGAATATTGAAACAACTAGGATTCATGTTTAGAAGATAATGGGGAATAAGATAACAAAAGCATCGATAGGAAAGGTGTGGAACACTTAACATGGTTGGCCATATGTTTTACTCCTGTAGGCAGTAAAAGTATTGGAGATGGTTTGTAATATCAGGAAAAGGAATATTTAATAACGCGAGCTTCTAGAATGGATGAACCTGAATCAGCCAGCCAACAAGAGAGAAAATGATCGCCACTTAAAGTGGACACTTATTGAGAATGTGAGAGCAGACCTCCCTTTAGTTGGATCGACCAGTCCTTTGTTACAGTTAGCCTTGACAAGGCTTGAGCTTTTGAATTTGGTGGCTTCCGACTGAAAGAGTGTTGGGGTAGAGGGTCAGCTTCTAAGAGGGGCCTCTCTTTCTACATATGGAGGGTGTCTCCCTAGTGCTTCTCCTTTCTGCGTTGTAATGTTTACAGAATAGTTGTGGCTGTTGTTGATGCTCCCGGAGAAGAGATACAGCAATTTGATGAGGCACCAATGGAAGGGATGATAATGGTCACTGACTTATAACGCCTTGCATCTGAGATGACGATAGGAACACTATGAATCTTATAGAAAAGGTATTTTGAATGAAATTAAGAATATAGAGACAGAAGGGGTTTTGAGAGCAGACATGCCCAAAGGGCAGCCAGATCTAGGCAGTGGCTGCCTGCCAGCTGCAAATTTCAACATAAGACCTTAAACCAAAATCTAATGTAGTATTACCGTGTTGCAAAACTCAATGAATTATTGCTTTTTATTATTGAGGTCTCACGTCGTAATTCTTCTTTACAACTAGGGTGTGGAGAGTTGCAATGAATTAGTAAGAAGATAATGACAGAGAAATCAAGAAGACTGTCATAAGGAAATGACATTAATTACATTAACTATTGAGAATGACCTTTGACCATTAGCATAGCAACTTGACACCTAAAGAAATGCTATTTAGAAAAATAGAGAGCGTAGAAGATAACTATTATGGTTTTCTCCATTAGTGACACATAACAAAAGTTTAACAATAGCAGTATCAATGTGAAAAGGGTCCTGATGAACCCAATTATTCAATGCAAGCCTTAAGATATGAAGACGTCAATAAGTGGGCGTGAGGACCCACTAATAATAGTTAATACTCGTTTACCTACATGATTTTAGTGTTTCACTCAGGTTAGAACTGCAGTAATGTAAAAAAAGATCTAATTATTATGTTTAGGGGTGAAATTTTTACTTCAAGATTCTTGGCAATGAAGGATATATATACCAATTATGTAATCAATTCAATTCTGGAATGTTACAGTTCCTTAGAAAAAAAGAAAATTACACCTTTATGTATTGTTTACAAACTAGAGAGAAGATGCAAGGTTAATGAATCATACAATTCTGTCAGGTTTTTGAGCTCACTGATACTTGAAGGGATTATTCCGTGAAAATGCATTGAAGATAGATCCCTGAAAATCAGACAGCGTATGAACATCTTCCAATCAATATTATATTTCAAAGGAAAAGAGAATCCAAAGAAAGCACATACAACTTGGTCACGACATATGTTCCACTGCTGACTTCACAAGATATGCCTTTCCATCTCGTACAGGGGTCTCCAACCCAACTCTCTAACAATATAGTATTTCTTGGGTTCTCCAGTAGCAATTGATCTCTCAGCTTATTCATGGTGAGCTCTGCAGCATGGCAGTAGTGCAGTAGTAATTTTAACAATAGCAGTGGAATATATGAGGTAAGGTAAATCATTAATGCTACCCTCTGACCAACAAGACCCAATAAAATATTCAAGGTTTAAGAGATAATAAAGAAACCATGGTCTTCCTAGGAAATATATGAACATGCAAAACAATTTTATATCTACCCTTTAATAAGTTGGTATCTATTAATGCCTTTATATTTTTAAGAAAGTCTTCTAAGAGACCATAATGAGATTTAGTGAAAAAATTACCTTCTCTGGTTTCGTGTAAGTAGTCTAAATGATATTCTAAATATTTTGAATGAAGTGAATATACAAATTTATAGTAGTAGTAGTAGTCATCTCTGAAAGTCAAAACAATCACACAAGACTAGTTGGGTCAGTATTGAACATTACAGAAATGAAGGTTGGTGGTGTGTTTGAAAATTAGGGGAAAATCATATACAATAATGAAATATTTGTATTTTTGATACACAGGTACAAATATGTAAAGAAAAACTCTTATAATGGACGTGAGACAAGTGTCTTCTGAGATTATTTAAATCTACATGTCTGTAACTTGAGCAGATCAGTATCAAGCTAACTATTGACGAGATAATCAAGAGAAAATAGGTTCAAGAAAATGTTTAGAGCTATGAAAAATACGAAATAGTGTTTTATTATGTAAAGTGCAGAAACCAGGAGAATGAGCATCCCAAAATCCATGAAGGAAAATGGCGTGCAAGATATTTTCACAAAAATAATCACAACGTTTGGAATAGGAATTGGACAACAACAGTGTTATTATAGATTTTGCTGCATCCGATCCTAAACTTTGCCTGCAAAAGTGTAAAGACTAAAGACTCCTTGATTATGAAGTAAGAACGTGTTTCTAGATACAGATAAGAGCACCAGTTTCCAAAAATATAGGGGAAAGACAAGCATTTTAATTTGTAATATTGAAAAATGGTTAGGAAATGACCATTTTATGTTTTTCCATAATTGTTATTCTCTCAATTATTTACTCTATTATGTTTTTATCTATATCCAATTATGTACTATGATCAATCGAATGGTAATGAACAAAAATGCCTTACAAGTTATAGTCCCAACAGCAAAGAGAGTATACAAAAGCCATAATATGACAAGATTTGTACCAGTTACATGTCCATTTGATGTACACGTAAGTTATGAAAGTAATGAAACTAATCGATTACATTTTTGAACTAGTATCTGTTCAATGATCAAGATATGGTGCTCAAAAGATTTGCTAGAAAGACTTTGACATCTTTTTCACCTTTTGTCGTTTGCCACAAAGGAAGAATATGCCTAGACACGAATAAGACAAATTTTGGTGTGTCCTATAATTGTTGTGTCAAATATGTGTCCAACAAGGACATGGGAGCTACACGGAAGTGTGAGTCCTTCCGATATCTTGAATTAGGCGCTCGAGAGACTGTAGTGAGTACATAATTAATAGCATCATCAGAGTTTCCATAAACTTCATGTCTAAAACACTATTTTCCTTGTATGAACATTACAAACATATATCTCCTAATATCAAATAATTAACAACTTTTGCATAATCTTTGCTCATTTCAAGGATAGATATCTCAAACTATGCACATGTATTAATTCATTCAAGTGTGCATTGTATATTCTAGAAAAGAGATAAATAAACTTATATGATTGAAACAATGAAACTCCTAGTATCTTATTGGCATCCTTATATCTTAAAAAATATCGGTAACCTTCTCAGTCTTCCCTAACAACAACCTCTTTCTTCACTTGATCTCTTTGTAACACCTAGGGGATTTAAGGCATTGGGCTCAAGTTGACCTTTGAATTTGGTTGGCCATTTAGCCTTCATGCAATAATCAAAGTGTATCCAAAACTAATTCAAAACAAGTAACAATGATTCATTTCATGTGTGCTTCTTGCAAGTAGGCGCCAAAAATTTGATGCTAATCAGTTATCTAAAGCTTTAGGGTAGTGAGACTCTTCTTATCTATATATATATATATATATATATATATATATATATATATATATATATATATATATATATATATATCATTAAGCTATTCAAGAAACTAAATCACCTTCGTATGATTGTTTTTTCTTCCATATAATTAATTGGAGGTCAATTTATTGTCATCATTGTCAAGGTCATAGGTAACGACCAATGTAATTGGACGATGGTCGAAGGTCAAACATCATAGGTAACAAATAACATAATTAAATGACAATCATTTTAATGCTCCTATCTCTGATGACCTTGTAATGGCCTTTGTATAAAAGAACGCAAGACTAGCAATAGTAATTAGTGAAAGGCAATAATGTCTCACTTTTCTATTTAATATAGTATTAAAGAAAAATTCTTCAGCCTAAAGGATAGACCAACATGATTCTCCTAGCAGAACGTAATGATTGTCACAAATTCAGATAAAAACAGCATCCTACACCATATAAGAGATCCACACCCATTCTTCTCTGGCTTTGATGTATTCTAGGTCATTATTGTATTTCTGCTCACTTGATTCCCAAGAGTCAAATAGACATCAAATCTTCGTTGATGTTAAACACCTTGAACAATTACACATTTACACATCTCATCCATATCTTGATGTATTTAAACCTGTTTTTGCTGACTCTAAGCACTAGTGTCACTGAGGACAACACTCTGCCCCACCATGCAAGTAGTTCCATGAATCTCAATAGGGCTTCATTGTACTTTGTTCATAGTGCATCATGAGAGATAACTTATATCTACTTCAAGTAGATTGCATCATCCAGTTACATCCTCTCGAATAAACAATACTATGTTGCCACGTTATTTATATTCTTGATTACTTATATACCAACAATCTCTAGAATGGCTCAAAATTCGGTTGAAAGACGAATGACCAAAATTTTGGTTTCGATGGTGACCAAAATAAAAAATGGTGATACCTCAGACTTTGTCATGCATTTCATGAAATTTTGACATTTCAAAATTTTGAAAAATTTCACTAACTTATTTTGAGAAATGATGTAAGTAGATTGATGTGTTTCTTATTAGTTGACTAGAGAGGAGAAAATGATTCAGGGGATCTAGTTGCTTCTATAAATGGCACATAGGCCTAACCCAACCTAATTTTACTACCATATTTCACTTCTACCTTGTTGGATTAAAAACTATAACTTTTTTTTCCCAAAAGTAGGTCTCTTACAAGTTGATCTACCCAAATTAAGGAATATACTAGTTCATTCTTTAGATTAAGTAGTATCACATTTAAGTAGTCGGATCACATAGTAAGGTTACTATAGATAAACCAAGGCTTGTTTATTGAGTGAGTAAAATAGTGTACAATGCAGTCTCTTATATAACAGAAGAGAATAGAGACTAAAGTAGAGGTGAGCAATATGGGACTAAAATACAGAAGTAAACAGCATAAGTGAGGCACATGCTATGCACATGACACTCAACAAAACATAACAGAAAACAACATATCTCTATACTCCCCCTCAAGCTGGAGCGTAGATGTCGATCATGCCCAGCTTGTCAACCAGAGTTAGAAAGCGAGCTTTAGGAAGTATCCTTGTGAAGATATCTGCAACTTGCTTGTTGGTACTGAGATATGGCGTGCAAATTCTGTCAGTGAGAACTACTTCTCGCATAAAGTGACAGTCGACCTCAATATGTTTCGTCCTCTCGTGAAATGTGGGGTTGCTCGCAATAAAAATGGAAGCCTTATTGTCACAAAATATAGGAATAGGGATAGAATAAGATATGTCAAACTCCTGAAGGAGACTCGGAACCCATAACAGTTCGCAAACAGTATGAGCCATTGCTCGATATTCTGCCTCTGCACTGGATCTGGCGACAACAGTCTGCTTTTTGCTTCGCCAGGTGACAAGGTTTCCACCCACAAAAGTACAATAGCCTAAAGTTGACTTCCGATCAGAACGACTTCCTGCATAGTCTGAATCCGAGAACCCGGATAGGTTGCAGTGGCCATGCTTTTTATACATCAAGCCTTTTCCTGGAGAGCTTGTAAGATATCTCAGAATATGGCATACAACATTCCAATGACATTGTTGGGGTTTGTCAAGATACCGGCTGATGAATCCGACAGCAGCAGCAAGATCAGCTCGTGTGACAGTCAAATAAATAAGCTTGCCTACCAGCCTCCTGAACTGGTGATGATCAGCATAGGGAGGAGAGTTTGCATCATCCCAGTCCATGTTTGGATCAAGTGGAGTGTTAGCCAGTTTGCAACCAAGCATGCCAGTATCCTACAACAGATCAAGTACATATTTCCTCTGAGAAAGACACAGTCCTGCAGATGATCTGGAGAGTTCAATGCCTAGGAAGTATCAAAGTTTTCCCAGATCTTTAGTGACAAAATGCTTCTCTAAGTAAGTTTTAGTTTCCTATGCCCACTGTGTCACTGCCAGATAATATAAAATCATCCACATAAATAATCAGAATCACAAGTCCGGCTGCTGTCTTGCGAATAAAAACTGAATGGTCAGAATGAGAACGACGAAAGCCAAAGGTGACTAAAATTTGATTGAGCTTGTCAAACCAGGCTCGTGGACTTTTCTTGAGACCATAGATAGCCTTGTTCAACTTACATACTTTGGAGGCAGACTCCCCCTGAGCAACAAACCCAAGTGGTTGCTCCATGTAGACTTCTTCTTATAAATCTCCGTAAAGGAATGCATTTTTCACATCAAGCTGAAAGAGAGACCAGTCTTTATTCACAACAACAGAAATTAGAATGCGAACAGAGTTTAACTGTGCAACAGGAGAGAAAGTCTCAAAATAATCAACACCATATGTTTGTGTGTAGCACTTAGCAACAAGACGGGCTTTGAGATGTTCAATAGTGCCATCCGGCTGATATTTAATAGTAAAGATCCAACGAAAGCCCACTGTAAGGCAAGAAGAAGGGCGATCCACAAGCTCCCATGTCTTGCGATCACATAGTGCTTGCATTTCCTGGTCCATTGCCTTCTTCCATGCTGGAATAGCAAGAGCCTCTGTAGCATTTTTCGGAATACTAACAACAGATTGTGCAGAAGTAAAGCAGGCAAAGTTATTATGCAGATTATCAAAAGTGCAGAAATGACTGATAGGATGCTTAGTACAGGAGCGTACACCTTTCCTTAAGCTGATAGGAAGGTGCAGATCAGAGGTTACCTCAGTGTTTATTTGATCATCCACAGACACAGGAATTGGTTGAGGAGGGGCCATGGAAGGAGTGCTTGTCTTCGGTCGACGTTTGTACACTTGCAGTGGACGTTCTTCAGGTTGGTCAGATATAGACAGATTTTCGACTATGTCCGGTAGAGGTCTGTGTGCCAACACATCAGGAGTTAGGCTTGCTCCATCCTCAGAAAAGAATGGCATATGCTCAAAGAAGACGACGATATCTGCACTGACAAACCACTGTCTGAGTATCGGATCAAAACAGCGATAACCTTTTTGAGTTTGTGAATAACCCAAAAAAATGTACTTAGTAGACCGAGGGTCAAGTTTTGACATTCCAGGGCGCAGATTTTTAACAAAACAGGTACATCCAAAAATGTGAGGTGGTACAGGAAACAGAGGTGCATCAGGAAACAAGATAGAGTATGGGATGCGATTTTATAAAACAGAAGAGGGCATGCAGTTTATAAGAAAACATGTCGTAGTGACTGCCTCAGGCCAGAAACGGTGAGGGACTTTGTAATGGATAAGAAGAGTGCGAGCAATCTCTAAGAGATTGCGATTTTTGCGTTCAGCAACACCGTTTTGCTAAGGAGTATAGGGACAAGTGGTTTGGTGTATGGTGCCATTATTAGAACAAAATGAGGTGACAAACTTTTACATAAACTCTAGGGCATTGTCAGTAAGGAGAATTTTGATGTTTTTATTGAATTGGGTTTTTATTTCTAAGAAGAAAATACATATATTGTCCAAAACAGTACTCCGGTCTTTGAGCAGAAAAAGCCAGGTAGCACGGGAATAATCATCAATAAATGTCAAAAAATACTTAACACCAGTTTGACTCGGGACACTGCATGGACCCCAGATGTCAGAGTGAATAATGTCAAACATATCTTTAGACCCAATATCATTCTTTGCAGGAAAAACAGACCTCGTTTGTTTACTCAAAATGTAGGTTTCACAAGAGAATTTATTTTCAGCTAAAGAAGGAAATAAAGGCTTCATCTTTGCAGCAGACGGATGACCCAGCCGAATGTGCCACTGAAGTCCTGAGACAGAGGTAGATAAGAGAGCTGACGCCGCAGGTGGTCCGTCTAAGTAGTAAAGTCCATCTGGTCCTTCATGGCCCGAACCAATCCTCGTCTTCGTGCGGAGATCCTTCAAAACACAACCAGAGGGATCAAATTTAATAGAGCATTGAAGTTGTTTGACAGTTTTACTGACAGATAGTAAGTTAACAAAACTGAGGTATATATAAAATAGAGTGAAGATTCATCTTGCGAGATAACGGAACAGTACCAATGCCATGTACAGGTGCTTTTGAGCCATTAGCAATGGTTACCGATGGAATATGTGAAGTTTTAGATAGGGCAGAAAATAAGTGGAGGTCGCCTGCCATGTAAACAGACGCCCCAGAATCAATACACTACTTTTGGTTACCAGTAGAGGGAGACGCCAGCATAGCAGATGAGCCTCCTGTCGACGTCGAGGGTAGTTGAGTCATTCGCTCCTGGAAGAATTTCTAGAACTCATAGCGAAGCCAGTCAGTGGATGGAGGAGCAGCTGGTGGATCGGATGCGGCTTCTGTAGTAGCTTCAGTGGAGGCCTGGTGTGCCCAGGCTGGCTTTCCGTGCTTGATCCAGCACCTATCTTCAGTGTGATTGTCACGACCACACCAGTTGCAGTAGCGAGGTCCAAGGGCTTGACCTCGTCCAGGAGCAGTAGAAGTGCCTCTTCCTCCAGAAGGTGGTGGACGTCCTCCACGGCCACGTCCGCGGCCATGTCCAGAATCAGTAGTACAAGCAACCAAGGCAGGATGCTCAATAGTTGGTGTAGAGGAAACAGATGGTAGTCTCTGGACCCTCTTTAGAACATCTCGAAGAGTCGGTAGCGGATCACTTGACAATATTTGGTCAACCACACCTGAAAAAGAAGCGGGAAGTGCAGCCAAGACTAAACCAGTTGGAGTTCATTGCGCTGCTTCTAAGCTTCTTTGATGTCAGCAGTCAACGGGTGGTAGATCTCATACTCGTTCCAGAGAGCGGAGCACTGATTGTAAAAATCTTCAATAGACGCATCTGAGGAGTACTTTTTGGCTAGGTTTTTGAAAATTTCAAAAACTCTCTTCGGATTTTGCTGGTGTGAGTAGACATGAGACAGTTGATCCCACATTGCTTTGGCATCATGAAGGCACAGGAGAGACTGACTAATGCGCGGCTCGGTGCTGTTGAGAAGCTAGGTTATAACGCCTGAGTCGTCTTTAGACCATTGGGCATAAGCCTGTTTGGTCTTGTCGTCGGCAATAGCATCAAGGGCAGGAGGTGGATCAATAGTAAGATGAGAGTATCGGCCTTGAGCCTTCACATATAGAACAAAAGACGCCGACCACAGATGGTAGTTGGATCCATCGAGCTTGACTGTGGTAACACAGAGAGATCTAGGAGGCTCCACAGATGCCATACTGGGCAGAGGCAGGCAATAGCAGGATGGTGATGTAGCAGCAGCAGGAAACAAGTAAATAACCCACGATGGGTAGCAGCAAACAGTAAATAATGAACCCGCTATTGGGCAGTAGCAGCAGCAGGGATCTGACGCATCAGATCAGAAGGACCCGTATTCGGGCAGAGATAGATGAAAGGAACCTACGTCGTCATGAGGAAATCAATAATCCTTCATGAGGCGCAGGCAGAAAAAGAACCGGAGATGTAGGGGACTCTCAACGTGAGAGATCTATGGCTGTCCGAAAGAGTAGATTACCCGCTAGGAGAAGAGGAAGGATGGGATTGGTGAAGAAGATGGAGGCGGAGGGGCGGCGGTGGGTGGTGGAGGCGGAGGGGCAGCGGGTGGTGGTGGGGTTGGGCGGCGGCGGCGGCGGGGGGGGGCACTTCAGGGCAGGGTGGGAAGAAAAATCGGGGATCGGGCCTGCTCTTGATACCATATAGATATGTTACATTATATATTTCCTGTTTTACATAGCCTGCTATTTGTTTTGTTATTTCTCTTTTATATATGGACCTCTCTGTAATTCTTTTAGTATTATATATATGAGGGTGCACACATTGTGCAACCCTAAGCTCTCCAAATCTCATTGTTTTTCACATGGTATCAGAGCGGGACGATCCACCTTAAACCTAATCCCTATCTCCACCAACCCTAGCCGCCACCACACTCCGAAATCTCCTTTTTTTCTCCGCTACAGTACTGCTACAGTACCGCCGCCACTGCTACAGTGCCGCCGCCGCTACCGATCGCCGTCCACCCCTCCGCAGCCCTCCATCCACCTCTAATCCCCTAATAAACTCCATCCTTGTGGCCTAATCCACCACAGGACCCTCCGTCTAGCTCCGTTTCTCTTTCCGAAATCTCCAGACAGCCTCGGTAACTTTCCAATTCTGGCACGTTGACGGCGTAACGGGCTTCATCCTCTCTGTCTGCCTGCGCCTCATGGTGGAGTGATTGATCCTCCATGTTGGCGTAGGTTTTTTCTCTTCATCTGCTGCCCCTACGTGGGTTTTTTTTTAAGATCCATGCGTGGATCTTCTACCTTCTGCTACTAGTCCATGTGTTGGACTTCTGCCTCTGACTGCTGACTACTCATGTCTGTGCTTGCTTGCCTGTGCCTGCCTTCCTGCTTGTTCTCATGGCGTCTTCTGGAGATGACTTCTGGAGAGACTCGCACCGTCAAGTTACCACTGTTAAACTTGACGGGCGCAATTACCAGCTTTGGGTGTGCTACTTTGTGATATATGCCAAATCACAAGGGAAGTATTCTCATCTGATTCGCACTGGTCCGCCTCAGCCTGCAGCGAACGCGGATGAAAAAGACGTCAAAACTTTTGATGATTGGGTCAGTGAAGACTCGACTGTGATGACATGGATTCTCAACAATGTCGTTGAGAAGATCAGTGTTACTTTACTTAGGCTACCTACGGCGAAGCAGATGTGGGATCAGCTCGCCAGTACCTACTCTCACAGTCAGAATCCCAAGAAGGTCTTCGACATAACCAAGCAACTGCGGCGACTCCAATTCACGGGATCTGACATCTTCGACTACTTCTCCACCTTCACCGGCCTGTGGGGTGAGTTTGAGACTTACCACCCGCTGTCTACTGATCTGGCGACTATGCAGAAACAGCGGGCGGAACTACAGCTGATACAGTTTCTAAGTGGCTTGCCAGAATCCTATGCTGGCATTGTGGATCAGATCTTGGCGAGTAATCCGCTCTCTACTTTGTAGAGTGCCTACCAGCGTCTCCAGCGCCTTTCTTCATCGACACCGTCTCCTGAGACTGGAGATTCTACTGCCCTGGCTGCTTGGGCCGGGCGTGGCCGTGGTCGTGGCCGTGGCCGTTCCACTGATGGTCGTCCTCCCCTGGGTGTAGGACGGGGACGTGGACCTGGTGCTGGAAGAGGAGCCCCTCCTGCTGCCTCACCTCCTGCTGCTGCGCATCCTCAGCAAGGACAGCGCGTGTGTACCTTCTGTGGCCGGTCTAACCATAAAGTGTTGGGAAAAGTACGGTAAACCGGCTTGGGCCAATGCTGTTGCAGATTCATCGTCTACTGCTTCTGAGGCTGTTACTCCGACGCCTGAGCCAGCGACTGCGGGAGCGACCACAGACTACATTTGTGCTGAGGTGGAACGCCTCCTTCTTGAGTGTGCTGGCTCTTCGACTGCTGCTTCTACTAGTGGAGCACATGTTGCATACTCTGGTTATGATACTGCATTCCTGAGTTCCTCCTCACCTTCTACTTCTGGTAATACCAAATGGGTGATAGATTATGGTGCCTCTGCACATATATCTGGCAATAGATCTTTGTTTAAAACTCTATCTAAACCTGTATGTAACTCTTCTGTTATGCTAGTTGATGGCTCAAAGTCTTCGGTCTTTGGAGTCGGTGATATTGTTTCTCAGTTTTGGCTCAAGTCTGCCTTATATGTGCCTAGATTTCCTCTGAACTTATTATCAGTCAGCAAAATTTTACGAAGTTTGAACTGTAGCCTGACTTTTGTTCCTGGTTCATGTGTTTTTCAGGACCTTCGCACGAGGACGAAGATTGGTGGGGGGTATGAAGGTGTTGATGGACTCTACTACTTGGACCAGTTACCGCGATCAGAGAAAGCTGCTATGGTATCTGCTTTATCGGCTCCTGTTTCTGCACTGCAGTGGCACTACAGGCTGGGACATCCATCGTCAGAGAAGCTACGTCATTTAGTTTCTGATATTGGCAGTTGTAATTTTTAGTGTGAATCTTGTCAGCTGGGAAAACAGACTCGTATTGTGTATCCTAGACGTAGTACTGTGAGCAGTAAAAACATTTTTGATTTAGTTCACTCTGATGTATGGGGTCCATGCCATGTACCAAGTTTGTCTGGTTACAAATATTTCATTCTATTTATTAATGACTTTTCTAGGATTACTTGGTTGTTTCTATTAAAAAGTAGGTCTGAAGTGTTGTCTACTATCAAATACTTTTTTGCTGAAATAAAAACGTAGTTTGGTTTGCCAAGTTTTCCGCATTGATAATGCTTTAGAGTTTGTTAAGCAAGAAGTGGCGGTTTTCTGTAAATCTGTTGGTACGCTCCACCAGACTTCATGTGCCTATAACCCACAACAAAATGGTGTCGCTGAGCGGAAAAATAGACACTTATTAGAAGTTACCAAGACTATCATGATGCATTCTCATGTGCCCCGTTCCTATTGGCCTGAGGCTGTTTTGACTGCGTGTTTTCTGATTAATAGGATGCCATCGTCTGTTATTGGAAATAAGATTCCTATACAGGTTCTGCAACCTGAGACTTCTTTGTTTGCTGTGCCTCCTAGAATTTTTGGGTGCACCTGCTTTGTCAGATTACTTGGACCTGCTTCTGATAAATTGTCTCCTCGAGCTGCTAAATGCATTTTTCTGGGCTATTCTAGAACTCAGAAGGGTTACAAGTGTTATAATCCCAGTACAAGGAAATGGTTTACTAGTAGTGATGTTGTCTTTTTTGAAGATACACCGTATTATTCTTCAGCAGGAGATAGTTTGCAGACAGACATTCTTGCCTCTCCTTTGCCTGTTATTTCTGACTGTGTGCCTGACAGTACTGACACTGTGACTACTGAAACTCAAGATCCTCCTCTTATTGTTTATCAGTGCAGGAATAGAGCACCTTCTACGCAAGTACCCCCCCCAAGGCAACCAATCTTCTCCTCCAGAAGGTTCTGCTGCACCTGAGGTACACTCTGACCTTGACATACCTATTGCACTCATAAAGGGTACTCGTTCCTGCACTTCTCATAGCATTGCTCAGTTTGTATCTACTGCTCATCTGAATACTCATTCTAGCAATTTTGTATATGCTTTATCTGTTGTGGTTGTACCTAAGAATGTTCAGGAGGCATTGAAAAGTACTGCTTGGACATCTGCTATGAAAGAAGAAATGATTGCTCTTACTGACAGAGACACTTGGGATATGGTGGATCCACCTCCTCAGTGTAAGCCTGTGGGCTGCGGGTGGGTATATGTCGTAAAATATCAACCTGATGGTACGGTTGAGAGGTTGAAAGCACGGTTAGTTGCAAAGGGATATACTCAGACATATGCCATTGATTACTTTGAGACTTTTTCTCCTGTTGTTCGCCTTAACTCTGTCAGGATTCTCCTATCTGTTGCTGTGAATCTGAACTGGCCTCTTCTGCAGCTTGATGTGAAAAATGCTTTTATGTATGGTGACTTGCAGGAAGAAGTGTATATGGAGCAACCTCCTGGGTTTGTTGCTCAGGGGGAGTCTCACAAAGTATGCAGGCTTAAGAAGTCTATCTATGGGCTCAAGCAGAGTCCTCGTGCCTGGTTTGATAAGTTGAGCAGGATCATGATTGATTTTGGTTTTCTGAGTTCACAGGTTGACCACTCTGTGTTCACAAAAAAGACTTCAGCAGGTATTACTGTTCTGATTGTATATGTTGATGACATTATTATTTCTAGCAACGACTCTCTTGGTATTCAGGCTACCAAAGATCATCTGGGTAAGCACTTTGCTACAAAAGATTTGGGCAGACTTCGGTATTTTCTTGGCATAGAGGTCTCTAGAACCTCTAATGCCCTGGTGCTTTCTCAGAGAAAGTATGTTCTTAATATTCTGCAGGAGACTAGTATGCTTGGAGCAAGACCCGCGGATACTCCTCTTGATCCCAATGTGAATTGGGATGATGATTCCTCTTCTGTTTTTGCTGATCATAAAAAATTCAGGAGGTTGATTGGTAAATTGATTTATTTAACTGTTACTCGTCCTGATATTGCTACTGCAGTGGGTCTTCTTAGCAGGTACCTTGACAAACCCAAACAGTGTCATTGGGATGATGTATGTCAAGTCCTGAGATACTTCAAAAAGTTGCCTGGCAAGGGACTTCGTTATAAAAAGAATGGGCATTGTGTTCTTGAAGGGTATTCTGATTCTGATTATGCAGGCAGCAAAGTTGATAGAAAATCTACCTCCGGTTACTGTACTTTTGTAGGAGGCAATCTTGTTACTTAGAGGAGCAAGAAACAGAATGTCGTTGCCAGATCTAGTGTTGAAGCTGAGTACAGGGCCATGGCCCATACTGCCTGTGAGTTACTGTGGGTACGTTCTCTCCTGAAAGAGTTTGGGATTGAGTCTTCTTCGGCCATTCCTATGCATTGTGATAACAGAGCTGCCATCTTCATTGCAAATAATCATGTCTATCATGAGCGCACCAAACACAATGAAGTTGACTGCCACTTCATCAGAGAATCTATTCTTGCTGGCAAGATATGCACTCCATTCACGAGATCAGAAGATCAAGTTGCCGATATCTTCACCAAGTTGTTGGCGAAGAAACAGTTCTGCACATTGATGGACAAGTTGGGCATGATTGACATCTATGCTCCAACTTGAGGGGGAGTGTTACATTATATATTTCCTGTTTTACATAGCCTGTTATTTGTTTTGTTATTTCTCTTTTATATATGGACCTCTCTGTAATTCTTTCAGTATTATATATATGAGGGTGCACACATTGTGCAACCCTAAGCTCTCCAAAATCTCATTGTATTTCACAATCTCAAATTGGAGAAAAGACAAGTCAAAGTCAATACAAGTGCATGTTTTTGGAATATGATGTAAATCCATTAGAATCATGTTGTAAATCACTTGTAATGATTGTATGACTTGTAATTAAGCTTAGAAAAAATCAGGAGCACTTAAAACAAATGTTTAAGCACTTTAATGACATTTTTCAAAATTCATTACAGGCACTTTATCGGTCGAGTTACAATCTCGACCGATCCTTGATGGATTTTGAGAATGTCATGGTTCGGTCAAGTTGCCACTTCATAGAATTTGACCGATCCCTGCACTGGAACAAAACTGATTTAAGTGATCATTCGAGTTTCATCCAGGATAAACTCGACCGATTGGTCAAATTAGTTTTGTCGCATAGTGCATTCGGTCGAGTTACCTTTATAGAAACTCGACTGATAGCACTGTACGAAAAAGTGCATAAAAGTGTTTCTAGCCGTTGTGCGGTTGTAACAATCGCAAATATATTTGTTGCAAGCCAAAAAACGGCTAGTTTTCATTCTTAAGTATTCTCAAAGGTTGAGAGGCATCCCCAGCTATAAATAGGACCCCTTGGGCTTCATTCCAAGGTTGAGCATTCAAGCCAAGCACTATGAAGGTCCCTATTCTATAGTTGAGTGATCCTACAGCCTCCTCTCTCTCTCTAAGATTAATCACTTGTTACATCCATTAGAGTGAGTATGAGATTTGTAAGAGAGGTCGTCCTACATGTATATCTAGTGAGGCTGTCACTTCCACCACCTCCCATTCTCTCATTTCAACCATGAAGATGAAGGTTCTCTCTCATGGCTAAAAGAGGTGAAGAAGAACAAGGGAAGGAGTCCCATGGTGAAGATCAAGGCTGAAGACTTGGAGCAAGAGTGGGTAAGCCTTTGGTGAAGGCAGAAGACTCCTTGTTCAAGTGGGTAAGTCCTTGGTGAAAGCTTCTCCGAGTGAAGGTGAAGTCAAAGGCTGAAGATCCAAGAAGAGTGGGTAATTCCTAGAAGGCTGAAGACTTATGCAAGAGTGGGTAGTCCATGGTGAAGGTTGAAGACTCGTTGCAAAGTGGGTAAGTCCTTGGTAAGGTTGAAGACTATTTGTATTGGATAGGTAAGTCCTTTGGTTGGTCATGTATTGTAAGTCTTATGAATGAATATTAGAGCGCAGTGGTTAAGAAATCTTAGAGGTTGACCTCTCTAGGTAGTGGACTGACATACTTCTAGTTTGGAGTGTGGAACCACTCTACATAGCTTGTCACTTGGTGCTTGTTCAATCTCTTTCTCCCTTGCTATGTATGTTTTAGTTGCACTCAAATTTCCTATTTAGCAACCTTATCTTGATATATAATTTGAAGGTCTAATAAATTTTGTTTAAGTGCATTCAGCTCTATTCACCCCCCTCCCCTCTAGAGCGTCCAATCACTCATCTAGGATCCAACAATATATACATATCTATGTATGCAATATATGTATCCATCCCCCGATTTTTTCTGATTTCTCCCAAATCATTGACCGTATTTTTAACGTATATTGGCCTTTTTTACCCGAATTTCCAGCATAATTGTCGAATTTCGAATATTTCAGATCAACCGAAAATATCCCGGATACAGAATTTGTGACTTATGTTTGCAATGATATATAAGGAAAGGTCATAGTTAACAACCAATGTAAATAAATGGCATTCCTTGTAACGCTCCAATTACTAATGAACTTGTAATGATTTCCTTGTAACTATGCAGACTCTTGTTACTAATGGTGTACAAGACCAACAATAGTAATTAGCATCACATTTTCTCTTTTCTAGTCTTCATTATAACCACTGAATTGAGAAGAAATCGCAATCCACATGCTGCAAATGTAGCTTGTTCAGGAAATAGATTTGTCTTGAAAATGTATTAGATTAGCTACTAAAGCAAGTCTTAACAACTTTTAGACATATCATTAGAATGTAATGCAAATACAGAAGTAAAAAGCATTAAGTTACTAGAATGTAACACAAATACAGAAGTAAAAAGCATTAAGTTATTAGAAGATTAAATGTGTTAATGAACAAGAAAAGGTATAAATATTGACAGTTACCTTCCCTAAGAAAGTAGAAAAGCTAAAGACAAGATAGCTATAGTCTAAATCATCAGGAGTTTAAATTCCTATTCATGTTCAAATACTCATGCACCATCATCTAAGCTTAATCCCAACCATGTTGGGGCCAGCTGCAGGGATCCTTCTTTACCATACAACTCTATCATGGGTCATATTCTCAATAACATGTAAAGACTCTAATTATCTCCTTATAAGCTCCACCCGAGTTTATTTAGGCATACCTCTTGCCCTTTAGCTAAGCTCAACTCAATCGCATAAATTTGTTGCATGCATCGAATGGTGAGCACAAGCTGATACCATTTGAGGCGGCCTTCAAGTAAATTGTCGTCAATACTTGCTAACACACTTTATTCCTTTTTCTTGGTCAAGCGAGCGAGAGACTTTTATAAAACCCAGCTTCATGTACATACAATAATGTGTCCCCATAACTAAAGACCCAATCTCCACCTAGGGAGCAAAAGGCAAACCAAGAACAATAAAAATTTGGTGTGCATTTTAAAAGTAAAAGGCCATATACAGAGTAAGATTAGGATGCAAACCACCAATTACAATTTCAAACCAAGAACTACATAAGGACCAAGGGCCCTGTATCCTCACCATCCAACAGAAAGAGAAGCAACTCATAACTCTTTGCAAGGAACAAAGGTATGAAACAGACCATCTTGGGATATAATGGAACAAGTTGCATAAAAAACACGGGAGTATACCACAAGTTACAAACTAATCAAGCTCCATAATGACTCAAATAGCTTCAATCAGATTGTCAAGATCGCATCTGCAGAGGTCTAGGTGTTTGCATTTCTTAGATTTCGTTTGCTTCTTCTTTGACTCTAATTTTCACCCATAGCCTTATACATTTCCCAAGGATCCGGCTCAGAGTCATGCAAGTCGTCTGAAGCTCCATCCCCTTCCTAGTCAGCGTAATTCCTCCTCCTTTGTAGGAAGTTGAAGGATAGGTCACAACTCTACCATTTCCTATTTGCAGCCCGTGGGTCAGCAACTTGACATACATTGCACAAGAATCATGTTAATCTTCTTTTAATCATTCCAATATTATTGACATTTTCAGAAGATTTCACTACTTTCTTTGATGTGATTAAAGCATGACGCTAGGCTTACTCATAAGCGAAAAGGGAATAAGGACATAGATTTAGAGAGAGAATTGTTGGGATTAGGAATATAATCCAGCCCATGTCTTAGTGGGATTTAGACTTGGGAGGGTTGGTTTGTGCTACCAATCCTAATAGGAGTCAAATCTTGAATAGTAGGAATATGACTTCCTATGTGCAACATGCAGTTGGACTAGGATTCAAACTAGGACTAGAATTCCTGGTTGCAATCACATGCATGGAGGCCTATAAATAGAGGCCTTTGGATTATCCACCGGTTGAGGTGTGAGTTCTCCAGTTGCTTGTTGGTGCCTTTTGTGGTAGAGGGTGCCAGAGAACAAGAACAACTGGTAGAGAAACTCTCTTAGTTTATAAGAGAGGGCCAGCGACTTTGCCTTGAAGCAAAGTAGCGGTTGGCGGTTGCTACCCGGATTTAGGGGTAATTAAATCTGGGAGGTGTGAGTTGTAATTTTATTACATAGTGCTTATTAGCGGGATTGCCCCGTGGTTTTTCTCTCCTTATTAAAGGGGAGAGTTTTCACGTTAAATCTGGTGTTTTTCTTCTTTGGGTTTTATACGCTTGTTGGTAGCGCTTCCGTGACAACTTTTCGTCACATCCGGGACTGTATCGATACAACATCCCCAACAAGTGGTATCAGAGCAAGGTTGCAGATACAAGTCCAGATGGGGAAAGATGAAGATGCGACGATGATAAAGTTGACAAGCACAAATTGGCAGATTTGGAAACCCAAGATGGAGGATATTCTCTATTGCAAAGATCTATACGATCTGATAGAGGGACAAAAGCCAGAGACTACATCTGATGCAGATTGGAAGAAGCTAAACAGGAAAACCGTCGGAACAGTGCGGAAGTGGCTCGACATCTCCGTATTCCATCACGTCTCAGAAGAGACCAATGCCAAAGATCTGTGGGAAAAGCTCAAGAAGTTATATGAGCGGAAGACTGCCACAAATAAAGCTTTCTTGATCCGAAAGTTGGTGAACCTCAAGTACCGGGATGGTACAAACATCACCGAGCATATGAATGAATTCCAAAGCCTTGTAAATCAGTTGGGGTCCATGAAGATGGTTCTTGATGATGAAATTCAGGCTCTACTTCTTCTAGGATCGCTACCGGACAGTTGGGAGACACTCGTAGTGACAGTCAGTAATTCTGCCCAGGAGGGCAAGTTGACACTTGACCAGGTGAAGAGCAGTGTACTGAATGAAGAGACTCGACGACGAGCCTCAGGCGACAGTGGATCAGAGGTGCACTTCACAGAGGGCAGAGGCGTTGATAGAGCGAGACCGTGGTAGATCTAAGAGCCGCGGTGAATCCCAAGACCGCGAGAAGTCTCGTGGTAGATCCAAGTCAAAGAATGGTAGAGGGTGCTTCCATTGCGGCAAGCCAGGTCACTTCAAAAGAGATTGCAAGATTTGGAAAAAGAAACATGGGTCTGAAGCCAAAGACAAGCAAGATGACGACAAGAATACTACAGCGACGATCTCAGATGATAGGTGCGATGATGACGATGTGGTCTTAACAGTCCAAGAACAGTGTTTGCATGCTGATGAGGATGATTCTGAGTGGGTGGTGGATACTGCAGCTTCTTATCATGCTTCACCAAGTAAGGAGTTCTTCACTTCATACAGGAGGGGAGACTTTGGGAGGGTGAACATGGGAAATTCCAGCTTCTCTAGAATTGTCGGGATTGGTGACATTTGTGTTCAGACAAGTGTTGGTTGCACGCTCACGCTGAAGGATGTTCGTCACGTTCCAGATTTGCGGCTGAGTTTGATCTCTGGTTCTTTCTTTGATAGAGAAGGTTGTCATCTTTATTTTGGTGGCGGCAAATGCAAGATCACCAAGGGGGCTTTTGTTATTGTACGTGGCAAACTGTCTCGCACATTATACAAGACCAAGCTCAAAGTACTTAGAGACGGCAGTATACATACAGTTGAGGATAACCAGACAGATCTATGGCACAAACGGTTAGGACACATGAGTGAGAAGGGCTTGAATCTTCTATCCAAGAAGAGGTTGATTCCTTGTGGCAAGGATAGTGGTCTCAGTTCATGTGATGCATGTCAGACAGGAAAGAAACGACGAGTTTCTTTCAAGACAAGGTCTGCGGTGAAGTCAAAGCTTCTACAGTTGGTTCATTCGGATGTCTGCGGTCCGTTTGAGATGGCCTCACTGGGAGGCAATAAGTATTTTGTCACATTCATTGATGATGCATCTAGGAAGGTGTGGGTCTACTTGCTGAAGACCAAGGATCAGGTTTTTCAATGTTTCCAAAAGTTCCATGCCATGGTAGAGCGGGAGACCGCTGAAAAATTAAAGTGTCTCCGAACGGACAATGGAGGAGAGTACACCTCCAGGGAGTTCCAGGCGTACTGCACGCAGCATGGCCTACGGCATGAGAGGACAGAGCCCGGCACACCACAACACAATGGTACAGCTGAAAGGATGAACCGTACTATTGTCGAGAAAGTCAGATGCATGTTGAAGACTGCAAAGTTGCCAAAGACATTTTGGGGTGAGGCAGTGAGAACTGCCTGCTATCTGATAAATCGATCTCCATCAGTTCCTTTGGGGTTTCATATACCTGAGCATGTATGGACAGGTAAGGATGCATCCTACTCACATCTCCGAGTATTTGGATGCAAGGCATATGCTCATGTTCCCAAGGAAAAGAGGCAAAAGCTGGATGATAAAGCGGTGCCATGTATCTTTCTTGGCTATGGAGATCAACAGTTTGGGTATAGGTTATGGGATCCAGTGAAAAAGACCATGACCAGACACAGAGATGTGACTTTCTGTGAGAGTCAGACAGTGACAGAGCCTGAGGTTGATGATGCAGAGGCTGCGGGATCAGGTGACAGTTCTTCAGACGATGAGTATGAGGATGATTCAGCTTCTTCACAGGTGCAGTCTTCTGATGATGAAGAAGAGCAACATAATCACCATGAGCAGCAGAGTGATAGCACATCAAGTGGTCCAGTTCCAGACGCACAGATGAGTGATTCAACTTCACAGGAAGAGACTTCTGGGCAGGGGGAGCAGGATCAGGACCAGGCAGAGTCCTCAGAGCAGCAGCTGAGGAGGTCTGACAGAGTACGTCATCCTTCATCCAGATATCCGGCATCTCAGTATATCTTGCTTACTGATCAGGGGGAGCCAGAGACTTTTCAGGAGGCACAAACTCATAGAGACAGAGTACAGTGGCATCAGGCGATGCAGGAGAAGATGAATTCTTTGCAGAATAATGACACCTATGAGATTGTGGCACTTCCCAAGGGTCGGAGAGCACTAAAGAACAAGTGGGTCTATAGGATGAAGAATGACGGCACTGGTAGTGATATTAGATACAAAGCCAGACTTGTTGTCAAGGGCTTTGGTCAAAGACCAGGAGTGGATTTTGATGAGATATTTTCTCCGGTTGTGAAGATGAGTTCTATCAGATTGGTTCTAGGCTTGGTTGCTAGTCTAGATCTGGAGCTTGAGCAGATGGATGTGAAGACAGCTTTCCTTCACGGTGACCTTACAGAGGAGATCTACATGGAGCAGCCAGAAGGTTTTAAAGTCAAGGGGAAAGACCACTTAGTCTGCAAATTAAAGAACAGTTTGTACGGGTTGAAACAGGCTCCTAGACAGTGGTACAAGAAGTTTGATTCTTTCATGCAGAGTCACGAGTACCAGAAGACAAGTGCAGATCCATGTGTCTACATAAGGAGGTTTCCCAATGACAGGTTCATTATTCTACTACTCTATGTGGATGACATGTTGATAGTGGGTCAGGATCTCAGTTTGATCAGAAAATTGAAGACAGAGCTTTCCAAAGCCTTTGAGATGAAGGATTTGGGACCATCACGACAGATTTTGGAGATGCAGATCACACGTGACAGGACACAGCGCAAGTTGTGGTTGTCACAACAGAGTTATGTTGAACGGGTACTTGAGCGGTTTAACATGGGCAAAGCCAAAGTCGTGGGGACTCCACTTTCAGGTCACTTCAAGCTGAGTAAGAAGTCATGCCCATCTACTGATGAGGAAAAGGAGGAGATGGCAAGGATTCCCTATTCTTCTGCTATAGGGAGTTTGATGTACACAATGGTGTGTACCCGTCCTGATATTGCTCATGCAGTTGGCGTTGTGAGCAGGTTTCTCTCAAATCCTGGAAAAGATCACTGGGAGGTGGTCAAGTGGATCTTCAGATACTTACGAGGCACGAGCAACACGTGTTTGATGTTTGGTGGTTCGGAACCAGTTCTAAAGGGCTTCGTTGATGCTGACATGGCAGGTGATATAGATCACACGAAATCTACTTCTGGGTATATCTTCACTTTTGCAGGGGGAGCCATATCTTGGCAGTCCAGGTTGCAGAAGTGTGTTGCACTTTCAACTACAGAGGCAGAATACATTGCAGCAGCGGAAGCAGGAAAAGAAATTCTCTGGGTGGTGAGATTTCTAAGGGAGCTGGGGATGATTCAGATTGACCAGACTATTTTCTGTGATAGTCAGAGTGCCATTGACTTGAGCAAGAGCACAATGCATCATGCACGGACAAAGCACATTGATGTGAGATATCACTGGCTTCGTGATGTTATAGAGAAGAAGTTGTTGACTCTGAAAAAGATCCATACTGAGAAGAATGCTTCTGATATGATGACCAAGGTGGTGACACGAGACAAGCTAGAGCTTTGTAAGAAGCTCTGCGGTGTACATTCCCAGTGATGATCGCTGAAGACCACATCTCCCTCATGGGCTGGAGGGGGAGATTGTTGGGATTAGGAATATAATCCAGCCCATGTCTTAGTGGGATTTAGACTTGGGAGGGTTGGTTTGTGCTACCAATCCTAATAGGAGTCAAATCTTGAATAGTAGGAATATGACTTCCTATGTGCAACATGCAGTTGGACTAGGATTCAAACTAGGACTAGAATTCCTGGTTGCAATCACATGCATGGAGGCCTATAAATAGAGGCCCCTGGGGAGGCCTTTGGATTATCCACCGGTTGAGGTGTGAGTTCTCCAGTTGCTTGTTGGTGCCTTCTGTGGTAGAGGGTGCCAGAGAACAAGAACAACTGGTAGAGAAGCTCTCTTGGTTTATAAGAGAGGGCCAGCGACTTTGCCTTGAAGCAAAGTAGCGGTTGGCGGTTGCTACCCGGATTTAGGGGTAATTAAATCTGGGAGGTGTGAGTTGTAATTTTATTACATAGTGCTTATTAGCGGGATTGCCCCGTGATTTTTCTCTCCTTATTAAAGGGGAGAGTTTTCACGTTAAATCTGGTGTTTTTCTTCTTTGGGTTTTATACGCTTGTTGGTAGCGCTTCCGTGACAACTTTTCGTCACATCCGGGACTGTATCGATACAACATCCCCAACAAGAATGTCTATATAAAATTTTGATAATTTAGAGTAATTAGACTTGGTGCAAGTATGAAATGTCATGTATATACAGTCATCCACCAAAAACTTCATTTATACTTTCATCAACCAAGGATCTCTAATATATATGCCGAACTACTAGGTGAAACTGCTTTAAAGAGTTGGAACCTTTCACTCACCATACTATTTCATTTTTTTAGCTTGATGCTCTGAAATTAAAATATTTGGATTTAACACGTTGTCACAGTACCAACTGCAGTGACAATAAAAGAGAATACAGCCTTCAGTTAATAGGGAAGGACCACACCACAAAGGTGTCGTCCATGGGCCATAAATGACATTAACATAACATAGATGAAGAGAACCTCATATTGATAACCTCACTTAAATTTAACGGCAACCTAGCAGTGAAACTACTGAGTCGCTGAGGCAAGTTGATATTGGGTAAAGAAGATACGCATTAGTTCTCGAAGGGAGTGAAAAGGAAAAGAGTGGGCATCGATTGAGCAGCGGCATGTTAATTCAAGGAAACAACCCATCTATCACACTGCAAATCGGAACGTAACAAGCTATACCCTTTGGTTCCACATGAGATATCTGTTCTGTTGAACTCCTCTTAGGACACCAACCTTTTCTTTTTGAGATGTGACACCCCAGTTAAACTCCCTACCTGCCGCCGATATCAGCCAGCTGAGGCAGGCCTTGAAGCCGAAGGAGTGGCATGATGATTTATCGCGTCGTAGACAAGGAAAATCTATCTGTGCGGAAACATCTATACGGATGCTCAATTACAATTATAATACTGATCTTGCTCAACCCCTTGTGTTTGTAGAAGCAATTTTGCACAAGTCATCCCTAGTAAATATAGGATGACAAGTAGAATCTACCGGGGGAACTGGATAGTCAGATTTGATAGCCTTAATGAGATAGCTGTAAGCCTGTAACGATATTTATGCAGTTCTTTTTGGAAAGGGTAAATTATTCTAATAGATGCATAGATGTTTGTGGTAGGAAAGGACCAGGACATAGCCAAAACCACCAGGGTCGTCCACCTGGTACCATGTTCATATTCGTGTTGTAAAGAGAAAGTGGTTTCTTGGTACTAAACTCCTAAGCATAGAACATGAAGAGATTCAGCAGTGTTAGGTTATGCATCGACCAACGAGCAGAGTCGATCAAAGCTAGCTATGAAAGAGCGAATAGAAAACAACAAACAAACAATATAAGGTCGGGATCGCAGGTGCAAGATGAGCTTTCAACTGATTACAAGGAGAGAAGAAGTCAACCGTCTCTGTTCAGCAGAGCAGCTGGCGAGGAAGCCGGCAGGGCAGGTGGTGCAGGCCCGTTGACCGTGGCGGTACAGAGCGCATCAAGGAGGAAGGACGTGAACACGACTACCACTGCGGCAGCGATCGACATCTGTCCCTTTAACTTCACTTCCGCTTAACTGCTAGGTGAACGGAGGAGGGGAGCAAAGACGGTACGCCGGCAAAGGTCTGGCTCTGGAAGGCGGTGTTGATGCTGCAACTGAAAGGAGAGTGCAGTATCGACTACCAGAGCTGTTGGCGGCTATTCTGCCGGCTGTTGAATACCGCAAGCGAAAACGGATTGGGAGCTCGGAAGACGACGGATGGGTAACCTGTAGTCTCCACTCTCCGCCTCCGGTTTGTCGGAAATGAGGAGCCGGGAGCGAGCGACGTTGACTGCCAGCGGGTGGCGGAGTAAGGGAGGTCAAGGAGAATAGTTTTAATGCCTTTGCGAGCGTGAAGGGCCTATTACACGGCATGCGTCCACGTCCCACCAACATAGATAACCACTTTTTGTTCTGTGTTTGAGAAGATGCTTTGCCAAAGCTTTGAATGATTTGATGGAGACGAATGGCCAAAAAGAGTAGTCTTGGACATCTTTTGTCTTCCAGGGGATAGAGGATAGCACGTGAGGGTAAGGTTTTGTCTTTATTTTTGTCTTCCAAGGATAGTGGGTGAGGGTAAGGTATTGTCTTTATTTTTGTCTTCTAGAAGACAGCGGGGTAAGGATAAAGATAATTATCATTCTCAACATTTTCCGTAAGGATAATTGCCCTTTTCAACATTTCCCGTAAGGATATTTTTATCTTTACTCTCTTCCCCATAAGTTAATCAGGGAGGATAAAGGATAAAGGAGTAATTTTGATACAATTTTTTTTTATAAAAATGCTAACTTATTTTAAGACGGTGTCTAGGGTGATAAAGAATAGTCACTTCTTTCTTGACTTGCATTTTCACAATTGTAAATAAAAACATGTCAATGTTATACTTGCGTAATATGTGTAGGTGTTGGTCCAAGAATAAAAACGAAGTATCTTTTTATAGTCAAGTCAATGTGGTTATATTTTAGCATATAGAGGAAGCTCTCTTGTTAGGACAAAAAAACAAAATAGCACACTTTAATAAAAATATGTACTAAAATAGCACCAAATCAATCTTAATTCCCGAAATAGCCCACTTTCTAGGAAAAGTGCCAACACTTTTGGCGAGAGCGACGTCGACGGCGTCTCGGAAGCCATGTCCAGATGCGTTAGGGTGAGCGTACGTGAGGCTAGGGATCAACCCAAGCACCTTCCTCCTTAGTCGGATCACCTCCTCTTTAGGCACCGCCGCCAGCACCCTTCGATATCCCCCCACTTCTCTTTGGGAACAAACACAGACCCCTGCGACGTCTCTTCCGCCGGCACGTACCATTCATACTGAGTGTACGTCGTGTGCTCACTGAAGAAGACAGAGATGCATCTGGCGAGCACGGCGTCGAACACAGACCTCCTTGTAAACGAGTCACTAGGCGGCTGCATGCAGAACTCGGCAGCCATCATGACTCCCAACACTTTCGACAGTTTGTGGCATGTGCTAGACCCTGGCTCGCACTGTGACCTGATGCACCTCGGCGAAGCAGCGCACTGCCTTAGGATCTCACCGCGCACAGCATCCTTCTCTAGCCCCGACGGCCGCGCGCCGCCCACGAACGCGTAGAGGTGGGTTTGCCTCGAGCCCTCGGCCAGCGCCTGCCAGGCAGAGAGCTCTACGACGGTGGATGGGTGGAAGTAGGACGCGTACGGGATCCCACACTAGTTCCGTCACCCCGACCACGGCTGGCACTCGACTGTGAGGATCGTCGAGTTGCGGACGGACGGGAGGAGGAACAGTCGGTTGGCGTCGACGTTGTCCTCCGGGGATTGATCGCCTCGCATGAATTCCCATGTGGTTCGGCTGACGGCCATGAAGTGATCCCGGCCATGGTTCCGCTGCCAATTGGGGTTGTTGATGAGGTAATCCTCCCGGGCGACGGCGAGGCAGTCGTGTGCTCCGTGTTCCGGCTTGCGGAAGACGCTGGACGGGTGCTCCGTGTTTCGGCTCGCGTGCTCCGTTCCATGTTCCAATTTGGCACTTTCACCTGAAAACGCCTAATTTTTGGCACTTTTACCTGAAAATGTCATGTTTTTGACGCTTTTGGTCCCGGAAATAGTAAAACGCCAAAAGTGTTGGCACTTTTCCTAGAAAGTGGGCTATTTGGGGAATTAAGATGGATTTGATGCTATTTCAGTACATATTTTTATTAAAGTGTGCTATTTTGGTTTTTTGTCCCTCTTGTTAATTTCACCTACCGACAAGGGTCAAGTAAACAAATTATGTGAAAGAAGTTCAACTATTCTGTAGGGTCAGTTTCTACAAGGAAGTTTCTTGTCATTACTGGTCTTCACAACAGCAATCACTCGCTTCTTATGTGACTGAGATGAGGAATGCTACCATAGAAGGGACACCTAGGTAATTTCAAAACACTGATAAAAAAAAGGGAAAGTCACATGATTAAACAAATAGAACAGAGGGTAAGGGAGTTTGTGGTCATCCTTTTTCCGTTGTCCCGCATCCTTGTTAATGGGTTCAACATCTAATAATAATATACTATAAATATTTGAGTGTGAGTTGGGATGGGAGGCAAGCCGCAACCCGCAAGCTTTTCTATTGGAAAAATAAAGTGGAAATTTAACTAGAAGTTTTTATATAATTTTCTTAAGTAAATGTGGATAAAATGATAAAACGGTATAGATAATGACTATACCTTATTGAGAACAGATAATAAAAAAACATTTATCCTTACCTTTACTCTACACGGTATGCATAAAGGAAAAACGGATAATACACTCCCATTAACAGCTGTAACCCTTTTCTTTGAATAAGGACCTGCTTGATTCAAAATAAAATGAAAACACCTAAATTATTTACATTGTGTTTTCATTTCCTAAATTTGGTTGGACACCGTTCTAAAATTTTGTTAGAAAATCAATTGTCACAATTGTCTAGTTTATATTATCAGATGATAAATTGCAATTTTGTCGTAATGGAGTGCATTCCCACCAACTGCGTATACTTTAGCTGTTAAGATCTAATAAACCATCTATTGTCCATCCTCAAATGAAAGCAACTGCAATTAATCAAGTTAAATTGTGTCCAACCAAACAATAGAATTGGATCATGTAATTTGATTTCATATTACAAACACGTCTTTCATTTGATTTTTAATCAAACATACCTTAAATAAAGCCACAAATAGTGGTTATATAAAGTGTTCATTATATTTTTTTGGAAAACTCAAGCCTAGAGTGATTTAATTATCCATGGTTTTTGTTGGCAAAACACCATACAATGCCACAATAGATAAAAAATTGTACCTCACTGTCATATGCGCTATACTCGAATCACTTACGACATGTTTGGTACGCGGTGAATGGAGGGGAGGAGAAGTGAGGGGAAAGTGTTGTTGCTATTTAGTTGCATAAGGGGAGGGGGAATGGAGGGGAATGAAGGGGAAAGAAACAAGTGTATTTTCAGTCATTTCTCTCATGTTCTCTCCTCATCAAATCGGAGTGAAGACAAGGAGAAGGGAAAAGACTGACGGGAAATATATTAGAAATGTTGGAGAAAAATATAAAACAGGGGAGGAAAATATAAGTAATACGGAAAAAATTAGTACAACCTACAACTAATACAACAAACATAGTACGTCATCACATATATCTACATCACTTGGAGGGGCATATGTAATAATGGATGATTATTTAAAAAACTTAAAATATTTTTCTTTTTTATTAGGATTTTTAAAAGTTTGATATTATCATGCAAACATAAAAAATAAATGAAAAATCAATAATTGGAAGAAATGTAGTGCAGAGTAGAGGGAAGTACTTAGATATGCTAGGGGTTTTTTTTTACAAATTCACAAATATGAAGCAGATACTTTTATAACCAAAATGAATATAAAAAATAATAGTAGTCTCATTTAAATATCACCAGTGTTTTGCGTCATTAGAAATTTCTATATATTTACATTATCGTTCATGTTCTCCTTCCCTTCCCCTCCCCTCCCCTCCCCATGCTAACCAAATAGACTAACATAAGTGTCCCTTCCCCTCCCTTCTTCTCTCTTCCCTTTTCTTCCCTTCCCCTACATTCACCATGTACCAAACATAGTGTTATACTCAAGGCTACTAAGTCAATGGAAGAGCCACGTAGACACGACAAAGGCACATGCCCTACCCCTACTAAAAACAATCCAATATTATACAACAAAAAGATCAAATATGTAAGAAAATATTCATTAGTACCCTACTTAGAATATACATTCCTTCTCTCAGTAAAAAAATGGTTTTCCTTTAGTATAATTTTATAAATTTTTCACTATCCACGGGACATGCTTTTAATTTTGCCTCGTAAACCACGGGAACCAAAGCTTACAAAAATTCAACCTCGTTTCCCCAACTTTCAAGGTAATTTTTCAACTCAACGCCCTATATCAGCAAAAGAAACACTCTATTCAATGATTTTGCATGTTAACTTTTCACCTTCTTTTACCAGGCATGTTGTGGCAAAATCCCTACACACAATGTGACGACACATCCCGCTATCACACAGACAATGAGGTGCCACGTGAAAACATGCGGAAAATACCATAAACCACTCATTACCAAAACACGGATTAATTAAAACCGATTTCGACAAACAGATAAACCAAGAAACTATTACATTCAGATCCTCATCCTGCAAGAAAACAGGTTATATAAACATTTATAAGTCTTGATACGTGTCCACAGCTTAACATGGCAGCTTTCTTGTCATCACATGAGTTCATCACCTGTTTATATACATAACGGGCCACATCCGGCCAGCAGCAGGATATACAAAGCTTCATCAGCTATACATCGTGAAACAACATCAAAACGCATCCAAGGACCTGAGAGTACAGGGATGACTCTAAGACTCTACTATAAAACAACCAAAACAACAGCATATCCATCTCTTGCCTTCTACTGCTCGTCTTGCTGCTCGGCCACAACCCCGCGACCACCACCACGTCTAGCACAAACACCTAAAAAGGTTCTAAACCAACGGGGTGAGACACACAGTCCCAGCGAGAAACATAACTCCCCGTCGAAACCATAAAACCTCAGAAAGATTAAAGCAATAACAACAGGTAACTCATAACGCGTAGAATAAGAGCAGCATACTAAGCAAAGCTATTCATACCATCAAGCTTACCAAGATGTACGGAAGGCATATAACCAAGTATTTCTTTATGGAACATGGTTGAAAAGATAATATTTATAAGATCTTACCACATAATATAAGGAATGTATAAGTAACTGCAATGTATAACAAAATCAACTACAAAAGCAAGGCCTCAACCAATGTTCCGTGTTTTTCCTTAAGCAATAAATAATATTCAGCTGGATTACGTATTGTTATGCCCTGAGGAAGTGAGCCGTACCGCTCAAATCCAATCCGACGACTGCGAAACCCAGAGCCGGTGCCATATAAGGTCAATGGAAGAGCCGGAATCCACGACCTCCCACCTCATGGTCAGTGCACGAGAACCAAAGCGGGACCACAGTCTCATGCATAAGTGGCCTCAGCCAACCACAGGGTCAGCTCCCACAGGCTACCCTTTCTCTAGCCCGCCTTGGTACAGGTCTCGACGCTAGTATAATTGAACCACGGGCTAGTTCACCGTGCTCCCTGAGCCATGAACGCATTCATGCTCTATCACACTGAGTCATGGGTCTGTTCACCATGCTCTATCTATCCCGAGTCTACAACCGCAGCTGCACTCGAATCCTCACTATTTTAGGCTAGGAGAAACCTCGCATATTCAACAATATGCACTCCGGGTTAACCCGCAGGAGAACCCGTTTCACCATCACCAGCTACTGACGATGATGGATCTATGGCCATGGCAAACTACATGAAATATTTCACTGTAATTAATTAGTATATTTTAAGTGAATTGTTGAGGCAACCAGGTTGTAACACATTCATAACATAAAGTTACATTATTGTTACTACCATCACAATATCCCGGGATCTCAATCCCTCATCACAAGAAACCACTGCCTCTTAAGGCATTCTCATCACTGGAAATAACAATCTCAGATCTCATCATCAGAGGATAACACCTCAACTAGGAACTTAAGCCAAACTCTGGTCCTCAGACCCAAACACATCATATTGGTGATGCTAGTTATCTCATCATCAAGAATGACCATCAAAGCAGTGTTATTCAAACATATATATCTCATAGCCCCTTTACCTGGCTATGCATCCGCATGAAACACCTGCATGGTTAGTATACACAATCATAGAGATAACTGAAACCCTCATAGATTTACAGAATGATTATATTGTCAATTTAGGGCAACATTGATGATTGCATGCTTTATCATTCATGCCTCAACCTGTGAACATAGACATGGATCATATAATCATGCGAAGTAAGTCATATACTTCCAAACTTGTCATTATATATATATATGATTTCAAGAAGATCATAAGCACATTCAGATATGCTATGTTTTCATAGTTGCGTTCTACCATATCAAACACCTTATTATCACTGCGACATGACAAAGGTTTACAAACCACAACCATAACAACAAGAAGGTGATCAAAAGACAAAGGACTATCAGTTGGGCTTTCGGGTGGAAGGAGGACCCTCACTAGAAGCAGTATCGGGCAGCATATCATCCCATCACAACAAGGGTGTCGGACTACCACCTCAAGGCATGTCGTACAACTATAGGTATTGTTCATCCATGGATTTCAGGCATCCATGTGTATCGTGCACCTATGTGTTGTGCATCACCACCAAACCATGTCGCCCAACACCAGGCTAGCCCACAGAGCTCCATGACGTTCAAGGTATATCGGGCACCAAGCCACTACCCAAGCTAGGTGTATCGGGCAGGGTACTCAACAAGACATAACGCCCAACACACAAAGGTATCGTCCAACCAAGCTAGCCTCATCCTATCGGCCAACACACAAGGAAAGAACCAAGGTGTGTCACTCAACGCAACCTCAAAATATCAACTATAACTCTAGTCCAAGAAAGGGTATCGGGCAGCACCAACCCCAAACCATATCGTGCAAGATGCAACTCAGCAAGATCATCATCAACCTCAAGCACAATGGTACCAAACCCTAGATTGATCAAGAAGATCGGCTCACCTCTCAACAACCAAGAGAGAGGGGTCTTGCACAACCTCTATCACAACTCGGGCAACCACAAGGATCAACCTTAACCTAGATCTACATATACCAAAAAGCTCACCTCTCGAATCCATGGTGAGAGGAGGGTGTTGCTCAAGCAACTAGAATACAAGCTCACCTCTCAACTTAAATGAGAGAGGGGTGTTGCTCATATGACTAGAGCTTCAAGCTCACTTCTCTAGACCAAGGAGGGAAAGGAGTGTTGCTCAACAAGGAAACCCTAAGACATGGTTCATCCAACTAGGGCACAACTAAGAAAGAAACTTAACTAACAACATACATGGCCGATTATGATCATAAGAAAACGTAAAAGAACATAAAAGAAGGTAATATGATTAGGGTTAGGAGTTATGTAACCCGCCTTAAGAAAGCTCCAAGCACCAAGCTATACCTTCGGCCACCACAAGAGGAAGAAGAAGAACACTCCAAGATAAGGATCAGCCACCAAGCTAGCAAAGGAAGAGGTGTCGTGCAACCAAAGGGAGAGGGGAACTAAGGAACTAAAGGGATCCTTGGCAAGAGAAAGGGGACACATATATAGGAGAGGATGGAGGAGAAACCAAGGTAAAACAAGACAAGGTGTCGCCCACCTAGGGACACTTGTCCATTGGCAATGCCACCACTCTAACTTGCCTTAAACACATGTCCAAGGCCATTGCCACATGCAAGCATCAAGCACCAAGTGTCCACTAGTGGTGACACAAACGAGGTCAAAGAGTTCAAAGGGGTCCATGGCCGATACACCTCACTCCATGCCTGACACACTCCCTGGGCGACACACCCAGGCCGATACAAGGCACTCCCCGACACAAGGTCAACAAGGCAAGGGCAAGGTTCAAGCAAGGCATCTCAAGGCCCAACAAGCTCATCCAAGCCCAAAGCAACTCAAGCAACGAGCCCAACCTTTCCTCTCAACACTAGAGGAAGCAAGGAGAGAGAAGAACACTTCTCAAGGTGACAAACTTGCTCAACAACCCTGGACTTGGGTTAATTGCAAGTAGCACCTCCAGCTCTCAACAAAGCACAAACAAAACCTAATCACCACTAAAGGTGATTAGCAAGCAACTAAACACCAGGGTTAAGCAAAGCAAACAGGATAAGCCCTAAACGGTGGTCAGGGACCTTACACACAAGATTTTGTGAACATGCTTGAGTCTAAATCACAAGCATGTGGGAACTGATCTTGCTCCCATCCTATTCTTTCTTCATGAGAAATAGCCTCTGCATACAATGAAAGGCACTAGTTAGAAAACAATTATGGTATATATAAACACCTAGCATCCCTTTCTTCATTTCTAATAATCATGTTGTCATTAGCTCACATAGTGCAAGTCATTTCTATTTAGTAATGTGGCACATGTATTTTCCTTTAGAGAACCGTTCTGTATAGTAAACATCATACTGAGATGGTTTGAGAATTTTAATAAAATGAATATATTACCAAGGGAAGGGGAAAGCGGATCACATGACCACATATCCTTTATTTGTGTGTTGAAGAAAACTAAGGATGGAGAAGATCCACGCATGGAGTGCTCTACATCAAACATACCACAGTGTTTGCATCAATCAGCAAGATCAAGTGATACAAGTGTATCCGTCATTGGGAATAGAACATGTCATTGGTGTGTTACTTTGAGATGGAGCATTAGGCAATGTGTCCACTTCGGTCCAAGTGCCTATGTGGGCATATTAGACCGAATTGACCGCACAATTCTTGCCCGGTGTACATGCATGTGTGATCTTTTTGAGTAGGGAGACCAGACCCAAAGCAAATGCTTTGGGATGTTGGTCACCCAATGCGTGCCAAAAGTTGGCCAATGTGCACTTTTGGGAGGTCAAAGCAAGTTCTTTGGGGCATTTTTTGGCTGCTTCAACCAACAAGGGACCCCGAGTGCATTTTTCTAGGCAAAAATACAATATTCTCTATGTAAAGCATATATATACATGATCCATTTGACCCTAGAGCTCATTTACATCGTTTTGAGATAAAGAATGTTATTAGAGATAGAGGAAAGAATTCCTAGAGGAGGATCCCATGCATTTTGGTAATCTAGCATGCTTTTAGAGGACCAAAACCTCTTGTTCCCTACCTTGTTTAGTGCAATCACGTAAGTTCTATATCTCTCTACATCTTTTCTTGTTTTTATCTCATGTTATTCTCTTGGACAATGTTCTTGGACCATGGTGAAGATAGGTTCTTTTCTCCTAAAATATATTATTTTCATATTCTTTGGCCTAGTTGGCGCTAATGCTAGCTAAAGTGGATGTTTTGGATCTTGAAGAAGGATCTTTAGGCTAGGTTTTCATGCATGTGCCCATTGAAGATGATTATGTTCATCTAAGGTGAGTAAGTTAACTTATGTTTGGTACTCTTTGAGTCAAAATTACTACATGCAACCACTTCATCTCATTATAATTTATTAAATGACATAAAGATGATATTTTTGTGGTGTTTTTAGAAATAACTTGGAAACTTCAGGATTACACCCTATATATTGTTACTTTCTATTCTAAAACAAAATTTAGAACCTTATTATTATTATATTGATGAAATTATGCCTTTTAGATGTACCTTTCCCTAAAATGACCAATTTAGGAATTTTTAATAAAAAAATTTCATATTGAACGCCTACAATGAAATTTTTGGAAGAAATTTAGCATGGTGATTCATTGTAGTTGGAAAATGATATTCCAATTGCAAAAATGTACATGTTGATCCAACATCTTGGAATGGCCCTTGCATTGACAAAATGGTAGAGCTTTATCTATGTATATGCATGTTGTGTATGAACTAGGGTTTCATTGCTTTTAATACTTCCATTTACATGCTTAGCATCAGGTCCTAAATTCGACCTTGTTTATATGTGAAGATGAGTAATTGGATTAATAATCAAGAGAAATTATAATTCATGTGATTTAGTACTATTTAACTACTTTGGTTTTTAGAAATTGGGGTAGCAAGATGCTTATCCTTGTAGCAATATCATCATCGTGGGAAGGTACTTAGAGTTGTATGTTGTCAAAATATGTAGGGAATGAGAATCCATATGATATGTGGTCTGCACGACACACTTCAAGCTCACATTTATGTGAGTGTGATCAAATTTGTATCTCCTATTGTGAATGGTAGTTTTGCCAATGTGATTAGAATTACATGATATTGCAATTAATAAATAATATTGTATAGATGATATGATATGTGTTGTGACTTGAGTACCCAGGATAGACATGTTGTTTATATATTGGCCACAAGTTGATGAGCCCCTAATTGTTATACTCACACTATTTGAGGTTTAAAGGGATCATGTGGAGATCAAATAATCCTAAGATCATCTATGGTGGTATATGGGACTTTACAATCACTCAGCCAATAGTTTGTATGGAACATACCAACTACCCTTAGTTGAATAATAGGTCATCAAATCATGTAGCTCTACTTGTTTACTTATATTACCACTTAAACATTGTATACCTTCTACTGCTTTATTATGCATGTACATGTTACTAACCTTTACTTTATGCTGCCTTTGCTGCCTAAAGGCATTTTGTAGAACTTGCTACTTATCATAGAATCACTTTATTATAATATATAGTAGAGTTTGTATATTTATAAGGATAAATAGATGATTTATATCATGATGGTACTTTGGCCTCACTTTCATGGTTCTCCACCCTTTTTAGGTTCTCAATTCCAACCGCAAGGGTTCAGAATAAGGACTCTTCATCCCATAGGTAGCAGTGAGCATGAGGTGGGAATCTTGTGTCCTTGTGATGTGTAGATTCATCCATGTATATTTGGGGTCCAAGCAGGGGGTGTTTGTACATTGATGCATCTATGACTTGGGATTTGATTATATGATATGTCTGTTTTGTGTATGTTGTATATATGGGAAGGAAGATCTTTTTATATATAGGTGGTGATCTTTGTCACATATATGATGATATTTGTTTGGTTACTTGCATATAAATGAATATAATGGTTTATTTGTGTCATATCTGACGTAAATAACATTGAAAATTTTATGTAGACTTTTCCTTTCCTTCTTGGTTTACAACGATTAGTTGAGGTTGAATCTAGATTTTTGGTTTTGAGATTTTCTCGTGTGACATACCTGAACTCAAAGTGTGCTTGTACATTGATCCCTTTGTTATAGTGTCACATTTAGTAGTACCAAACCTAAGATTGCCTACAGTTACATGGACATATGATCTTATGTAGTTCTTACATGTTCTTCGTATTTAATCACCACTTTTTATGATGTTGAAAATTTTATTTAGACAAGTCTTTGACTTCATGGATTATAAATGATCAGTTGATGTTGAATTTAGGTATTTTCTTTTAATATTGTCTCATGTGACCTACCCAACCTCAGAGTGTGTTTGTGCACTAATCCTATGGTTGAGTGTCACATTTGGTAGTATCAAATCTGAGGTCGCCTAGAATTACAAGGGCATAGGATCCCATGTTGTCATTACATGTTCTCTATATGAAATCATCATTTATGATGATGTAGATATGGCTAAATTATGTGAAGGAGCATGCTGAGAGTAGATGCCATCTACATGAGTAAAGTATGATGGAACTAAAGCAAAGAGTGACTAAGGTAGGGCCTACATAGCCTATACTACCTATCATGAACCTAACAACAACATTAAAACCAGTCTATCAGGCTATACTTGGGTAGTTGATATCCAACTTCATGCAAATTATGGATTGTATGACAATTCCACCACCATAGGCATTGTTGCTATGTGTTGATTCTTCTAGTGGTTCAGGAAAAATGTTTCAGTGTTTGAGGAGAGTTGGAGCTATGGAATATGCAGGAATAGTTTATTAGGCATATGCGGACCTATGGTTGACCAAGCTTGAGAAGGTATTTAGAATCTTAGATATACTAGAGGAGGAGGAGATCAAGCATGTGTTCTATCTCCTGAAGTTATGTGATGATCATTGGTGGACATGGAGAAGGAGTAGAGGCCAATAGAGGTGATCACTGGGGTGGAGCATTACAAGGAGTTTGAGGGTAGGTACTTTCCCCAGTGATACATGCGGGATAAGATGAGTCCATTTGAGAATCTAAGTCAAAGGATGATAGTGTTTATGAGTATAAATATCAATTTATAGACATGTTAAGGTTTTTCCCTCAACTTTCACCATAAACGAGTACATGATCTCAAACCTTTTGAGGTGGTCTTTGAATGTTGGGTTGTAGTAGTTGAGGTCAATGATTGAGATGAGAAAGAAGTTTTCTACTTTATTAAGTCAATGAGAAGGGTTGAAATGGCAATGACAATGAGACATGACTTTGATTCCAAGAAGAGATCAACCCAACCTTATAAAAATGGTCAAATATTTTTAGGAGGCTAAGGTATTCATTACTATAGAAGCAATAGCAGTCTCAAAATAGACAGACAATGTTAGATCAAAGGGGCCAATGCTAGTCACAACTATCACCTAACAAGGATTGTAGCAGAGGTTTTTTTCCCTTCAAGCTTTGAGTTTAGGATTAAAAACAATGATAGGGTTGTATAGGCCACATTTTGGTTGGTAGTGCAAAGTCTACAACATCAACCATAGTTGTCGGTGTTAGTTTGGGAATAGATAGTTCTACCAGTATGGTCAATACAGGCACATGAAGACATTTGTCCCATAGTTGGGGCAAGAGGTGACATAATGAGGAAACAATCACCGTCAGTGTAACATAGAGAATCTAGGAGAGGGCAGGCATCACAAGAGAAGTCTTATGGACTAACAACTAGTAGTTAAGGGTGTGGTTGCCTTAAGGCAAAAAAATGAGTCTATGATATGGTTCAGCCAGAAGGAGTCATCTCCCCATAAGTCATAGTAGGTCAAATGGACTTTTCATTCTGACTGAAATATTAACTATCTTCATATCTATTGATAACTTAATTGCATCATTTACATACCCATTTTTGTTAATCTAGGTGAAACACACTTGTTTATCACTAGAGAGGTGATATCTACTTATAATTTTCCAATTAGGAGTATTTCATATGAGCTTTTTCTTAAAACTCGGTTGTTGATTTTAGAAGTTTTGATGGAGGTGTGTCCATCTTGTATCCTTATTTTCATGTGGCACATCATTCAAGTAGATTTGTTACCACTTGAAATGCATGGGTTTTATGTTATCTTGAAGATGAGTAATCTATAAAAGAATAAGGTGGTGAACATGGGTCAATTGAGTATTTTTAAAATGGTGATATATATATTGATCTTTCTGGGGAGATAAAAAGATACTTCCTATGTGAATAGTGTCATAGTAGAGAATATGTTGAGGCAGTGATGTACAACCTTTTTAGAATGTGGTAGATATTAAGGTAAAGATTCCTAACATAGAATAAGTTCATGCAGTATAGGAGTTCAAGCATGTGTTCCTATAGGAGTTTCCAGGTTTATCCCCACCTAGAGAGATTGATTTAAGATCAATCTAGTACATGGTACACAACCTATAGCTCAAGAACCATATAGGATGATTCCAACAAAGATGAGGATGTTGAAGACAACTTTAGGATTTATTGGATAATGGTTTTATATGGATGAGTACATCACCTTGGGGTGCTCCTTTCTTGTTTTAGAAGAAGAAGGATGGATCTATGAGGATGTCCATAGACTATATATAGTTAAACATAGTTATAGTGAAGAACAAGTACCCTTACATGAGGATAACTAATTCATTTGATCAGCTGAAGGGAGTTGCAATGTTCTCCAAGATAAATCTACATCCATGATGTCATTGGTTGAATATTAAGACATATGACATACATAAGACATCCTTAGTACTAGTATGGTCACTATGAATTTGTGATTATGTTGTTTGAAATAACCAGGGTGCTCTAATATTCATGGATTAGATGAACAAAGTGTTCAAGAAGTATCTAGATCAGTCTGTCAGGTTGTTCATAGATGTTATCTTCATATGCCCCAAGAATATATATCAATATGAACAACATATTTTCCTACCTTTTTAGTTTTAAGGCAACACCAATTGTATGTGAATCTTAGTAAGGATGGTTTTGGCTGATAGAAATAAATTTCCTTGGTTGTATCATATTCAAGAATGATATTTGTGTAGATCCCAAGCATATATATTCAATTTTGCAGTGGAAGTATCCAAAGACACCACCCAAAAGTGTGGGTTTTCCTTGGGACATCTGCTTAGCATAGATGGTTATTGATGAACTTTACTTCTATACCCTTACCATTGATAAGGCTAACTAATAAGGGAATGCCTTTTTTCTGGAATGAGGAGCATTGTGTTGCTTTCTATTGTTGAAGGAGAAGTTGAGCTCAACACATATATCATGTTTTCTTGAGACATGGAAGGGATACATCATCTTCTATGATGTTCCCAAAAAAGTATTGGTTGTTTATTGATGTAGGATAAGAATGTGATCTCTTATTCTTCCAAACATCTCCAAAAACACAATTAGAACTATCCAACACGTGATTTGTAGTTGGAAGGTATTTTTTAGGCTTTGAAGGTGTAAAGGCACTACCTTTATGAGGAGAAGGGTCATATATTCATGGATTACAAGATATTAAAGTATATCTTTACACATAAGGATATGTAAACGAGCTAAAGTTGATGGTTTGAGTTAATTCAGGACTACGACCATACTATAGATTACTATCCAAGTAAGTAGAATGTAGTAGTTGATGCACTGAACAAAAAGTCATCTTCATCTTTGTCAACTGATAGTGTGCACTTGTATTTGCAAATAGGGATATTAAGTATCTCTGCAACAAATTAATGTAAAATAGAAGTACATTTGTTGGGTAATTTGTTGGGAAACTTCATATCAAGACAAATGGCACAAAAATATGTGTAGAGTACATATACAATGATACAAAATATACAATCAGATCTTGGTGACATGAAGTGCAATTATTTCATGAGTTACATGATGTTTCCATGGCAAGAATTTGTTTATAAGGTAGGAGGTTTGAGGGATATGCCACTTCAAGATGCACATTCCCTGATGTATGATGTACATCCGTAGTCACAAGATGTATAATAACCTGACGGGTCTATACTGGTGGCCAGGATTGAAGTGAGATGTAGTACAGTTTATGGTGCAGTGTAATATTTTTCAAGAGGTGAAGGCAAAGTATTATGAACATGTAGGGTTGTTGCAGTCATTGCCCATCATGAGTAGAAATGAGATCATTTCCTGATGAATTTTATGGTTGAATTTCCCAAGATAACCAAGATATATGGTTCTGGTTAGGTAGTTGTTAAATGTATGACTAAGTCAGCACCCTTTATATCGGTCAACACTGCCTATTTAGTGGAGAAGTTGGCTCAATTATACATGGATGAGATAGTTTGTCTGCATGATATACCTTAAATTATTGTGTCAGACCGACGAAAATAGTTTGGGAGTAGGTTTTGGGAGTGTCTAGATGAGGCTTTGGATATGAAGTTAAAGTTTAGTACAATGTTCCACTTATGGATAGATGGTCAATCAAAGAGGACATTACAAATGCATCTATTGAGATCATGTGTATCCTTGGTAGTTAGTATATTCACCAAAGTTTAATACAATTTGCCTAGAATAATAGCTATTAGATGAGTACATATGTGACACCATATGAGGCTTTGTATGGTAGGCATTGTAGATTGCCTATTTGTTGGTATGAGGCGGGTGAATATCAATTTTTTGGGTCATGAGTTGATGCAACAAACAATATGTAAGAAGATTATTAAGCAGTAGCTAAAAGTATAATTGTATAAACATATTATCTTATTTTTATAACTATAGGAAACCACTTGAGTTCTTAGTTAGAGATCAAGCTTATCTCAAGGTCTCTCCTTGGAAATGATTTGTGTGGTTTCAGAAGAAAGGTAAGCTTACGCAACAGTTCATGGGGCTCTAACTTATCATCGAGTGTGTTGGAGGAGTACCCTATATGTTAGAGTCTAGAGTTGATTGTTTGCACAATGTTTTAACACTCTACAATGAGGAAGTGTCATGCAAATAGAGAATGTATAGCATCATCATGAAAGTTTACTTTAAAGATTACATTACATATGAGACCAATTCAAATCCTAGATAGGAATGTATATAATTTTGAGGAGGAATGTTATATAGTTGGTGAAAGTTTTGTGGCATCATTTGGTAGGTCACCTAAAGTTAGAGGCAGATATGTATAGGATGTATCCAACTTACTAGGGGAGTGTGGTAAGAACCCAAACCTTGTTTTTCATAATTGATTTGTGTTTGTCTTAATTACATGATTTATTGGATTTATTATGAGGTTATATATAATATTTAAATATAATTAATCATGCTATGTGATAATGCACATGTAGGTTCTAAATGATGAGAAAATGATATGTTTAAGTAAAATCTATAGGTTTGCAGACTTGGCCAAGTGCCAAGGTCATGTGGCCTCTTCAAACTTGGTTGGCAGTCTGATGTGTGTCTGAGTGATAGGTTGATGTGGGCTCAAAGTGGGCCAGGTGGCCCAACTGAAGCTACAATCCTTTGGAATGTTGGTTGCCTAATGTGTGCATGATGTGATTGATGTGTCCTTTTGGGAGGTCAAAGTTGGTGCTTTTGGGCCACTTTGACCGATGGGAAAACCTGATGTCTTTTGTATAGAGGTTGAAATGCAATTTTCTCTCCACCAAGCCTATAAATATGTGATAAAGTCAACCCTTGGATTCCTTTATATTGTTTTTGATGAAAAATGCTTCTGGAGCTAGAGAAGAGCATTATTGGAGGAGGAAGTTGTGTATTTTTGTGCTTGTTAGTGAACTAACTTGCTTCTGGAGGATCAAAATATGGAATCACTTTCCTTATTAAGAATGAATCCATGAAAGTTATACCATATGTTATCATCTCTTTTTTGTTTTTGCCTATTCTTTTACCCTCCTAGATGAACTTCTTTTCTATCCATGGTGAAGATAGGCTCCTTTCTCCTAAAACTTATTTTCACCTACTATAACCTAGTTAGAGACAGAGCTAGCTAGAGTGGACGTTTTGGAGATTGAAAAAGGATCTTTGGGATAGTTTTTTTTGCTTGAACCTACTAGAGATTTGATCTTTATCTAAGAAGAGTGATTTAGCCCCCATTTACTATACTTTGAGATGTAATTGCTACACACATCCATTGAATATCCCTTATTACATGTTAATTGACATAAAGATGGTCTTTTATGATTTTTTTGCTACAATTTGAGGAACTTTGGTAAATCACCCAATATATTGATACCTTATATTTTAAAATGAAATGATGAACCTTTTTGTTTACAATGTTGCAAAAAGTTACATCTTTGACACGTATCTTTCCGTAATATGGTCAATTTTTGGCATTTTTACTACTTTTCTATAATGAACACATACAACACAAATTTTTAGATGATATTACTATTATAAGATGATTACTAGATAAAAGATGTGACCTTTAACCAAGAACAGTGATGTGGCTTTTGTATGGACAAAATGGAGAGATTTTGCTATGTAAATGCGTGTTGTGCATGAACTAAGATTTTCTTGCTTTTACGGCTTTACTTGTGCATACCTTAGTAACAAATTATACATTTTACCCTGTTGATATTAGAAAGACAATTAACTGTATTAGTTAATAAAAGATTAATTTATGTTGTGCCTTGTGGTCGTATAACTACCTTAGTGTTTGGAAGACAGGGTAGCAAAATGTGTATTCTTGTAGCAATATTGGGATATGATAAGGTACTCATAGCTGTATATTTTTGAATATATATGGTTTATGTGACACCTCGTCATGCTAAATGAGATTACTCAAAACATAAAAATCTCTTAACTACTAAATAATCACATAGTAAAAATCTGGAATAATTAAAACCAACTCAACATCATAAACCAATTCTAAAACATTTACATAAAGGTCCATCTTTTTCATTCTCATATACTGTAACATGTATATACATATGTGTCCAATGGCCTCTGCCACATCCTATATACAAAAGGATATTTTACATGTACATGACATATATACAAACACTGACATACTGCCAAAATCTTGTGTCGATACACAATTATATCATCTATAAAACACATCCTATACACAGACCTAAGAGTATAGGGATGACACTAGGACTCTACTACTAACAACTATAATTTTCCCACCTTATGGGTCTATTGAACAATGGATTGATCCTCTTTAACAACATGTCCTCGACCTTGTTGTCGGTGATCACCTAAAAAGATGTGGCAAACCACAAGGGTGATACCTAGTCCCAATGAGAGATATAACTCTCTCCAATAGATATTGATTACAATATATTAATTAACAAAAAATAAAGTGAGAAATTGGAGTACTAAATAGACAATTGAGTAGTTTGAACAGTTTAAGTATACTAAGCAAGTTAAACAAGTAAATTTCACAACAAGAATAATTATTCAGATTTTATAGTCTAGCATCTTGTAAGCACTATGTATTATAAAGACAAGGTAAGGGCTAATCAACCAATGTGAAATGTATTTAACCCTAGAAAATATAATACATGTCTTGTATTACATCTTTTATTATTATGAGCTGAGGAGTTTGAGTCATACCACTCAAAGTCCAATTGACCACTGCAAAGTGTTATTCAGTTCCGTATAAGATTTAGGAGTGTCAGTATCCTAAGATCTCTTCTCCTCAGTTAGTACGAGTAAAGTGCAGTGGCATATCAGTCAAACTGCCAACAGTGACATATAGTCAAGCTGATAACACCCAGTCTATCCTTGGTACATGCCACAACAGTAGAAATCAGCATATACAAATCAAATCATCTGAGGTACGACCGTAGTTGTCATCATTCACATCATATGTAACAATATTTGAGGTATGCCCATAACCATCCTCCATAACATGCATTTGTGGATGACAAGGATATATACTCACTTGCCACACCCACATGCACTTCGAGTTTGCCTTAGGAATACTCATTTCACCATCCAACAAGTTTTGACACTGAATATGGTTATATGGCACATGTCACTACATGATTAGGGTTTCACTTGATTAGTTATTGCCAATTGAGTGAATTAAGGATTAATCATTAAAATGGACATACAAACCCTAATTTATCTCTAAAAAGAGTATAAATGTTGCAACTTTAGAAGATATAAGACATTTGAGGTATAAATCTTAATCATATTACCACATGCTATCACTCATTGCAAATTAATGGACTGCATTTGTCATCATACCATTACAAGGCACCCAATCCTTATCAAAAGTTCCAAGGTTTCAACCCTTATTGGAACATGAAGAGGATTTCACCTCATTCGAGGGTCAAACATGCCCAAAATTCATTAAGACCATCACATCAATCCATGTAAGATCAACATTACCATTATATTCCTTAAACAAGGCTCAAAAGATCATCAACACATAAGTGTCTCATAGATTTTAACATGGAAAGGCACTATGATATTCAATTCATACTACATTGTGGTCTCAACACAAGAAGAGTGTAATATATTGTTACATTAATAATTCAAGAGGGCTGATTATAACCAGTCACTATCATCTAGTTACATTAGGGTTAGATGTAACATGCTATATCACATTAGATTTACACATCCACTTATTATAGTGATTGATCAAATATAACCATACGAGGGAAAAGGTAAGACTACAAGTTCAAGGGTGTTGTACCATAGAATTATCATTACTAGAACCAACATATAATACTATGGGATTCATTCTAATCCATTGGATGTTAAAGCATCTAATCTCATCCATTAAATCGGGTTCATTATTCAAAATCATCAATTTGAGTATAGGGATGGATTGAAGCTACATTTAAAGCCTTAGCTCACCATAGGTTGTGGTGACTTGATCCACCATTGGTTGTTACATCTTGTATCACCATCAGTTGATAGGATCAACACTACTATCATTTTTCACCATCGAGTGTTGAACTATTGTCACCATTGGTTGATATCATCATTAAGGCATTAAACCATTGGCCATTACGTTTCCAACAAAGACAAAACCTGACCTAAGGTGTGACCATCAGTTGACACCACTGGTTGTCACCCTTAGTCACCACCATCGGTTGTCATGAAGACAACAACACCGGTTATTGCAATGACAACACCATCAGTTCATGTGTTAGAGAAGAAATCAGCCTAGAAACCCTAATGTGGACCATCATTTGATAGGAGCTTAGCACCATTGGTTGCTTTTAAAGACCAGATCCAAGTCATCTTCTACCTTAGGAAGGTTGTGTATAGAGTTTCAGGTCCATATAAATATGGAAAACTAAGCAAGGAACACCATAGAAACCGAAATCTTAAACAAGCATAGCTTCTAAATGTTTAGATCATCATTTTTAAGCAAGAACATGAGCTAACAAGCTTATAGTAAGCAATATAAGTGAATAGCTTCTAAATGTTTAGATCATCATTTTTAAGCAAGAACATGAGCTAACAAGCTTATAGTAAGCAATATAAGTGAAGAGGGTTATAAAACTCACCTCTAGGGAGAATAAAAGACTTCTATCAGCAAGAAAAATTTATCTAGAAGGTAGAAAACCCAAGAAGAAGCTCTGAACTTGGCCAAGTGTCACCTTTCTCCACAAAAGGAGCAAACCCTAGATAGAAGAAGTAAGAAAGGTAGGTTCTTGAGCTCTAGAGCAACGTTTACCATGGAAAAGCAAAGTTCCAACCTGGAGGAAGGTAGGAGGAAGACGAATATTAGGAAAAATGAGAAAGGAGAAGGAGAAAATTATTCGTTTTGGTTAAGAACACCTTAACGTAGCTTCGCAAACCCTAGAAATGGGTATATCTAAGCTTTACTTGCTCCAGTAAGAAGGCCGATAACCTTATTCAACCTCGGGAAGCTAATCCACCAAAAAACAGAGAAAAGGAGAATCTATAAGAAAGAGAGAAGTGATAGAGATCAAAAGTTTTGTTTAGGAGCTTAAGGATAGGTATATAAAGCTTGAGGATAAGAAAGAGAAGAAGCATGAGGTGTCTAAGTAGCTCTCCATGTGTCCATGGCCTAGAGCTTCCATGGACGAGAAAGCAACAGCTCCACCAGCTATTGGAGTCTGCCAGACCACCGCCTGATGACCTACAAGGTCCACCACTGTATGTTGAGGGTTGGTGACCATCAGTTGATCGTGTCTAGGTTAATAGGTGGTTGAACCATCGTTTGATCACCTTATAAGTGAACCATCAGTTCAAATGAACCAAACCAGCAAAAACCATCAACCTAGGACCTTCCCAGGATGCCCACCTATTTTCCCATTGGGTGGTGACCACCATTTGTTGATCAAACTAGTGGAACCACCGGGTGTTAGCCTTGAAGATGGCTCATCCATGGGGGGGGGGGGTAAACCCTAGTTCAACCCTATAAGAGAATCACAATCAAACCAAGGTACAATTGAGAAACCATGGCTCAAAAAGATCAATAATGATAATAAAACGGCTAAGGAACATAATTCATGTGACAAATTGCAAGAAAAACCTCCCATTTGGGTAAATTGCAGAAAAGTCCAAAATGTACATAAAATTGCATAACTTGCTCAAACAATGTCCAAATTGGACCACATTTGAAAATTAAGTTTGTCTTATGATTCCAAAGCAAATCATAGGGTTATATTAAGGTTATAAGAATTAAATTATGAAAATTAAGCTTGTACAAAACTTTAAGCATGTTCAGGGTCCTTACAGCTATAAACTCCTAAAAGGATTTTGCCCCCGAAATCATACTCAAAGAGAGATGGGTACTTCATATGCATATCATCCTCTAGATCCCACATGGATTCCTCTATGCCATGGTGATGCCAAAAAACCTTCACTTACATTATATATTTCTTCTTCAACTTTTTCACCATTCTATCCAGGATCAACACGGGACCCTAAACATAGAAAACATCTTTATCTAACTCAACCTGTATTGGTTGGATTGTTTGCTCTGTATCTAGATGGAATTTCCTCAGCATGGAGATATGAAAGAAATTATGTAACATGTGTAGTTCTGGTGGTATCTCCAACATGTATGTGACCTTTCCAACAAGAGTTAAGATAAGATATGGTCCCATAAATCTAGGAGCCAACTTACCCTTCTTTCCAAAACTCAACAGATCTTTCCAAGGAGAAACCTTGAGATATACTCTATTTCCCACTTGGAATTCTAACGGTCTATGACGATTATCTGCATAGGATTTCTATCTGACCTAAGCTACTTTCAACTGATGTTGTATCACTTTTATCTTCTTTGTAGTCTTTTGTACAAGTTCAGGACCCATGAGTTGATACTCACTAGTTTCATACCAGCAAAGTGGAAATCGACAATGTCTCCCATACAGAGCCTCATAGAGATCCATATCTATGCTCCTCTGATAACTATTACTATAAGAAAACTCTATCAGACTCAAGTGTATATCCCAACTACCAAGAAACTATAATACACATGCCCTTAGAAGACCTTCTAAAGTTTGAATAGTCCTTTCAGAATGGCCATATTTCTACGAATGGAAATATTTGTTGAACCTCAATTGTTTTCCCATTGCTAAATGCAGGCGTTCCCAAAACTGACTTGTAAACTGTGGTCCTCTGTCAGAAACTAATGCCATGCAAACGAACTATCTCATCAACATATGCACGTGCCAAATTATCTAATGTAAACTTCATCTTAATTGGGAGAAAGTGAGTTGTCTTAGTCAATCTGTCCACTATCACCATATGAAGTCATGACCTTTGGTTGTCCTAGGAAGACCAACCACAAAGTCCATGGTAATATGATCCCATTTCCACTATGGTATCTGTAAAGGTTGTAATGTCCTTGCAAGATTCTGGTGCTCATCTTTTACCTACTGACATACTGGACATCTAGCAACGAACTCTGCCACATAATGCTTTAGACTTGGACACCATACAAGTCCTTCAAGTTGTGGTACATCTTGGTACTTCCAGGATGCATCACATACATCAATGAGTGAGCCTCTTCAAGTACCACCTTCCTCAACCCATCAATACCAAAAACTATTGTCCTGTTTTGAAAACAAACTGTACCGTCATCCGCCTCATGGAAGCCACCATGCTTCTCACTGTCCAATTCTGATCAGATATCCTATATCACTGTATCATTCTACTATGCATCATGGATTTGTTGTTTCAAGGTAGGTTTAACCTGGAACTGTGCCAAAAAACCTGCCAGCAAACAAACTTCCAATTGTACATTCATCTGGCGAAGAGACACTAATGTATCTCTCTTATGGCACACCAAGGAATACAACTGTGCATTGTTTGTCATTGATGATGAAGATGACTTCCAGCTCAACACATCATCTACCACATTTTCTTTACCTAGATGGTAATCTATAGTGCAATCATAATCCTTAATCAACTCCATCCATCTCCTCTGCCTCATATTCAACTCATGTTTTGAGAAGATATACTATAGATTCTTGTGGTCGGTGAAGATCTGACACTTTTCTCAATAAAGGTAGTATCTCTAGATCTTTAAGGCACGGACCACTGATGAAATATCTAGATCATGTGTTGGGTAGTTATCCTCATGTTTCTTAAGTTGTCACGAAGCAAAAGAAATCACATTCTTGTCCCGCATCAACACACATCCCAACCCATTTTTTGAAGCATCGCAAAAGACAATATAGCCTTTCCCTTGCTCATGCAGCACTAAAACTGGTTTATTGGTCAACTTTTCTTTCAACATATGAAAAGAACACTAACACTTGTCATCCTAAGCAAAAGGAACATCCTTCCTGGTTAACCTAGTTAGGGGTAATGCTATAGAACTGAAGTCCTTGATGAACCTCCTGTAGTAGCATGTCAAACCTAGGAAACTGTGAATCTCTGTCAGTGTCTTGGGATTTTCCCATTCTTGAATAGACTCCACTTTCTTGGGGTCAACACAAAAACCTTTAGCAAATATAACATGTCCTAGAAAGACACTTCAGATAACCAGAATTCACACTTGCTAAACTTAGCATATAACTGGTGTTGTCTCAACAAAGTCAATGCATGTAAAAGGTGTTGCTCATGCTACTGACTATCTTTAGAATATATCAGGATGTCATCTATGAACACAACCACACACTAATATAGATATTGTTTGAACACTCTGTTCATTAAATCCATGAATGTTGTAGGTGAATTGGTTAGCCCAAACGGCATAATTACGAACTCGTACTGACCATACCTAGTCCTACAGGATGACTTGGGTATGTCATCCGCTTTAATCCTCAACTGGTGGTATCCTAACCTAAGGTCTATTTTTGAAAACATGGTGGAACCTCTCAACTGATCATAAAAAGCATCAATCCTTGGCAACAAATACTTATTATTTATTGTCACCTTGTTCAATTGTCTGTAGTTTATACATAAACTCATGGAACCGTCTTTCTTAACAACATGGGAGCACCCCAAGGGGAAGTGCTCAGCCTAATAAAACCCTTCTCTAATAATTCATGTAACTATTTCTTTAACTCTTGCATCTCTGTTGGTGCCTATTTGTATGGTGACTATGCTATAGGTCGTGTTCTAGGAGCAAGATTGATTTCAAAACCAATCTCTCTAGGAGGGGGAACACCAGGAAATTCCTCACAAAAAACATCCTCAAACTCTCATACCACTGGCACCTCTAGGATACTTGGACCCTTCATTTTGGTATCCATAACATGGGCTAAGAAAACCTCACATCCTTGTCTCGTCAGCCTTTTTTGTGTCATAGCTGACATCAAACACGTGGGAAGAATTTTCCTATCACCTTGGAAGGTCCACGAGATATCTCCATCATGAAACGTCGCTATCTTGGAACTACAGTCCATTTTCAACTTATACTTCTCCACGGTATACATTCCTAGGATCACATTAAACCCATGCATGTCAAGTGGGAAAAGATCTACTTGAAGGATGCATCCTGAAAAAGAGAGAACACAAGAGGAACATACTTCCCACAACTTAGTAGAACCAATCAAAGGAGTCTCTAATAGAAATTATAAGATCTACAAATAACAGGTAGATAAAAACTACTTATCATTTTTCTAGTGATAAAGGAGTGTGTTGCACCCAGTTTTACTAATACAGATATGAAACAAGAAGCAGACAAATCAAAATGAGATAACTTTATCTGACATGTCATGACCCATGGATTGACCACTGCTCCTAGCTGGCTCATAGCATAGAACCTAGTTGTTGCATGTTGCCGCCCACATCCTCTGTTAGCCTGTCTAGAGGAACCTCCTTGCAACACTTGACCGCATCCTCTACCACTATGAGTACCAAATTGTCTTTTTTTTAATCCATGCTGACTCCGCCTTAGCTACTAAGTCACTTCCTCATCCCTTACTAGGAAATATAGCTTTGTATGTCCAACCTGCCCACACTTATAACAAGTTTTGGTATCATAGTGCGGCCTAAATGGCCCTATCACTCACACTAATGATGAGCTGTGAGGTCCCGTAGGCGGAAAACTGTGACCTCTACTCCTACTTGGAGATCACTGTGATAGTGCATGTGATCTTGGTTTAGTGAAGGTTGACCTTGGTTGTGACTGCAAACGGGAAAAACCTTGGCTTCTTAAAACCTCCAGATAATTGCCCTTGGAATTGAGCAGGTCACTTCTTAACATTAGCTTCATGCTTCTCTGTGACAGACCTCTCAATACTCCTTACTTATTCCACAAAGGTAGAAAACCTTTCTCTGTTCTCCAAAGCCGACATGGTAATAGTCAACTCTGTACTCATACCCTTATTGAATCTATGAATCCTTTCCTTATCTATAGCTTCCATGTGAGTACAGAATCTCAGAAGCTCCATAAACTTTGATTCATACTCATTGGTAGTCATCTCTCCCTGACGAATCTTCTCAAACTGAGAGATTTTCTCATATCGATATGTCTCTGGAAAGTATCGATTGACAAACTCTCACCTAAAGTCCTCCCAACTAATCACGACTCCTGGGCTTTTCTCCTCTTCTATGGTCCACCAGTGGCCAACACTACCCTTTAACAAGTAAACAACATGCTTAACTTTGTCCTCTTCAGGGATGTTCAAAATCTTGAACGCCTTCTCGAGCTCAGTCAGACACATGTCAACATATGTTGGATCAGAAGTATCAACATACTCAATCACCCTAACATGCCTAAGACATTCAAACGTCTTCTTGACTCCTTGGGAATACGCATTAGGGATGACTGTCCTAGCTTGAGGTGTTGGCATGGTCCTCTATATGTGTAATTATGGCCATCATATTTTTGAACATGGATTGAAATGCCAATCTGGCCATAATTTCTATATCAAACTGAGGCATCGTGGGCTTCTCTGACCCCGCTTCTGGCACTCTTTCATCGTGTGCCTACCTCATAGCACCACCTCATGGTGCAACATAGTTACTTTCCACATGTTCTTCATGTCCTCCAAACATATATGCATAATAAAAAGCTATGATCAGATATGTTGGATTCATACGAACAAACTCAATGCTAAGTCCTATGTCCCTAACCTAGAGATCTGATACCAACTTAACTGTGACACCTCATCATGCTAAATGAGATTACTCAAAATATAAAACTCGCTTAACTACTAATTAATCACATAGTAAAAATGTGGAATAATAAAAATAAATTTCAACATCATAAATCAATTCTAACACATTTACATAAAGGTCCATCTTTTTCATTCTCATATACTGTAACATGTATATACATCTGTGCCCAATGGCCTTAGCCACATCCTATACACAAAAGGATATTTTACATGTACATGCCATATATACAAACACTGGCATACTGCCAAAATCTTGTGTCAATACAAGTATATCATCTATAAAACACACCCTATACCTGAACCTAAGAGTACAGGGACAACACTAGGACTCTACTACTAACGACTACAATTGTCCCACCTTCTGGGTCTATCCTCTTCAACATCACATCCTCAGCCTTGTTGTTGACAACCACCTAAAAATATGTGGTGAAACACAAGGGTGAGACCCAGTCCCAACGAGATATATAACTCTCTCCAATAGATATTGACTACAACAGATTAATTAACAATAAATAAACTAAGAAATTGGAGTACTGAATTGCCAATTGAGTAGTTTGAACAGTTAAGTATACTAAGCACAAGTTAAACAAGTAAATTTAGCAACAAGAATAGTTATTAAGATTTCATAGTCTAGCATATTGTAAGCACTATGTAGTATAAAGACAAGGTAAGGGCTAATCAACCAATGTGAAATGTATTTAACCCTAGCAAATATACTACATGGCTTGTATTACATCTTTTATTATTATGCCCTGGTAAGTTTGAGTGTGCCACTCAAAGTCCAACTGGCCACTATGAAGTGCTATTCAGTTTCGTATAAGATCTAAGAGTGTATACATCCTAATATCTCTTCCCCTTAGTCAGTATGAGTAAACTACAATGACATATCAGTCAAACTTCCAACAATGACATATAGTCAAATTGATAACACCCAGTTCGTCCTTGGTACATGCCACGACACTAGAAACCAGGGTGTACAAACCCTATCATCTAGGTACAACCACATTTGTCCTCATTCACATCACATGTAACAATATCTAAGGTATGCCCATAACCATCCTCCATAACCTACAATTATGGATGACAAGGATATATACTCACTTGCCACCCCCACATACTCAACAATATGCACACCGAGCTTCCCTTAGGAATACTCATTTCACCATCCAACAAGTTCTGACATTGAAGATGGTTCTACGGCACAGGGCACTGCATGATAAGAGTTTCATTTGATTAGTTATTGCCAATTGAGTGAATTAAGGCTTCATCATTCAAATCGACATACAAACCCTAATTTATCTCTAATAAGAGTATAAATGTTGCAAATTCATAAGATATAAAATGCTTGAGGTATAAATCTTAATCACATTACCACATGGTATCCTTCATTGCAAATTAATGGACCACATTTTTCATCATACCATTACAAGGCACCCATTCCTTATCACAAGTTCCAGGGTTTCAACCCTTATTGGAACATGAAGAGGATTTCACCTCAATTAGGGCTCAAACATGCCCCAAGGTCATTAAGACCATCACATCAATCCCTATAAGATCACCATTACCATTCTATACCTTAAGAAAGGCTCAAATGATCATCAACACATATGTGTCCCATAGATTTTAACATGGCAAGGAAGTATGATATTCAATTAGTACTACTTTGAGGTTTCAACACATGAAGAGTGTAATATATTGTCACATTAATCATTCAAAATAGTTGATTATAACCAATCACTATCATCTAGTTACATTAGGGTTAGATGTAACATGCTATATCACATTAGAATTACACATCCACTTATTATAGTGATTGATCAAATATAACCATACGAGGGCAAAGGTAAGTCTACAAGTTCAAGGGTGTTGCACCATCAAATTCTCATTTCTAGAACCAACATATAATACTATGGGATTCATTATAATCCATTGGATGTTAAAGCAACCAATCTCTTCCATTGAATCAGGTTCATTATTCAAAATCATCAATTTGAGTATAGGCCTAACCATTGAATTAACTGAACCAAGAAACCATTGGTTAAGGGATGAATTGAAGCTACATTTAAAGTCAGGTTGTGGTGACCTGATCCACCATCGGTTGTGACATCTTGTGTCACCATCAGTTGATAGGATCAACACTAGTTTCATTTTTCACCGTCGGGTGTTGAACTAATGTCACCATTGGTTGATACGATCATTAAGGCATTGAACCATTGGTCATTAAGTTTCCAACAAAGCCAAAACCTGAACTAAGGTGTGACCATCGATTGACACCAGAAGTTTTCACCCATGGTCACCACCATCGGTTGTCATGAAGACAACACCACCGATTATTGCAATGACAACACCATCGGGTCATGTGTTAGAGAAGAAATCAGCCTAGAAACCATAATGTGCACCATCGTTTGTTAGGTGATTAGCACCATATATTTCTATACAGAGCTGACACAAATCATCCTCTACCTTAGGAAGGTCATGTACAGAGTTTCAGGTCCATCGAAAGCTGGAAAACTATGCAAGGAACACCATAGAAATCGAAATCTTAAACAAGCACAACTTCTAAATGTTTAGATCATCATTTTTAAGCAAGAACATGAGATAACAAGCTTATAGTAAGAAATATAAGTGAAGAAGGTTATAAAAATCACCTCTAGGGAGAAGAAAAGACCTATAGAAGCAAGAAAATTTGATCTAGAGGGTAGAAAACCCAAGAAGAAGCTCTAAACTCGGCCAAGTGTCACCTTTCTCTACAAAAGGAGCAAACCCTAGATAGAAGAAGTAAGAAAGGCAGGTTTTTGAGCTCTAGAGCAACTTTTACCATGGTAGGAAGGTAGGAGGAAAAATAATAGCAGGAAAAATGAGAATGGAGAAGGAAACATTTACTCATTTTGGTCAAGAACACCTTAAGGTAGCTTCGCAAACCCTAGAAATAGGTAGATCTAAGCTTTATTTGTTCCAGCAAGAAGGTGGTCACCTTATTCAACCTTGGGAAGCTCCTACACCAAAAAAACAGAGAAAACATGATGGTCTAATAAGGAGAGAAGTGATAGAGATCAAAAGTTTCATTTGGGAGCTTAAGGATAGGTATACAAAGCTTGAGGATAAGAAAGAGAAGAAGCATGAGGTGTCTAAGCAACTCTCCACGTGTCCATGGCATAGAGCTTCCATGGATGAGCAATCAGAAGCTCCACTAGATTTTTGAGTCTGGTATATCACTTTTTGATGACCTACCAGGTCCACCACTGGATGTTGAGGGGTGGTGACCATCGGTTGATCATGTCTAGGTGAATAGGTGTTTGAACCATCGTTTGATCACCTTATAAGTGAATCATCGGTTCAAGTGAACCACACCAGAAAAAACCATCAACCTAGGACCTTCCCAGGATGCCCACCTGTTGTACCACCAGTTGGTGACCACCGTTTGTTGATCAAACAAGTGGAACCACCAGGTGTTAGCCTTGAAGGTGGCTCATCTGGGGGGTGTAAACCCTAGTTCAACCCTAGAAGAGAATCACCATCAAACCAAGGTACAATTGAGAACCCCATGGTTCAACAAGCTCATGAATGATAAGAAAACATCTAGGGAACATAATGCATGTAACCAATTGCAAGAAAAACCTCCCATTTGGGTAAATTACAGAAAAGTCCAAAATGTTCATAAAATTACACAACTTGCTCACACAGTGTCCAAATTGGACCAAATTAGAAACTTAAGCTTGTATTATGATTACAAAGCATATCATTGGGTTAGTTTAAGGTTATAGGAATTCAATTATGGTAATTAATCTTGTTCAACACTTTAAGCATGTTCACGGGCCTTACATGTTATATAGAATCTGTATGAGGTATGGTCCCCTCTGTGCCCTAAAATCACTCACTTAAATGAAAGTGGTCAAGGTTGTATTTACTATAATGAATTTCAATTTTGCCAATGTGATGTGAATTATGTGATATGATGACTAAAAGACAATATTGTCTATATGATATAATAGGTGCCATGACTTGAGTACCTAGGATGAGGTTAATGTTATATGTAGGTTTCAAGATGATGAGACACTACTTGTTATACTCACACCAACTGGGACATATTCAGATCTTAAGGAGGCTGGATAATCCTAAGATCCTCTACAGTGGTCCACTGTACTTCACCTTCACTAGATAGTAGATTGGATGATACATTCCATTACCCATGGCTTAATAGTAAAATATATAACAAATCCATGTGCTCTACTTCTATAATTATTTAACAGATTTCACATTGTATTCCTTTTCTCACTCTATTGTGCCTCATATACTTTACTTGCCTTTACTTTATGTTGCATTTACTGTTCAAAATTCTTTTAGGATGCATTTGTTATGTGTTGAATCATGGTGATAAGGAATTATGGTAAAACAAAAATGTTGTTTGTTTGCCATGGTGATAGGGAATCATGGTGAATCCGTGGTGAATTTTGGTCTATTTTTTCCACATGAAAAAGCATGATGAATCAAGGTGAATCATGGAGAAGGAAGTTTTTTTCAAGACTCCACTACTTATTTAGACAAATGTGCAAAAAAACATTCTAATAAATATGATTCTTACTTGTGTAGGGTGTTTTTTATTAAAAAAATCCCATCCTCATCACTATAAACACGTAACAAACAACATTTTTTTTAAGTTTTTCACCATCACCATCCCTATCACCATGCACATGTTACCAAACAACAAATTTTAAAAATTTCCCCATCACCATCACTGTCCCCTTCCCCATCATTGTCCCCACCCCCATCACCATCAATTTTATCACCACATACCAAACACAACCTTATTGAAGTTTTTCCTTATCATACCAGCGTTTATTTAGCATACATGTACATTTTAAAATTTTGACACAACATATATATTAGAATTTTCATAAGGATCCATGTCATAGAAAGAGTGACAAAGTTTTTATTACTGGCTATCAACCTACCACCAACCCTCCTCCTTTACTCGGGCTTGGAACCAGCTATATTTGCACAAAATGTAATAAAACATAGTTGGAGTTTGGTACATGCTATAAAGAGAGATTTTGAATCTCTACATCTCAACCAGAATATGACCCATGATAGAGCTGAATGAAAATGAATGATATATGTAGTCAACCCCAACATAGTTGGGTTTGAGACTTATATGATGAAGATGATGATGATGATTATGATTATGAGCATATATATTAGAATTTTCTTACTTAGAAGAGTATAGAGACGCTTTATCTCCCGATGGGACTTCAGTTTCATTTAGTGCTTCTCCACTCTTTTTGAGTTCTCATTGCCTATTTCAGGGGGTTTGGTAGTGAGGAGTCTCCATCCCTTAGGCACTAGTGAGTAGGAGGTGGGGATCTTCTGGTCTTTGAAGTATGAATCATCCATGTATAATTAAGCCTTGGAAGGGTGTTTTGTACATCGATGTATCTATGATTCAATTTTTGATTGTATACCAAGTACATGTTTGGAATAATGTATAAATGAAAAGGAAGATTTGTTATTTAAACATGTGATAACCTTGGTCACATGTGTGATGAACTTTGTACAATTACATGTTTACCAAATAAAATAGAGGGTCTTTCATGTAGTAAAGCATGTGAATGACGTTGAAGATTTTATTCAGACATTTCCTTGCCTTCTTGGTTTATGATAATTAGTTGAGATCCAATTTCAATTTTTCATTTTGAGGTTTTACCATGTGAACTTCCTAAACATGGTACATGCTTGTGATTTCATCCCAGGTTGGGTGTCATAGGTTGGCCTTTCAAATGTTAGATTAACCTTTGTGGATTTACTTATGACATCTATAACTGGTCATTGATGATTGATCGTTGGTTTTTGGGGCACAAAGGTTGGACCAATCTTTCATAAGGCGTGCAACCTTTGAAGTCTAAATCAAAATTGATTGTAACTTCTTAGAGTCCATGTGGAGATATTAGGATAGTTATATAGGGGTTCCAAATCCTCGAGATGAGAGGAGAAGGAAAAAGAGAAAGAGGCAAGAGAAGAATAGTTGAAAAAGAGAGGGTTTTGTTGATAGAGGTGTTGGGGTGTGAATCATGATCAGAATGAGCTTAAGAGATTCAAACTTTTATCAAGGTAACTAAAGCAAAAAAATAGAAATAAAGGAGGAAAGATGAGGAAAATAATGTGAGGAAATCTCCGTCGCATCAAATGGCTCACGGAAGTCTCCTACCCGGGGTAGGAGACAAGTGACCATCCATCAAATCCTAGATCAAGGGTTGAATGCCTCCCACATAAAAACAAGGAAACTTGATAGCAACAAATTTACTTAAGAAGTGATCAATCCAACTAAACCAAGTTTGGTTAATATTAGGGAAGTATTTGTTGGATTTTCTTATCGAATAAAATTGGGACAACTAGAATTATCCAATTAAGTTCAAACTTGGTATCTTAGATAATTAGGACCCCAAGGAACCCCATTATGAGATTGGATTTCAATTGTAAAACTTCCCTGTGTGAGTTCTAATACAATCAGGGGTTAGGCTCATTATCTTTATGTAGATAATACTATTACATCATTATCATCAACTTTCATTATTTAGATTCCTATTAACTTCACATTGATATCCACAAGGTTATTTTCTATCATTATGCACGAATTAGGTTATTTTACTCAATTACTCATTAAGTCCTATAATGTCAACATTAACTTATATGAAGGCACATTATTCCTATCCATTTACATGAAATCTCCAATTATTATTCCATTTCATATATTAAGCACATTATACCTCTCATTAGTCATATTTTACTAATATGTATGCATAAGTGAACAAAGAAGCATATATGACTTATTAAAAGGGAGTATTTACGTACTAAGCATCATTAGGTCTAATTTTATGCTTATTTGGATCTTATTTTATTATGAAACTTAATGATGCTTGTAACATCCCTGACCTGGGTTATGAACTAACCCTATATGTTTTGCTTAAAATATGATTAGAGGATTGTGATTACCCCCTTGATATGTCATTAAGCTTTAGAAGAATCTATAATTTCATTTCTGTCCTTTTAAAACAATGTTGTTGTAACATCCCTGACTTGGGTTATGAACTAACCCTAGGTGTTTTGCTTAATTATGTAATTAGATACTTGTGATTATCTTTTGGTATGTAATTAAATCTCCTAAGGAACATACATTTCCATTTCTGTCCCTTTTGAACAATGTTGTAATATTGTTTTGTAATACAGGGACCTATGTGCAAATTACCCAATTAAAAGGGGTTAACTTACAAATTGCACATGTTAAGATGTTCCTTTGGTGTTTAGACATCATAAGAATGAATATGATAAAGTATGATGGATTCTCCAAGCTTGGGCACCAAGATGCAACTTGTGGAGCAATCCTTGTACTTAAAACTCTAGTTTTGGTGTAAAGTGCAATTTACCCAAAATATGGGGTGCAACTTGTAAAATACACCTTCTATAGTATCTTTTATGACTCTTGGCATCATTAAGAGTAAGAATGATGAAGAGGTCACTTTGATTGAATAATTAAATAAGAATGATAACCCTTATAAATTAAATGATCAAGTTATAAGTCTAATAACCCTTCTATATGTGCAACTTAGTAAGAAGTTGGCTTTCTTCACCTTTATACCTTGGGTTTAAGATGAGTTTTGCTTAAGTATGGAAGGGAGAAACGTGGTTTATAATAAGGGAAGGACCTAGAGGAGAAATGGAGAAACAAGTTGTCCTTATGTTGAAATTTCACCTAAAGTATATATACATCTTTTCTCACTTAGAAAGGATCGTTTCCTTCACTTCCTTTCTTATCCCCTTGCTTAGACCGACTTAGGACAGAGCTCTGGAGAAGAGGAGAACGGCCAAGCAGTTCTAGGTAAGCTTTGATCATCATCTTGCTCGAATTCATGGAGGAATTCATGGTGCAAGGTTGGTTTTATGGTCTTCCTTACTTGTTTCTTCTTTCTAGCCATCTTTTACCAACCTTTCCTTGGAGAATCACCCTTGGCCGACCTGTGGATCTCAAGACACCATTAAAGACTTGAATCTTGGAAGCTTGGAGCTCAAGGAACGACCTTAAGGCGGATTTATAACTCTAAACCTTTTGCTTTCTTATGCATATCTTTGTACTTGCAAAAGTAGCTTGTTCTTCTTTCCCCCGTCCTTCCTTGCTTTCTTGCATCTAAAACCATGGGGAACAGACCTGGATCTGGAGGTAGAAGAAGGGGGGTGTGAATACCTATGTCACTTTAGCAAACGGTCTTGCACCCTTGGCCAAACGGTTTGCAAAACCGTTTGGGGGTTTTGCAAAACCGTTTGAGGGGCAAACGGTTTCACAAGGTCGGTTGGAGCAAACGGTCTCCAAGACCATTTGAGGGCGTTGACCAAGCATGTACCGTTTGGTATTTCTGTTCATAATTATGTAGGTTAATGACCCACCAAATTTGAGGGGTTAACTCCAAAGGAATCGTAGGTTAAAGGCCAATCAATTAGGCAAATCAAATTGAATTAAGTGCTGATTTTCCAATCTGTTTAACTTGAACTTCTTGGGAAAATGGTCTCAAACCGTTTGAGTGCGTTGACCAAGCGTGGACCATTTGGTATTACTGTTCCTAATGATGTGGTATAATAACACACCACATTTTATAGGTTAACTCCCAAGTAATCATGAGTTAAAGGCTAAACAATTGGATAAACCTAATTGGATTAAGTGCTGATTTTTCCAATTTGATTAATTGAACTTTTTGGGCAAACGGTCTCAAGACCGTTTGCGGGCATTGACCAAGAGTTGAACGTTTGGGATTCCTGTTCATAATCATGTTAGTTAATAACCCTCCAAATTTGAGGGATTAACTACAAAGGAATCGTGAGTTGAAGGCTAATCAATTATGTAAACCCTAATTGGATTAAGTGTTGCCTTTCAACTTGATTGATATGACTTTTTGGGTTTTCTTGCCCAAACGGTCTCAAGACCGTTTGGAACTCATCCAAACGGTCTCAAGACCGTTTGGAGGTCACCCAAGACCGTTTGGGGGTCTAGGTTTGGATATGGTTAAGTGTTTGAAGGACAAACAATATGGTGTTAACCCTAATCGACTAAGTGTTGGATTTGCATTGAATTGAGTTGATTGTTTGGGGTTGATTGGCCCAAACGGTCTCAAGACCGTTTGGGGATCACCCAAACAGTCTCAAGACCATTTGGAGGTCTGGGTCAAGTATAGTTGACCAATTGAAGGTCCAAAGGTACACAATTACAAGGCAATCAATTGCTGATTTGACGATCAACTCAATAGCTCAAACCCTAATGATTTTTCACTAGAATCCAAGGGTTGGGTGAGCCAAACGGTCTCAAGACCGTTTGGAACTCATCCAAACGGTCTCAAGACCGTTTGGAGGTCACCCAAGACCGTTTGGAGGTCTAGGAGTGAGTATGGTTAAGCAATTGATGATCCAATGATACTAAGTTGGAATGTAATCAATTGTTGTTTTGGTGATCAATCCAATGATCCAAACCTTAATTGGTTGACTTGGATTTTGATGATATGATGGGCAAATGGTCTCAAGACCGTTTGGAGGTCATCCAAACGACCTCAAGACCGTTTGGGGTCAGGTCATGTCCCAATGTAATGATGGTTCAATAGGTTCAAATCAATTAGTCCCACATTGAAATATGTTGAAGGGTTATTGATTCCAATCCCTAACTCAATTGAGTTAAACCCTAATTGATGGTCAATTGAGGGTCAAGTGAGGGACAAATCAGTTGAAGGTTGACCTATTAAACTCAATTAAGGTATGAGTATAGGTCCAATTGATGATCGGTTCCATGAATTCAAAGATTGAAGGAATCAACATTGGAAACCCTAATTCAATTGGATACCTTATGAAGTGGAGGTCCAATGTGATTGAATCCTTGAGAATTAAGATGATGAATGTTCTATTGATCCAATAATGATTAGTAATGATAATCAATGAAGGTGTGAAGGTTGAAACCCTAATAATACCTAAGTGATTAAGAACCAATTAAAGGGAGAATTCTTAATTGTTTATAGGATTAATAGCTTGATACACTATGTTAACCATAGTAGCATGTACTTGATTGAAGGGTTGATGTGACCTAATCAAGTTAAAAGAATGAAAGATTAGAATACATATATTTATATATATATAAATATGAATCATGGAATGATCTTATGTAGCACGACCGTGCAAGGGAGCACAGCCGTGGTAGCCTTAGCTTGCATGACCGTGCAAGGGAGCACGACCGTGGTAGTCTTACTTTGCACGACCGTGCAAGGTGGCACGGTCGTGGTGTCCTATTATGAAATTGAGAAGTTTTGGTATTGTGCTGACATTGTTATATATGCATGTCCTTATTTGTATAAGTCATACAAGTTGATATTATGAGGTAATCATATCCAGGTATGAGTTATGATGTCATATTCCTTGAAAACAATTATAAGCTTTTAGAGTAATGATATGTGAAAAGTATATACATTGCTTCAATCAAGGTCATGCTATTAGATGACTTGATGCTAATATGGCACTTGATAGCAAGTGTTATGATGATATAAGGGTGTGAGCACCCATGTTCTTGAATCATAGTGATAAGATGATTAAGAATTGATATCCAGTTGATAACTGATATGAGTTATACTTGTACATTTCGTATTCTTCTGCTATAGCCATGTTTAGTACTTGAATGTTTGGAAACATGTATGATGCTAAGAGAATATTGATACGTACCTAATAATCAAGTATAATCATACCATGTAGAGCCCTGATCATAGATCCATCATTATCAGAATTTAAATAATAGTGAAACATGTTTTATAAAGGGAACTCCTGGATCACATACTTTAGAGTATGTGGGAGTATATGGAATAACTGATAAAAGTTAAGCTTGATAGGTTTCATATAGAGGTGATCAGATCCAGGTAAGATTTATAATGCTAATTGCATTAAGAACACTTGTTACCTATAATTCAAGAGTATAACTAAATGTCATGTTATCTGGTAAGTGATAACATATGAGCTTGATAGGTTGAATGAGCCACGAGTAATATGATTTGTTGATCTTCAAAGGTCATATTATTTAGATAACCAGATAAAATGAGATGTTACTTGGTAACAAATGCTATGATTAGTCCAGGGGTTTGAACTCTCACATTCCGTATTTCATATTAATAAGATGGTTAGGGATTGATATCCCAATATTAAAAATATGAGGTATGACCTAAACCAAAGTGTTTCTATGTGAAATTCTATTACGGAATAATCCTATGAAAAGCTTAACTACAGACTAATGGGTTATGAATGTAAATAACCCTTGTATTACATAAGTAATGTTAAGTCTGATATCATATGTACAAGTTATGCAGATATGTTGTGGAGTTGGAATCCTAACACTTTGGGAGAAGGAGTATGGCTACAGGCCATCCTTTCCCAAATAATAATGCCAGGCAATGGATATATGATCCAAGTCTGAAGGGAGTTAGTGATGTGATAAGTGACATGTGATTTTATCAATTTATAGTTGCATTGCTTCTAGTAGAAAGAATAGTTTAATCTGTTAAACATTGTTTTAACTACTCTCAAATATACATAACTTCTTTGTGTACATTTATTCTCTTATGATGCAATAATTATGCTTCTGGCAAAGAGTTATATCTCTCGCTGGGATGATTTTTATAATTGTCTCACCCCGTAGATTTCAACCTTTAGGTGGACGTGGGCGAGGAGGCAGAAATCCTTCAATAGGTGAAGGGCAGCATCAGCAGTACCAAGGACAGCAGTGAAGCTTCAGGTGGAGGCATTGGCTGCTATGTCATGTGTAGATAGTGTTAGAGTCCTATATGTCGTCTCTGTACTCTCAGGTCCTCGGAGTAATAGTTAGTGCTTTCGAGTTTTTGGTATAGTCCTTAGAGACTTTTGTATCTTGCCTTATAGAGTTTTACTGATGGATCAGTTGTAAACAACTTATCATGTTGCTTTATGAGAAAGCTTTACCTTTAAAGGATCTCTTCGTAAAAAGTTTAAAATTTTTAGTGATTTCTGGTAATCTGATGCTTAGTGAACGCTTCCGCATTAGTTAATCTTGTTTTCTCGATATAGACGTTTCAATGCTAGTGCATAATATGAGGTACCAAACATATGTGGGTTAGGTTAGCCAACTAGAAACTAAAGGTTAGGTTCCATATATTCATTTCATCATCATATGAGGGTTTATAGATCTAGGGTATGGTTATATTTCCATGTAACCTTAGCTAGGGTTTATACTTGAGTTACTCATTGTGAATGAAATTAATGTTCCTTAAGAGTACAAATGAGTGTACTAGTGTTTATATGTATCCTTGTTTGGCCAAAACTAAAGGTCTAATTATACAAGTATCACATTCAATGATAGAGTCAAGATTATGGGTTTTGGTATGTTACAACACTTCACCCCTTAAAAAGGATTTCTTCCTCAAAATAAAAGCATACATACACTACTAACCAACTACTTTTCACCCCTTAAAAATATTTATCCTAATCAATTAAACTGCATAAATACACTACTAACCAACTACTTTTCACCTCTTAAAAAGATTTATCCTAATCAATTAAACTAACTCTTAAAGGCATTACATATATAGATCCATTTAAAGAATTATGTCAACTAGGTGTGTTTATGAAGTTTATAAGTAATGTCTCCAACTAAAAGATTTTATCCACCTAGGGTTGAGTTTTAGGTCCCATCACTATAAGATTTACTCATCAAGATCCTAATGTGCATCTCATATAATTTGAAATCTTTCTTTCATCACCTCATAAACAACTTAGATAAATTCTAGGATGAACATCCCATTTATAGGATTTCCATGTGAGGTAGGGTTTTACTGAGGGAGATAAAATTGAAGTAGTCAAAATTTGATTGCTTTGTCTCTGATACCATCTCCACAAGCAAGATGCATCATACGATCATTAAAGTCAACCAGTTAAAAGTTAGGGATTCATTTAGTTCAAATCCTGGAATTAGGGTTACCACATGGGTTAGGATGACCAAGATAAAAATTAGAGTCCAGAAAGCATATCCAGAAAAATGATAATATAATAAGATCGATTTAAGTAAACTAGACCCAAATAGGTCAATAAAAACATCAAAGGGGGGTTTCAATATATTAGTACCTCATAAAGGTTTAAGATAGAGAAACAAGAGAGTCATTTCTCAATATGACTCATGGGAAATGCAACATACATCAAAAGAGATAAAAATATATCAGTTTCTTGATATGATTACGGAGATGCAACATACCTCAAAGACACAAGTCAAATTTAAAGGTTCAAATCCTAGATCCAATCAAGGTACTTATTCACGTAGTATTGAATTATATATACAAACCATTAATTAGTATATATATTGTAAACCCTAAATTACCAAATCTTATTATTATTGGATTAGAGTTGTAAATTATGTTCATTTGGGTAGCGAATATTTTTTTGATTCTAGTGAATATTTATTTGTATCTTTCATATAGGTAGATAATTAGTATGAATTATATGAGAGTATACCATTCATATAAACTGTAAAACAAATCAACGTGGAAAAATGACTCTCATACCCATACATCACGCGCTAGATCATAGCCTTGTAAGTGGGTTTACTGGTCAATGATCTGGAAACAAAGACACATGATTAAAATGAATAACGTAAGGAAAAAGACATATCTTCCCATGCTATGTGTAACAAGATTAAAATTGAAATAGGGACACAAATGAGAAATCCCAATAGTCATCTTCTAAATATTAAAATTGAAACTGGGGCACAAATGAGAAATCCTAGTAGTCATCTTCTTATCGTCTCTCATTTATGTGATGAGAACACATGAACACCAGAGTTTAAACTCAAGGCTCAAAATCTCGAGCAAGCAATCAATGACACCCTAGGTTCTAATTCCTAACTTTGTCTCACCCTTCCAATCTCGAAGAACCATTGGTCAAGGTGTAAGACATTGAGATGCATTTGGATGCCTCTCTGTCATAGTTGTAAGTAGAAACGAGAACAAAGGAACAATCAAGAAAAAACAAGAACAATACAACCATTCTAGTATCTTAAAAGCTCCACGTTGATAAGGAAAATCTAGAGTAATAAAGACTATGGAAAAACAAGGGGCAAGAGCCAATATTTCATCATTGGTTTAGAATACCACAAGAATGATAGAAGAAGGGAAAATGAGGGATACCTTGAATTAGGGGAAACATGTGGCTGAAGGAGTTTCTCTAGATCAACATGATGCATATGGGAGATGTTCCAGATATTACAATAGTGAGAGACACTTGGGGAAATTTTATGTCCTCAAATTTTAGTAAATTTGAAATACATAAATATAAGATTTGATTGAATAAGCAAATTCTCCAATCAAAGTATTGATGAAGTCATCTTTGTGGCATGGGTGCAACCCATGGCCCATATAACGGTCCATAAGACTATTTGCTTTGCAAATACAACTTTGTGGCACAAGTTGAAGAAATAAGATATTTCTTACATAAATATATAGTAATGGCTTTATGAATTGTTAAATAATAGAAATATGAGATAATATGTAAGTTTTTAAAAGAAAATAAGATGTGTGGTATTCTAGATAATTAATGGAGTGATTGTCTAATCTAGTTTGGCAACATATGTTGTGAGGCACCCAGTGGTATCATTTCAATATGAATTTTGGAGTATTTAGTGATAACAACAAAAAGGAAGAGAAATCTAGAAATTCAGAGGAAAAGGATGTTCCATGAGATAATGATAATTGATTTAAGGAATATATCAAAGATAAAGAGAAAAGGAACAATCTAGATTTCAAGTCACGGGGAGTGGAGAAATAGTTTAATGATCAGAACATCCAATATGCATTGATAGGTATATATTTTTCTTTATGGCTTTTTGTTGATGTCTATCAAGTAAAGCTGGTAATTTAGTTGAAGAAAACACTTGAAGAACAAGAGATGAATATACATGTTTCTAGGTTAGGAGCCTATTAAATAATTGCTTCTTTACAACAACACATCCTTCTCATAATCATGAGAGAGAGACACTAATGGAAAAGGTCATACTTTTTTTGGTCAAGCGATATACACATGTATATTTAGCCAAGAAACAAAAGAATCGGTAAATTTTTAATGCTAGGATGGATATGAATCTTGGATAATGGGAGACTAGTTGATGGTTCCCTTGAATGTAGTATATATGCATAGGTAAGGTCCTACCCATAACCCACATTGTTATTCCTAGGCTTGACGTTGGCACCCTAGGTTTTGCAATGGAGAAAGGAGGACTCCCAGAAGAGGAGGATGGTGGCTTGCCTATAGAAAGAGGGGCCATGATTAGACCTAGTCCTAACTACCATTGATAAAATGTATAATAGGGGAAGAATAATAGCCAACCGGGACGTCATCAAAGCATCGACTGGAACCCTAGCCACACACAGGGAAGTCATCCAAGTGTTGTGAGGCAGAGACCTATCCATCATGGCCTAGTTTGGGCCTCACAACATTACTCATGGAGGATCCTACTGCACTAGTCTTGCATCGGCCAAGAAACACATTTTGTTGATGGAGAAGGTTAGAGGAGGAGGAAGGTCCAAGCGGACTGATATGAGATGAAGGATGTGTCTCCATGACAACAACCATGACAGGTGGGTCGCGATGATGGAGGAACAAGGTCAGATCCCTCCTGAAATGCTATCTTTGCTTAAGCGCCCTAGGCAACTTCTTCTCCTTCACCCATCCACATAGAGTAAAACACCTCATCCTCTAGCTTCTTGGGTCTTAGAGAATACCAACGACGGGTGGTCGTGACCGTGCTAGGGTGGCAATGCCCTATGGTGTGACCCTGCCAATGGTGTTACACACTATTCAATTGGAGTTTGAATAGATGCAACCCCACAGACAGAAGCACATAGTCGATTAAACTTTTAAAATTTATAAGGGCCAACACAGACACACCTACTTCTACTCAAGCGCTAACCCACAAGCGCATGAGGTCATGTCGTAGTATAGGTAAGGAGGAAAGTATAGGGTCGGTCCACATGGAGAAAAGGGGGCACTAGAGCTAGGTTAATTTTTGCTGCTAGGTTCCTACTATGGAGACTAGGGTTAAGGGTTTGAAGGTTTTTTTGATTGATTACACTAAGTTGAGAAAAAAATTAAGTAAAGGAAGGTAAACAAGAACATAACCTAAGTTAATCCTAGATAGTTAATTTTACTAAGAAAGAAAAGGTCTACACCATACTAAGCTAGAAAATAGGGCAAAAGAGCAAGTAAAGACCTAAACTAGCAAGAATAAAGAAAGAACAGGGCAATAAGCTATCTGAGCAAGAAAAGAGCTAACTAAGCTAACACTAGTTAAGCAAGATGGAAAGTAGGGTTTTAAAGAAATAAAGGGGTGTGCGGGTTGTTCAGGGGATGCACTTATCAATTATGTTGGGGGTGACATATGAACATAATGATTTCATTTAGATTAGCAAACCAAACAATAAGTTAGAGTCTAATGAATTATCCTAAGCTACTAACTGGCCATGGATATGCTATGTTGTGTATAGGGGAACTAGTCCCTAACACCCCCTACTTCCATTGTGAGGCTCAATTGGGTTAGGGTTTAGGTGTAATTCAATTAGAGTCTAAACAAGTCTAGGTTTCTAGTTTAGATGATCTTAGGATGATTAGGGGCTGAGGTTAGTAATGGGAGTGGAAGTGCGGTTTTAGGCCTCCCATCACCCACATTCTAACCTTGAGAAAGCTCCATGCTAAGAATACCAAATTCATCTAAACTAGCTACTTAGATCTCTCAAATAGGGTTAGGAGAATTGATTAGCATGTTGGAGGATGGGTAGCTAGCTAGGGATCCAAGAATTGGACCTAGAAGCAAATCCCAAAATTCACACATATAAGCAATTTCCCTAAATTCCTAATTGATTTTAAGCACAAACCAATAAGAAATTTATGAAGAGTGAGATAGAAATAGAACATAGTAATTAGCAAATGAAATTATAATGTTTACATATCATTTCCCCCCAACATGGTATCAAAGTAACATTTTTACACCCCAAACAACCCACCCATGGGGCCTAGATACTCATAGCAATGCAAAATACAAAAAGAAAGGAGAAAGAGATAGAAGAAGCCATGGAGCTCGGTGTAGATGGAGAAATCCTCCACTTCATCTACTGTTGGAAGTCTTCCTCTCTCCTCCAAGGTGCAATGGCATGGGATGATGGTGGGATAGGGGAAAAACACTAGGAAACTAGGGTTTAGGTGGTGGATATGGTGAAATGGAGTGGAATAGCCAAGGGGGAAAATGGGGAGCTAAGAGGTGGTAGAAGGTAGCTAATCTCGTGCTGGAGCTGCCACCTAGGTATATATAGGTGTGGGGGAAGCACTAGGTCATGTAGGGGTAGTATGGGAAATGCAGTGTAAAAGTAGCTAGGTTTTTGTAGGTAGCACAGCCGTGGTGGTCACCACGTCCGTTGTGGGGAGGGATGAGAATGGTCGTGGTGGATGGGAATGATCGTGGTGAGAAATGGTGAAAAATCACAGGGACTTGGTGGATTTTGTATTGAAGGTGGCACAACCATGGTGGTCACCACGACCGTGGTGGCTTGAAATGCACAACTCCTTCATTGCTCCATGACTGTTCTGCCTCTGCTGTCACACAGTCATGCAAGGTGGAACGACCGTTCTGGGTCAGTTCATCACGGCCATTCTAAGTGGCACGACCATGGTGATTCTAACTTTGCTTGGAGATGGCTCTATTGATTTGCAAGTGTGCTAGAACGGCTGTTCTATGGTACCACGGGTGTGATGGCCTCTAGATTAGCACTTTTACTTCTTTCCTTGGATTTTCTTGGACATTTTTTCTTCAATGGATCTTTGGTCACTAGGGGTAGGTTGAGGAAACACCAAACTTCACTTTAGGTCTTTCCAAGGGTAGATAAACCCTAGGATCACTCCTTGTCTCTCTCTCTTCCATCAGGTGTGGTCCAAATGCCTGAAAAACATGCAAATAATGTCCATAAGTGCATTTTATACAAATATGCATATTGAGGGGAATAATATGTAATATAACATGTATAAATGTGATTGAAATGCAATATGACACAATATGAAGCCCTAAAATAGGGCTGAATTACCACCCCAAACTTAAAACATACTTGTCCTCAAGTATGCTCCAACTCAATCTCTCTACAAATTTTCCACAATCAAGAAATGACAAATGTAATGCAAAAGATGATTATTTCTTAATGGGATCAATAATGACTAAGTACATGAATTCCACCTCTCTCCTCTCCTTCTTTCACAAACCAATCATGAAAAAAGCACAAAGCATATGAACTTCAAATATAGTGCATAAAACACACAAGCTATCCATATTTCTTTCATGTAGTTCAGGGTAGACTGTTTCATGATGGCATTAATCAAGGATGACTAGGAGTGTTGTTTCACCTTCATACATTCAACCTTATGTTTCAAATCACACCAACTGACCCACGTGGCTGTGGAAAGGGCAAAATGAGCTAGTTTTGATGTTTCCTAGCTCAATGGGTATGCAAATGGAAGAAAGGATTGAGGTAAGCTTTTGGAGTGCTTTTACACACTCATCTTTTCTTTATTTAGATGCTCTTAAATAGGAGAATCTTTTATTTTCTTTTTTGCATTTTCTTTTTCTTTTTCTTTTTCCTTGCCCTTGGAGTAGATAGGGCAAATGGTGATGAGAGTGAAGCAGTGAGATGTCAATGTGGCCACCCCAAACTTTTGGAGGTGGCCATAGCTGATGTGTGCACTTTGGCATCCATTCATGAGGTGGAGGGGTAAGAATATGATGAGTGAAGAGTTGGGTCAAATAGGGGTCACTGACATGATTCTCAACATAAGGTCATGCATGAAAATTAATCCAACACTTCATCCAACAATTTCACACCACATGAATGAACAACTTGAAATGGATACTTCTATCAAGTGATTTCATAAGCACTAAGCGCTCATAGCTTGCTCAAGTCATAATTCAACCAAAACATTCAAAAACACAAGAGAGGTGGCATGCATGTAAAAAGTCAAGAATTGGTACCATTTAGCAATAAACAATTATAATTCACTTGCATTTGTCAAAGGTCTTCATTTTTAATCCAAAAAGTAGAGATTGGGTCAAAATACACTTTTAGGCAAGAAATATCAAATTTGGGCAAAATTGGCCAAAATGGTGCCAAGTTGCCTTCAATCACATCTAAGCCTATATTATTGAACATAAAGCAGTAAAAAGAAAATTCTAGCTAAACATGAAAAAATTACCAAAAATCTACATGATATGCAATGCATGGAAAAAAGAGCAACATTTTTGAAAATTTCACAAAAATGACAAGAAAGTAAACTACATGACATGCAGGTAAGAAAATCAAGTAAATTCTAAACTAAAGCAAACAAAAGATAACAAACAAAAGTAAATGGCAGGTGAAATGCAAAATGAGAAAAGGGCATACCGCCCTACCACCCCAAACTTTTGAATCATGTTGTCCTCAACATGACACTAAAGTCTAGGAATGATAGGGTAGATGATCACTATGGGTGGTGGTGCTCCTCATTGTGGTGGAGGGCGCTAGTGGTAGGATCCCCAATAGTCTGATTGTGGAGGCGGGTAGTTATCCTAAAATGCTAATAGTGAACTCCACCAATATTCCCCACACTGGGGGTTCCTCTGGGATTGGGCATGCTGGAACTGATATAAGTGGTTGACCTGATAATGCATCTGTTGATGATCTAACCACATGGCATCCTGGGTGCACTGGAAGCCCTCCTGTGTCCTCAAAATACCCTTTTGGGTGTTCAATATGCGATCATGAGTGCTCTGGATGCCCTCCAACTATGCATGTATGGTGGACATGTCGTATGCGTTCACTGTGGGCTACTGCTGCTATTGTGATGTATCTACCTCACAACACCTCACCCTATGATTCTATCACTCCTCAACTGGCCTCCTCCTCTTGGTGGTTGCCTATGACTCTCTAAGCCCCTCAAGCAGATCTTTAGGCTGCTTCTGCCATGTATCTCTAGGGTGATCCTCTTCCCACCTCCTCAAGATGTCTAGAAAGTCTGGAGATGGACCACATCACTCTAGGAGAGGTGTGGCATGGTAGGGGAGCTCTAGTGAAACCCCAACATAAGGAGGGTTGACCTGGTAGAAAATCTTCTAATCAACCACTGATATCATCGATGAGCGAGTCAAGTAATGTAGGTCAACTAGCTTTCCTCCTTCTGCCTTTATATAACTAGATACCTAATGTCTTAGGGCCAAAGCAATGAAAGTTACAATCCATCCCATGATAAAAGGATTCTTGCTCTTGGACATGATTGTCTTCATATGATCACTGATAAGTGACCCCATATTTACAACCTTTCCCTATACCATCCATCCCAATACAAAAAGGTCTTTCCTGGTGCATCTGCCTTGATTCTCATATCAGGTGAAGATGGTATTCGCCAAGACCTTCTAAATTTATCTTAAGATATTGTGGATCGGTCTAGTCTTTGATTTACCCGCCACAAAATTGCTTTTCCCTATGAGTTTCTTCCACATTGCAGCATAGTTTGTAGTGGTTTCCCTATTAGTGATTCCTCGATCAAGTGACGTTGTTGCCTCGGGAGTTGGAGTAAAGATGCCATTCAGAAAGGATGCGGTGATGAGGTAGGTGCTACTCCCCAAGGTGACACTAATGGCGTCCTGTGAGACCTTCTCTAGTGTTGCAAAGAATTGTTGTTGTAAGCTCTACATAGGTCTCATGCACTGTGGTCAAAACCTCAACTAGCCCAACGGGCTCCATGATATCCTGAAAAAAATTCAAGATGCCCAAAGTTTTCATCGTTTCCTGGCACACGTAGCGAGTGGAAATCACTCAGTGTGTCAAGCACTCTAGGTGCTTGGGATTCTTCCCTTTCTTGCTCTGACTGCCAGGTGCTGCCTCATGATGCACTTCAGGTGCATCATCTTGTTGTGCATCTGGAATTGCCTCATCTATATCATCTACCAGTAGTCGTCGTCGTGCTCTCAGCTGGTGCTGTAGCTACGATGCCATAACGTCGAAGGTAGTGCAGCTGAAAATGACGGCCAAGCTATCAAAACTGATGGCTGAGCTTCTGAGACTGATGGTCAGGTTGTTTCCCTACCTCCGTTGGGTTGTCTAGAAGACTCCTCCATCATGGGATCCACCACTGCAGCTGCATGGGGTGATTCCCCTTGTAAACCAGAGGCTGTCGACGGTGTCGGGAGGGCAAGAGGTGTCGATGGAGATGAGGAAGATGCGTTCTTGGGCCGACGTCCATAGGAAATGACCTCCTTGGTCTTAGACACAACCTTCTTAGCCATTTTCTTCATTTTGGATCAAAATTGGTGGAGAAAAATAGGATCTTAGGTTTTCTCCAAAGAACATGGCTGTTGGGGCGGTTTGGAGAGAAACATATTGTTTTATGGATGAAAATGGGTGGAATATGGAGATTAAGGTAGTGGAAATGGTAGGGGATTGACTGGAGATGGATTGGGGGGGATTTGGTGGAAATTTGAGGGTGGTGGTGGCTGGGAGGTGTTGCACGACCGCTGTTTGCAAGGAACGGTCGTGGTGTTTGTGGAGTTGCAAATAGAAATGATTTGTGATTTGTGCAAAACACTAACTTAAGTGCTAGAGTCGGGCTACAGCACGGCCGTGCTGCACAACATGGCAATGGTGGCTTTCCTATTGCACGGTCGTGGTGGCCCACATGGTCATTCTGAGTGGATGGCTACACAGTCATGCTGCCTTGCACGATCATGGTAGGTCTGTTCTTCAATTTCAACTTCTTTGATTTTTTTCTCGATTCCCCTATTGATTGTGAATGCACCACCACAGTCGTTCCATGTCACCACGGTCGTGGTGAGTACTGCGGCTGTTGATTTCAACTCGAATCTCATCAAACATCAAATCTTTGGTTAAAAATGTTTTTTCATGGATTACTTGTCAAAATTTCATTAAATTTCCCTAATTTCAACCTATTTTCACATGCACATGTTAAAATGAACAAAAACTATTAAAAACAAGTGTGTATGTTTTCTTGGAAAATTATAAAAATAAAGAAAAAGTATCAAAAATGGAAGGTTGGGTGAAAAATTCCCAAACATAGGTGGGTTGCCTCCCATAAAGGCTGAGTTTCATGCCTTCAGTTGGGCTTGTTGGAGATTCTTCAATCATTCATCCATTTGGCTTTGCTCATGTGCCCATTCTTGCAATAAATACATCTCTCATTTGCATTCAACCTATGTTCCTCATCCCTTTTATTACCAAAGCTGTCATCAAATCCTCCATGTTGTCCTTCTTCTCTTGAATGACCAATCAGACTCTTGAAGTGACCATATCCAATATCCTCATTTCGAACTCTCCGATTTAAAGACTTGTATATGTTGATCTTTATCTTCATGTCCATGAAAGATACTATCATTATGCCACTATGAACATGTATCTCGGCATCAGCTCTAGATAAGAATGGTCTCCCCAAGATGATGGGGATCTACCTATCATTCAACTCCATGTCCAGAACAATGAAATCATCCAAGAACACTACTGCTCTTTCCTTGTCAATCATCACCAAGACATAATCCACTCATCCTCTAGGCACTTTTATGGAGCGATCCTCCAATTGGAGAGTGCAATGTGCCAGTTTCAACTTGCCTAAACCCAGCTCAACATAGACAATGCATGGCATCAAATTCACACTGGATCCCAAATCAAGTAGGGATTTTCCTATGTGATGTCCCCCAATGTATCTAGGTATGATTGGGGCTCCTGGGTCTTTCCTCTTCATGGGGAGTCAGTGCTGGAGAATAGAGCTCACTTGTTCATTCAACTTCACTTTTTTTTAATTCTCCCCCTTGATCTTCTCTTTACAGTGCATAAGTTCTTCACAAACTTGGCATATGATGGGATTTTCTTGATAGCATCCAATAATGGATGTCGACCTTCACTTGGCTTAACACCTCAAGAATGTCAACATTGTACTTTTGTCTCCTCCTTATTTCCGGTGGTTCATCTAATGCCTCAATGAATGGTGACTCACTTGCTTTGTCCTTGCTTGCATCAACATGAAAATGTTGTGGCATGCTAGTAGATGGAACACTAGGGATGGTGGAACCTGCAAATGGAGTGTGAGGTGGAGCACATGGTATCCCAAAATCAATAGAATGTATCACAAAATCATCTTCGACCATCTCAATCACAATATCACCACTTGGCTGCTTTTGCTTTGCTTTATCAACCTTTCTTTGACAAGCGGACTGCTCAAGAGACTTTCCACTCCTTAGAACAGTGACAACACTTCCTTGCTCATGGTGGAGAGGGGGAGCTAGTTGTGGCTGTAGAGGAGGTAGATGTGACACTTGGTGTTGAAATTGAGGTGGGGGGAGAATTGAGGTTGGAAGGTGAATTGTTGAGAAATTTGTGGTAATGGAGGGGGATGTGGAGTATAAGGCTTGTGATCACCTTTAAAGTGGTAGATGGGATGCACTTGCATGGGAGGTGAACTATATAAAACTTGTGAAGAGGGCATTGGTCCACTTGCTTCGTTGAAACTTAAGATGGGTTTTGAAGACAATTTTTCTTCTTGGAGAGCAATTATGAAAGATAGCTACTCTATCCTCTCTTCAAGCCTTATCACATTCATTTGTATGTCATCAAATCTCTTTAACCTAGAGATGACCTCTTCCTCAAACCTTGAGTTGTATCTTGGACTTTGTGGTTCTTGGTAGGTATAGGAGTGAGGTGTCTTCTCTTCTTCACCATAACTCAATAGAATTGACAAGGTGGAAAGGAACATTTGTCACCTGGTTCTTCATGAAACTCACCATGTCACCAAGAATCTTCATCACTTGCGGGTGTGAGACATTATGAGGCAGACATGTCACACTAAAGGCATATCCCCCGTCATTCATCATATTAGAAGCTCAAATTCTTGACCCTTCAGCCAGTTGCTCAAACAAAGGCCATATCTCCTCAGGTGGCCTAGCCATGAAAACTCCTCCACAAGAAGAATCCATTATATCTTGGTCCTTTAGAGATAGACCGAGTAGAAAGATTGAACTAGATGCCACAAAGGGATCTCATGGTGCAGGCACTCTCTCAAAATCTTCTTAAATCTCTCCCATGCATTGTTAAACTACTCATTTCCCATTTGACTAAAACTTATCACGACACATCACATTTGTGTTAACCTTTCTATAGAGTAGAATTGCCTTAAGAATGCATTCTTCATTGTTTCCCAACTCATGATATCCCTCCTTGAGTCATACCAATCTTTGGCTCTATCTTTGAGGGAGAATGAAAACAAAGTCAATCAGATTGTATCATCACTAGTCGTCAGCGTCCTAAAGGAGGAGCATACTTCAAGAAAGGAGTCCAAGTGCTTGTAGGGGTTCTCACTCTCTGAGCTGTAGAAGATGGGAAAGAGCCCAAGAAGTCCTGGAGGGATGGAGAATTGCTCTCCTGGCATTTGATCAACCCTGCTAGCAATTGGTGATTTGTAGTTGCTAGGCATGAAGTAATCTTGAAGTGGCTTGTGGGGTGCATTTTGGCCTACCATCTTGTCTTTTCTCGAGTGTCTTGTCACATGCACAAAGCACAACCAAACAAAATAGGGCACGTTAGAAAACCAATATACACAAAGAATGCAAAGAATAAATAATAAATAATAGCAATGATGAGGGCAATGGGAAAAATCAAAGAAAAACTAAGTAGATAGGATGAGCGCCTTTCTCCCCGGCAACGGTACCAGAAAGCTTGGTGTGTTTCTCAAATGCAACAAAAAAGAAACTGACAAAAGATGGTGCCAAAGGGGAGAGTCAACACCACAACTACTAGGTAGTTATGGCGCTTTCTATCCTCGACAACAACACCAGAAAGCTTGGTGTGTTTCTCAAATGCAACAAAACAAACTGAGAAAAGACAATGGCAAAGGGGAGAGTCAACACCACAACTACTAGGTAGCTATGGCACTTTGTATCCCCGACAACGGTGCTAGAAAGCTTGGTGTGGCCCTGCCAATGGTGTTACACACTACTCAATTGGATTTTGAATAGATACAACCTTGCGGACAGAATCACACGATGGATTAAACTTATAAAATTTATAAGGACCTACACGGACACACCTAGTTCTACTAAAATGCTAACCCACAAGCGCACGGGGTTGTTTCGTAGTATCGGCAAGGTGGCAAGTATAGGGTCGATCCATAGGGAGAAAATGGGGCACTAGAGCAAGGTTAGTTTTTGGTGCTAGGTTCCTACTGTGGATACTAGGGTTAAGGGTTTGAAGACTAAGTTGAGAAAGAAAGCCAGTAAAGGAAGGCAAACAAGAACAAAACCTAAGTTAACCCTAGACAGTTAATTCTACTAAGCAAGAAAAGACAAGGCGGACAATAAAAGGTCTACAACACTAAGCTAGCAAATAGGGCAAAAGAGCAAGTAAAGACCTAAACTAGCAAGAACAAAGCAATAATAGGGCAATAAGCTATCTGAACAAGAAAAGAGCTAACTAAGCTAACACTAGCTAAGCAAGATGGAAATTAGGGTTTAAAGCAATAAAGGGGTGTGTGGGCTGTTCAGGGGATGCACTTATCAATTAAGTTGGGGGTGACATATGACCATAATGATTTTATTTAGATTATCAAACCAAACAACAAGTTAGATTCTAATGAATTATCCTAAGCTACTAACTGGCCATGGATATGCTAGGTTGTGTATAGGGGAACTAGTCCCTAACACCCCCTACTACCCTTGTGAGCCTCAATTGGGTTAGGGTCTAGGTTTGATTCAATTAGAGTCTAAATAAGTCTAGGTTTATAGTTTAGATGATCTTAGGATGATTAGGGCTGAGGTTAGTAATGGGAGTGGAAGTCAGGTTTAAGGCCTACCATCACCCACATTCTAACCTTGAGAAAGCTCCATGCTAAGCATACCAAATTCATCTAAACTAGCTACTTAGATATCTCAACTAGGGTTAGGAGAATTGATTAGCATTTAGGAGGATGGGTAGCTAGCTAGGGATCCAAGAATTGGACCTAGGAGCAAATCCCAAAATTCACACATATAACAATTTCCCTAAATTCCTAATTGATATCAAGCACAAACCAACAAGAAATTTATGAAGAGTGAGATAGAGATAGAACATAATCATTAGCAAATGAAATTACAATGTTTACATGTCATTTCCCCCCAACATGGTATCAAACTAACATTTTACACCCCAAACAGCCCACCCATGGGGCCTAGCTACTCATAGCAATGCAAAATACAAAAAGAAAGGAGAAAGAGATAGAAGAAGCCATGGAGCTCGGTGTAGATGGAGAAATCCTCCACTTCAGCTGCTTCTGAACATCCTCCTCTTCCTCCAAGGTACAATGGCATGGGATGAAGGTGGAATAGGGGCAAAACTCTAGGAAACTAGGGTTTTGGTGGTGGAAATGGTGAAATGGAGTGGAATGGCTAAGGGTAAAAAATGGGGACCTAAGAGGTGGTAGAAGGTAGCTAACCTCGTGTTAGAACCACCACCTATGTATATATAGGTGTGGGGGAAGAAATAGGTCAAGTAGGGGTAATATGGGAAATGCAGTGCAAAAGTATCTAGGTTTTTGTAGGTAGCACGACCATGGTGGGATGGGGTGATAATGGTCATGGTGGATGGGAATGACCATGGTAAGAAATGGTGAAAAATCACAGGGACTTGGTGGATTTTGTACTAAAGGTGGCACGACTGTTGTGGTCACCACGGCCGTAGTGGGGCTTGGGTAGCATGGTTGTGGTGGTCACCATGGCCGTGGTGGTCACCACGACCGTGGTGGCTTGAAATGCACAACCTGTTCCTTGCTCCACGACCGTTCTGCCTCTGCTGTCACACGGCCGTGTAAGGTGGTACGACCGTTCTGGGTCAGTTCACTGTGGCCATTCTGAGTGGCATGACCGTGGTGATTCTAACTTTGCTTGGAGATGGCTTTATTGATTTGCAAGTGTGCTAGACCGACCGTTCTATGGTACCACGAGTGTGATGGCCTCTAGATTAGCACTTTGACTTTTTTCCTTGGATTTTCTTGGACATTTTTGCTTCAATGGATCTTTGGCCACTAGGGGTAGGTTGAGGAAACATCAGACTTCACTTTAGGTCTTTCCAAGGGTAGAGAAAACCTAGGATCACTCCTTCTCTCTCTCTTCCATCAGGTGTGGTCCAAATGCCTGAAAAACATGGAAATAATGTCCATAAGTGAATTTTATACAAATATGATTATTGAGGGGAATAACATGTAATCTAATAGGTATAAATGTGATTAGAATGCTATATGACACAACATGAAGCCCTAAAGTAGGGTTGAATCACCCTACAACAGGGCCAACGATGGCATTCTTTCAAGGTGTCGCACGGGCGGGAAGTAAATCTGGAATTGAATCCCTTTGTGAGGAAGAAGCATGTCCATGTAAAATGACCCAAATGTCCCTAGGATGGATACATTAAGTGGGGGCAGATCTCTTTTCCCCTGACCTGAGCCAGACTAGTAATTAAGAAAATAAAAGCATATATCCATGACATGGCGACACTCTATTGGCTCGTGTAACTTAATCTTGTGAATATTCTAGAAAATGATTGGTAACTCGGATTAAGACAAGTAATATATGCAAATTTATTAGGAGAATGAGAGAAATGTAAGTAAAATATCAATGATGCCTAAATATGATGCCAATTATAAAAGTAGTGCAAATATCTGTTAAAGAGGTGATTAATGCATATAAACCCTAGTTTTGAGGAATAGGTTGTTATTCATGTTAAAGAGATTCTTTGAGATGTGAACCAATATTATGGAATACAATGATAGTGTAGGATGATGAGGACCATAATGATGATATTTAGAGTTACTAATGTGAATAATCATGTATTTGAAGAATTAGGGTTAAAGATCCTAACTTGCTGTGTTGTTAATGAACTTAATGCGATCGAAGCAAAGGATATATGGGATATAGTACTTAAGGTTTCACCTTATGTTTAATATGCTATGGAAATAGGGTTTGAACCCTTATTCCATATTCAAATCCTGAGACAAGTCTAAACCATATATTAGGACCGGAGTAGGGTTCAATCTGATTAATATGATGGTGACAATTTAAGATTTACATACATGCATATTAATATGTTGATTGCTTGGATCTGTTGATTGGATGGATTAAATATACTTGAAGTATGTACTACATGATCTGCATGGCTCACCATTGAGGTATGTGGTTACTCTTATGACTACCCACAATATAGTTTGTTAGTGTTTTCTGAGGATTTCTTGAGGATTATTGAAATAAACTATTGAGTGTTTATTTACGATCTATTCAATTATAAGCCACTATGAGTATCACATAAATAAAGATATCATATTTTGAATGACATGCATCAAGGGGTGGTGCATACTAGCCTTAGAGAGATAGTCACACCCAAGATAACACATCAAGTATGGGTTAGAATATGCAAAAAAAAATGTCAGTTCTTATTTGCAAGTAATTGATTGATTATATGTTGTTATGTACCCTCACACTTTTGCATGCACCCCACATACACAATTTATTTTGATATTTTGATACCTACTTTTGTTTCACACCGTTTTAGGTACATGCTTAATATGAATATGTCAAGATATGATAAACCAGATTAAATTACCTAAAGGCATTAAAGCTAAGTAAAGGAGGATTAGATAGATACTTCTTCTCATATGTGCATTTATTATGTAAGAAATTCATGTAACTCTAGAGGAGAATATTGTAAACAATATTTGAATTAATGGAAATTATTTACTATTATTCATTATTTGGTTGAATCTGGATCCTTAGGAATTTTAGGTAATGGCTCTGAACTTTTTGGGTCTTTCCTTAATTGGGGGATGTTGAAAAGTGAGGTCATTACTGAAAACTTGAGGTAGTCTAGGGAGGAAACTGGAGTTGGGAAGGATGGTGGTGGAAAGAAAGGAAGAAAACGAGGAGGAAAGATCAATTCCTAGAGTTGATGTTGATATATTAGGATAGTTATATAGGGGTCTGAAATCCTAGAGATGAGAGGAGGATGAAAAAGGGAAATAGGCAAGGGAAGAATAGGAGAAAGAGAGAGAGTTTTTTCGATAGAGGTGTTGAGGGCAAAGAATCCTGATAAAATAAGATATCTAAAGATTTGGATTTTGGCAAGGAAACTAAAGCAACAACACTAGAAATAAAGGAGGAAAGATGAGGGAGATAGAATGAAGAACTCTCTAGTGCACTAACTGGCTTGCACAATCTCCTACCTGAGGTAGGAGATAAGTGAGCATTCATCAGATCCTAGATCAAGGGTTAGAAGGAACCCACAACGAAACAAAGAAACATGATCGAGATTACTTCACTCAAACATTGATAATCAGATTAACCAAAGTCTAGTTCACATTGAACAAGTATTTTTAGGATTTTCTTCTCTAATAAAACTGGGAACGCTAGGATTACACAATTAAGTTCAAGCTTGGTTCTTGGATAGTTGGGACCCAAGGAACCCAATTTGAGATTAGATTTCACTTTTGAAACTTCTTTGAATGAGTTTAAGGTTTAGGATCATTGTCTTTATATTGATTATAATATTACATCATCGTCATAAACATTCATTAATTATACTCTTATTAATTGATATCCACAGAGTAATCTTATATTATTATGCATGAATTAGGTTATTTTACTCAATTACTTGTTAAGTCCAATAATATCAACATTAACTTATATTAGGGACAATATTCTTGTCCATTTACATGAAAGATCCAATTATTATTCCATTTCATATATTAAGCACATTATATCTCTCATTAGTCATATTTTAGTCATTGTGTATGCATTAGTGAAAAAATAAGTGTATATGACTTAATAAAAGGGATTACTTACATGCTAAGCATCATTAGGTCTAATTTAATGTTTGTCAATATATCCTATGTTATTATTCCACTTGATGATGCTAATGCATCATATGAGGTATGAAACATGTTTAGGTTAGGTTAGCCAACTACAAACTAGGGTTTAGGTTCCATATATTCATTTTATCATCATATAAGGTTTTATAGATCTAGGAAGTAATTATAGTTGCATGTAACTTAGCTACCTTTATGCGTATGTTACTCATTATGCATGCAATTAATTTTCACTAGGGTATAAATGAGTGTATTAGGTTTTATGTGTCTCCTAGTTTGATCAAAAATAAAGGTCAAGCATACAAGCATTACATCCAATTAATTAGGGTTCTTAGAGTCAAGATGCTAGATTTCTATACGTTACAAGCTCTTTGAGTGGTTGATTAAGGACCAATACCTTCAAAACCACCACCACCTTTTCAATGACTGATTGATCCCAACACACAAAATATGTTTGTAAAGTTGATGCAAGCATGCTTACACTTGTGAAATAGTGTCTCGATGCATATGAATGTGGTACCACCTCATTTAGTTCAATATATAAGAAGTTCTAAAATAACATTTAGCTCCTACATCGTTTGCATGATAGCATACTTTTCATAGATAGAGGATCTAAGAGATTCATATGTATCTCCCATAAAATTGATGAATTCCATATTTTGGAGATACCATAGGATGATAAGATAGTGCATTTGATCTATATTCTCAAAGGAATTTTAGGTCACTGGTGCACAATGAAGAATTTCAAGTGATCAGGTGAGGATATAACTTAGGTTGATTTCAAAGATAGTTTAAGAGTTGTTACTTTAGTCTTATATCTAGAATAAGATCAAAATATTTGTGAACTATCATCAGACAATGATTACATTCAATGAGTATGAGGTAAAATTAATGCATCTATTACACAATTGTCCAAGGATGATGACAATATATGATGATAAGATAAAACATTTTGAAGATGGATCAATGTGGAGGTCTGATACAAGATTGTAGTTATTGAATCTAATTGAATATTATCCAATTTTATAGAAATAATTAGATATATTTAGAAGGAAATAAACATGAAGGAAGTTTTCATAAGATAATATATGAGGAAAATAGTAAAACTATCAAGGGTGTCACTTAAACGAGGGTGTGTATTCAACAACACTCCCACAATCAAAACAACAACAAATCAAGGCAGTTTTAAAAGATAATATCCACCCTCATTCAATCAAGGAGGATATATGGGTATGGTGTTTCACCTTCTAAGGCATCTAGAAGAGGATATGCATCTATAGTAGGTTTGTCAAGGAAAGGACTGATCAAAACTTGTAAAATGTGTAGAAAGAAACATATGGTTCCTTATTGGGTCCAAGCTTGAAGGGATTCTTTCAATGTGGAGGCATGTGGAATTTGAGAAAAAATTATCCACAATTACATCAAGACACATAAAGATAGAAATCACAACTAGAACAAATGTAGAGTTATAGAAAAGGATAGGATCATAGGAAGCCTCATCAACAATAGCAAGATGTAGTCAAGGCAGAGGATGGTCACATAAACATGACATGTTTATGCTTTGACATTGCATGAGGGGGTTATATCACCAAGAGTTATCTCATGCTAGAAAAAACTTTTAAAATTTAGATTTATCTATTAACATTTTTTTAATATTGTAAGACCCTAATGAAATACATTTATTTAACTCCCATAAAGTGATAAGTATTTTCAATGCCAAGTAAAGAGGTGCAATATGATCTCTAGATAGAGACACCTCTTTTTTGGCCCATAATTATTTATAAAGTATTTTCATGGATGTTTTGGGCTTGTTGAAGTTTTTTAACTCCAAGTGGAACTTTTTCCACTTGATATGTATAGGATTGAAGCGAAGCTCGGGATGTAAATCTTATATAAGTACAAGGTTCAATCTGATTGTTGCTCCAAAGAGGCACAATTATTTTAGGTAATAACTCTTGAATTTTTCAAGGACATATAAATGTTTCTCCTAATCATATTGTGTCAACAATAGTGGTAGAGATACTAATGGAACAGGGGTGCATACCATATTGTACTCGGGCCATCTTAATTTAACACAAATGGCAAGCACTACTAGGTTTTTTACAAGGTTATTTTATATTATTCTTATCACCTAGGATCCATAAGTTTCATTTCCATGCAATCATTTTTTATTAGTAGACAAGCATAATTCATTCATTCATTTAAGCCAACTCTCTGTGTCATCCTGAAATAGGCTAATATCTCATTTCAATCCTTAAAATGACTCACACACATAAAACATGTTTGATTTCATAAAACATTTAGTGTTAACTACTAACAAACTACATTTCTTTCTTGTACTCTCATTTGATACCACAACTTGTCCAATTTTACTCTATTTCCAATTGTTTGGCTTATTTGGACTAATTTAGACATTTCTAACATGAGATAATGTAGATCCATCATAATATTTTCTTCATAGATCCAAAATAGCATAATAATAATAACTAAATATTTTTTTATAAATATGAATATAGAATGAAAAATAAACAACTTGCCAACAATTTTCAATTTTATTGCCCAACATTCCTGAAAATACAAGTTGTTCAACTTATTCTTCATTAATTCCACATGATTACCTTTATCATATTTATATATCCACAATGGGATTAAATCATACACCTTAACATGTAAATATATATTTACATCATCCTAATGTTGATGATCCAAGAATCAACAATAAACAACACCACCACCACCGTCATCATAATCCATCTCTTTCACTTCATTTTTGTTACAACTTATGAAAGGCAGAGAAGAGAAGAAGTTAGAGTTCTCAAGGTTTATAAGGGAGAGATTAAGTATTTTGGAATATTTGTATAGTATGATAAATAAAAGGATATTCCTACTGTTAAACCCTATATTTACATCAATTTCATCATTAACAACAAGGTAGAACTCCAAAATAACAAAACCTTACCTATGAATTACACCCCACCTTCTCCCTATTCTCTCTCAATCTTGAGATATGGGTAGATTAATGAACTATGATAGGGTTATGGGTGTTAGGTAACTAATATAGTTCAATTAAGATCCTAGAAATACTTGCAAACAAGTCCAAGCATTTTGTTATTTTCCTATGAACAAACATAGGCTGAATTTTCCAAAAAAATTTCACTACTACATTTTTGTCCAGTAACGTCGCAGCCCATAGCGTCATTTTTACTAGAATAACCAACCTAATAGACTATTGCATCAGCTTTATCATAAAAACTGACCTTACATGTTTCCCGCAGCAAAAATTTGCCCAATTTTGGCGTCGTGTCTCGATCTATAGGGTCGGTTTTTCCAAATAACCGATGCTATAGGGTCAACAAAAAATGCAGGCACCACTTTGGAACTCTAGGGTCAATTTTTATAGATATCCAACCTTATAGATACTGACCTCTAGGGTTGGGTTTTTCAAATACCCAACCTTATCGATTATCTCAAAAATTTCGGGCACCACTTAGTCTCTAGGGTCAGTTTTTTCAAAAAACCGACCCTATATACCTGACCTGTAGCGTCGGTTTTTTAGATAACCGACCCTAGAGGTCGGTCTAATATCAAAGCTAAGCACAACGCTAGAGACCAAAGCCGTGTTTCAGTTCATTTTATTTGAGAGCACAGTGCTAAAAAAAACCTTCTCTGTCATTGTGTCCAAGGAGTCATGCCCTTCCGACGCCGCCATCGTGACCATCATGTTACTACCCCAACTGCCATCTCTGACCAGCTATGTCCGGCGCGACCAGCTATGTCTGACATCTAAAGGGATCTGCTACTTCTCGCCATCCTCGGTTGTTCCTCTCCATAGGTGCCACTGCCCTATTGTGCTCGTCCCAACACTACCCTATTGTGCTCGTCCCAGCTGCTCATCTCGGCGCTGCTCTATTGTGCTCATCCCAGCTGCTCATGCTTGTCCTGGCTGCTCCGCCAATCTGTTCTCGGTTCAACACCCGGTCTGCTCTCTATTCAACACTGGTAAGCACGACCGTGCCATAACCACGACCATTTTTATTCTTATTGTCATGCCGCGATTGACGAGAGGTTCGGAGTGAATATGTTTGTTAGGTAGCATGGCCGTGGTGATGGCATGGCCGTGTTGGGTAGCACGGACGTGGTGGCTGAGTTGCTGAACTGCATTTGTTAAAATCTTCCTGCTCCTCTAAAATTGATATATATTGACCCCTAATGCCTTACATTATAAGAGAATCGAATCGTGCATTTGTGTTGTTGCAAGTGCTATTGACTTGTTGTTGACTTGCATATATTTTTCTTCAGCCTTCAAGTAAGGTATAATATTCTCACTCTCCCAATGTGCCATTAGACTTCATTTTGATTCAAATCTTTAATACATACGGTAGCACTTGGTAGACATTCCAGAAATATGAGGGTAGACATTATGTAGTCTCAGATTGACACTTTAGGGTTTATAGATGAGATCATTGATGCATGATGTTTAACTTAATATATAAATATGACAATAATACATTTATGTATCAACTTAGAAACTCGTTCAAAATTTACTCATTAGGAGTAAATTTTGGATAGTCCCCGGTTTGGGACTGTTTTTGGATATTTAATCTCACTTAGGATATAACTGTATAATGTATGTTTAGTTTTGAAGAAAATTTTAGTAGTATTTCCTCATTTGTTCTCTGGGTACATATGTGAGTGGTTATTTTCCATTTACATTGGTGTACTTGGAGAACTTAGGGGAAATGCTGCTGAAATTTTCTTCAAAACTAAACATACATTATACAGTTACTAGTGAGATTAAATATTCAAAAATGGGATATGTGGTACACTTTAGTATAAAGGTAATTAACTTCCTATCAATAAAAACTTACATCTTATAATATCAATATTAAATGCTCACTTTTATAATTAATTTTAATGTGGTATAGAAAATGGATCGAAGTTGGATGTCTATCAAGAACCGTTATAGTCCAGAGTTTGCCAAAGGTCTTGATGAATTTATCAGATTTGCTGAGGAACATAGGAAACTACCTACAGATAGGTTATATTGTCCATGTAGAAATTGTGGTAACAATTTGAAAGTTGATACTACTGAGGAAATTAAGAATCATGTCATATGCAATGGGATCAAACAAGGTTATAATGAATGGTATTGGCATGGAGAGATATTTAATTATGGATCAGAAAATGTCGATACTAATAGTTGTGGCATAGAAGATATAGATAATGATGATAATTTCAATGTGTCTACATAGTTGTCGCGATAATGTCATTGATCCACCTTCTTTATTTGTAAACATTGTCCATGATGCTGAAAAATCATTATATAAGGGTTGTACTAAGTTCATGAGGTTGAGTGATGTGATGCGATTATATACTCTTAAAGCTCCAAACCGGTGGAGCGATAAGATTTTCTCTTCACTGTTGTCTTTGTTAAAGGAAATTCTTCCTAAAGGCAATGAGCTTCCAATTTCAACATATCAAGCAAAGAAAATAATGTGCCCAATGGGAATGGAGGCTAAGAAGATTCATGCATGTCCAAATGATTATGTGTTATTTTAGAAGGACTATAGTAATTTGATAAATTGTCTAAAATGTGGTGCATCAAGGTATAAGACCACAAATTCAGCTAAGGCTAAAAATGGCTCTCCTGTCAAGGTGATGTGGTATCTACCAATAATACCATGATTTCAACGCTTATTTGCTAATACAGAAGATGTGAAAATTTTGTTTTGGCATGGGGAGTTAAAGGCCAATGATGATGGCATCCTACAACATGCATCTGATTCACCACAATGGAAGAAAATTGATTTATTATACCCTCAATTTGGTAAAGAACCAAGAAACTTAAGACTTGGACTCTGTACAGATGGAATGAATCCCTATGGTACATTATGCAACCAACATAGCACATGGCCTGTTATGATTGTTATATACAATCTTCGTCCTTGGTTGTGTATGAAAAATAAGTATGTGATGTTGTCAATATTGATATTAGGGCCCAAGCAACCTAGAAACGATATTGATGTTTACCTTCAACCTCTAATTGATGACCTAATGAAACTATGGGAAGAAGGTGTTATGACATATGATGCTACACGTAAAGAGATCTTTAGTTTGCGTGCTATGTTGTTTTGCACGATTAATGACTTTCCAGCTTATGGAAATTTGTCTGGATATAGCATAAAAGGATACAAAGCATGTCCTATTTGTGAGGAAAATACTGATTCAATCTGACTAAAACATGGTGGTAAAATCATATATCTTGGTCATCTAAGATTTCTCCCACCAGTGCATCCTTATCGAAGGCAACCCAAAACCTTTAATGGGTCAACTAAGGAGCGAAGTGCTCCTAAACCTATACCAAGAAATGTTGTATATGATCAGGTGAAACATATTGTTAATGAATTTGGAAAGTGTAACGTCCCCGCCTCCCGGTAACCCCCAATTAAGGGATACTGAAAGGTCGGTTCCATTATCCAATTAACATGATCAAAGGTTCGACAAATAATCAATAACAATTATGAAATTCTACTAACTAACTGGAATTTGGTATAAAATTAAAACTTTACTTATCGTTGAAAACCTTGGAGATCTATCTATCCTGGTCTTGAATTATTTTATCTAATCCTCCTTACACCTTATTTCTTTTTCCACAATGTGTCACTTTACTGTTTGTTCTTTCAATTGTTGTTCCTAAAACGCCAACAAACAAAATGCTAGTCAGTATATCAAAATATACTGGTATGTGGGAACAACCAAAATGTTGCAAATATGGCTAACAATCTAATTATCACAATCAAGTTAATTAACAAGCCAATTTACACTTTTCAGTATGACTTTCTCCACCGCTTTTGCCCTAACACTGACATACCCACCTTAGGGTTTCCTTTTCCATTGACTTAAGGCCACCTTCTCAATCCCGAGCTTGGTGCCTGGGGGTCACCACCCATGGTGCCCACTAGTCATGCAATATCATAGGCCACCTTCTCATTCCCGAGCTTGGTTCTTGGGGTCACCACTCAAGGTGTCCATTGGTCTACCCATCTGGGCCTGACCTTTGGCATCATCCATCAGGGTGGCATGTAAGTGTGAGAATCCATACTTCTATTTATTAATGTGATACTCATAGTGACTTTATGATTTGCAAGTATGAACATCCAACAGATAATTTGCATTCAATGCTATTAACCATCCGATAAATCCTCAGGAAACTAAGGCGGTTATTCATAATTAACCACATACCTGATCCAGAGAAACTTAATTGTCCAAGCAATAAGGATAAAGAACAAGCAACAAGCAATCAACAATATCCTAAAATTAATGCATGGGATCCAAGTGTTATAGTTTATCCAAAACATTCTAAAGCTAGACTTGGATTCCACCTTAGGCTTTCTAAACCACATTAGGGTTTTATTAGGGTTTTTTCCTCCATAACACTTTTATCATATTAAATGCTCTCTTAGTACATAAACCCTAATTTCAACATCATAAGCCCAATTAAAGTCGATTATTTCTCTTTTATACCAAAACTACCTTCTTTATCCTTTTAAGTTATTTCAAGGTCATTAGACTCAATTATCACCTTTAGTTTCTTTCGGATTAAGAACTCATAATTCATTATGGTCTAATTCTCATATGAACTCTATTTATTATTAATTCTACCTTAATTCAATCGAAAACCCTAATTTCTATATTATGGTTATTTATCCACATATTAGGGACTTCAATGCTCGAAATAGTTTATATTCAGCATATTCCAACTTTAATCATGAAATTAGTCAATTAGAGCCATTAAGAGTCGAATTTACCAACATTAGGGTTTCGAGGCCCATTAAAGTATTATTCATGCACATTAAACTCAAAATTAAACTAATTACATGCAAATTCATCCTTTTTGTTCCTAATGTGCCCTTTCATCATTAAAAGGTTAATACTAACTCTAATCATCCAGTAAACCCTTATAAATATATTATTCATCTCAAAATAGGGTTCTTTAAACATTAACACATCAAAGTTGATATCTTCCAGTACTTTTCGAATTTCAGGAGGAATTAGCTTTTAAAAATATTTTTATTGGATTCCTCTCATTTTTCTGAGCAAAATTGATATATTATACTTATCAATCCAAGCTACAATTAATTAGTTATGATTTTTGTAATATTTCACTTACCCGGACCAATCAGGGCGCGCCAAGTGTCCTCTCCATGCAATGTAGACGCGGCTTGTCCAGGAACATTTTGAAATTACCTATTTGCCCTCGTTTAAGTTGGCAACTCTTCACTCCGCGGAGGGGTAGAACCGTCCAACCCAACATTGGTCGTCTTCCACCTCTTGACAACGTGACGCGGCTGCCCTAGGTACGTTTGGGCGCGATTCTCCTCCTCCCCCGGACCCCGACGGCGTCCGGATCCTGCTCCATCCTCTTGATCTCCCTCCGTCGTGCCTACAGGTGCCCTAATATGTGTCCACGGTGGTGGAACACGACCTGGGCAGACCTGCAACACGGCCGCCCAATGCAGCCGTGCTGCTGCTGCCACGACCAGCAAGGGTGAAAGGATACCTTCCCAAGCTCTTCGGGTCGTCGTGGAAGCAACAAGGCTCCCTCGTGACTCTCTCATGTAGCCTCATGGCCCCGAAAACACCCAGCTTTATGTTAGTTAGGGTTTATGGATAAAACCATGGAAGAAGCAGAAGAGATATGTGGGGGATCTTCAGGACTCGGCCCCCAGGTCTTATCCCTTATATAGGGGAGTGTAGTACTGCCCTGGGGTGCTTTCCCACGAAGCAACCAATCCCTCTATCAATAGGAAAGTGATTCCTTCATTAAGAAGTTAGTCTCTCTCTCTCTCATTTTTCTATAATATTCCTTCTTCCTTTGACATTAGGATTTCGAAAAACATCTCTCTTATTTTCTTTGTTTTTGGCTTTTTAACCCATTGACACGAAATCCTATTTTCCTTTAATAGAAAAATACTTTCTTTTTAGCAATACCACATAATCCATTAATAATGTATTCACATGATATTTTTATTTTTCTTTTTATAGGTATTTTATCTTTCCTCTTTCTTCATTGGGACTCCTTGGATCCCAAGAAACTCTATTATTTTGAAATCCTTTTTATTGGATATTCATTATCCTTCTAGATGCATTTAAATGCATTATTTCACATTATCTTGTTTATTTCTTCATTAAAATATATCTTTTTGAGATTTTCTCTTTATTTCTTTTTTTTTCCTTATTGGTATTCCTTTCAACATTAGGAATCCTTGGGATACGAAATTCCACCAAGGATTACTCAATTATACCTCTTTTCACTTATTTTCCACATTTCATCAATATTTTCAATTTCTTTCTTAATAAAGAAAGACTTAATTGATCTTTTCTTTTCTTATTGCTCTCTTTATGCAACTTTGGACTCCTTGGAACCCAAGGAACCCAAGAGGCACAAAATCCCTCTTTGGATTTTCCTTCTAGATGTTTCCACATTTTTCTTTTCTTGAATATTCAATTATTCATTCACTAATTAAATTCTCTTGTTATTTGGGCCCAATAGCCGATAAAGCCCACAAAAGAAACATCAAGGCTATTGTAAACGAAATAAATTTATTCGAACCAAATTATATCATTATTTGTTCAAATATCCTTAATATGAGAAATTACATTTCTCACCAAATAAACCCAAAAATTGGGGTTGTAACAGAAAGAGTTCAAGTAGTCGTACTCTCGCATGTGACAAATCTCTATACAAGAAGAGGTCAATATTCTAGAATCTTCCTTATTGGATATCTTTGGCAATTAGACACTGCATTGACGTCATGCATGTTGAAAAAAATGTTTGTGATAGCATCATTGGTACGCTATTGAACATACTAGGAAAGACTAAAGATAGCATCAAATCTAGAAAAGATTTAACATTAATGGGAATAAGAAAAGAATTATCAGTGGAGATCAGGGGTCACCGCACATATTTACCACCAGCTTGTTACAGTTTGTTAAAGTAGGAGAAAAAGAGTTTCTGTGAGTGCTTGTATAATATTAAGGTTCCACAAAGATACTCTTCTAATATTCATAGATTGGTATCAAAGAAGGATCTGAAGTTGATAGGTCTCAAATCTCACGATTGTCACACCTTAATGCAACACATTTTACCTGTGTCTATTCGATCTATATTGTCGAAGCATGTAAGGTTTGCAATCACAAGACTCTATTTCTTCTTCAATGAAATATGCAACAAAGTGATACATCTTGATACTCTCGATAAATTACAGAAAGATGTAATTGTTACTATGTGTCATCTTGAAATGTACTTTTCTCCTTCATTTTTTGATATCATGGTTCATCTTGTAGTACATATTACAAGGGAGGTGAAGATGTTGGGTCCAATTTTCTTACACTGGATGTATCCATTTAAACGTTACATGAGTGTTTTTAAAGGTGATGCTCGGAATCATTATCGTCCTGAAGGGAGTATTATTGAGGGTTATGTGGCTAGGAAGGTGATGGACTTTTACAATGATTTTTTGAATTGCAATGAAATTTCTAGCAATCTAAAAAATTCCCATGACACTGAATCTTATTGTGGCAAAGGAATTCTGGGAGGATGAGTGAAAGGTATCAGTCGTGAGTTGTGGGAACAAGCACATTTATATATTTTACACAACATCAATGAAGTTAGTAGATACATCACATAACACAATGATCTTATCAAGAGAAATCATCTGCGATCCAGTTCAATGTGGCTTGTAAGAGAGCATAATCGAACATTTATTAGGTGGATTGAAGAGAAAGTCTTTAATGAACTATCTGAATCACCAAATAATGTTGCTGAGAACATAAAATGGCTCGCCTTTAAGCCAAAAATGGATGTCATGTCATATGAAGGTTATGACATAAACATATTTTCATACTACATAAAGCGTCAAGATGAAAGTAGTGTAGTTCAAAATAGTGGGGTCACTGTTCAAGCTTGTTCGTTGTATTTTTCTAGTGCCAAAGATAAAAGACCACGTGAAGCTGAGATGTCATATTACGACATCATTGAGGACATATGGGAATTAAACTATACAAAGTTTAGAGTTCTTATCTTTAGGTGTAATTGGGTTGACAACAACAAAGGAGTTTTAGTGGATGAGTTGGGTTTCAAATTGGTGAATTTTGAAAATATTGGTGAGAAAGATGAGCCATTCATCATGGCAAACCAAGCAAAACAAATATTCTATATTGATGACCCGACAAATAAAAATTGGTCTGTTGTTCTTCATGGAAAAAGACAGTTTACTGTAGATTCTATAAATGAAGAAGAATACTATGGAAAGTATGATGATTCCAGCCCATTCTCAGTTGGTTTGCCAAGTGTAAATGTTGAAGATAACATCGATGAATATTATAAATGTCAAGACCATGCTGAAGGAATATTACTTGACTAACAACTCAACTAATACTAGAGGCATGTATTCTTTGAATTATTTATTTTATTATCATTCAAACACGTAATCTTTTAAATATACATCATATATCATGTATTATCATGTATACTTTTATCACTTGTGCTTTTATTATCACTTATGTTTCTTTTATCATGTATACTTGCATGTTCTAAAATGGCGAGTGAAGATGAACATTCTGAGCATGAGCACCATGAGGATGGTAGTGGTGATGTTAAGAAAAGTAGAGGTCCCACACTGATGCATAGGCTGCAGGAGCTCAGGGCCAAAGGGGAGAAATTGGCAGTCCAGTTTGATGTCACAGGAGCACCTATTTGGGAACATGTTAGTGCTTTCAAGCATTACGTAGGGGCGACCACGCACATTAAGGTGCCAATAGATATAGAAAATTGTCATGATATTTCTAATGCCTTATAAGACCTCCTATGGAAAGATATATCTATGAGTGTAAGTGATATTATTTTAATATGTTTTTGTTTATTGATTCTAATTTAGTTTGCTTAGAAAGACATATCCTTTTAATACAACATTATTGCTTCTTTTGCATGTATAGGATGTTTTTCATCTAAATGAAAAAGATCACAAGAAAAAAGTGCTACAACGCTGTGGTGTACGATGGAGGGCTTTTAAGACATATCTCAAAAAGGAATTTATAGATAATCCTAAACAAAAGAAGAAAGTAACATATATGTATATTTTTATAGATCCTGAGGTGTGGGAAATATTTGTTGTAGCTAGGAACACAGAAGAGTTTCAGGTAATAAAAAATGTGATGTATTGTATGAATCTTTAATTTTATACAATTAAGGAGGTGAATCTTTTTATATATGTTTGCCAAGTCTAAATTGCAATACCTCATTTTAAATGATCAGTCTATTCACGAGGCCCAAAAGGAAAGACGGGCCAAAAATGTGCATGACCATCACTTGGAGCCTGGTAGTTATGCCTTCTGCCGCCAACTACAAGAGACATAACTCTCTTCTGGAGAAGAGTCTAGTACAACTCAAGCTGGGCGTCCACCCCAACACTTGTAGTGGATTGATGCTAGAAAGAATCGAGCAGGTGAAATTTTCAACCCTGCAACTAAGGAGGTGGCACAAAAATGGTAGGTTTATCCCAAGTAAATAGTAACTTCCACAAACTTAGATTTATTTATATCTAATAGATATTATGATTTAATATTTTTATTAACTATGAATAGATTGATCTCCATGAGCAAAGGAAGGAAGGAAAGTTCATCCCAACTGGCCACATGGATGAACTATCAGTTGCTCTTGGTACGAAGGAGCATCCTAGCTGTGTTAGGGGATTAGGAGCTGGCATAGAATTCAAGTCTTATTTTGGCCCTTCACAATCTAAAAGAGGTCATGCAGGAGGTCTTACACAAGTGGAGGTTGAAACATTAGTAGCACAGAAAGTAAAAGAAATAATGTCTTCATTTCAGCCTACTCAACCTTCTCAACCTATTCATACTATGCGTCTCTCAAGTGATGAGGTACAAGCCCTTGCTCTAGTTGTAGAAGGTCATGGGAGCACTCCCAATGACCCACCCCAATAATCTGCAATAATTTTTTGTTCTATATGTTGTGTTATTAGTATGATATATATATGATATATATATATATATGATATATATATATATGATATATATATATATGATATATATATATATATATATGATATATATATATAGTTGTAATAAGTATCTAGTTTACCGCTTCATATATAACTTATATTATTTCAATTCTAGGTTGGTATGAACTGTAAACTTGCAGTGGAGGTTCCAAAATATAATGTTGTGGTAGCGGGCAAGGTATACAACCTTGGTGGTACGTTACATTGCCAATAAGTTACTGATGACATTTTTCGTGTGTCCATCCATCTTGTGTATGACGAAATGGGGGGGGGGGGAAAACCACTACCCATACCTAATCTTGAATATAGTACAGTTGAAGAAGTTGAGGGTGCTATGGTGGGTTGGCCTAGACACTTGGTTATCAATGATAAGGTATACCTTAATTCTACCATATTTTTCATATTTGACTGCATATATGAACTCGTGTAATGTAAGTATGTAATTTAATTAACAAGTTTGCAAACCAAAAAGTAAAAATTCTACTAGTCGTCCTCCTATGCCCAAGCCATCTTTTATTCCAGAATCCACATTCGATGAGTTAGGAAGTAAATGTAAATGTTTGTGTCGATACTTAGCCAACCAAAGCTCTGGATTATAAATATTGATCAATTTAATAGAAGATGCAACTGGGAGGGACTTTGACAGTTATATTTTTCTTGATGATATTATAGAGTTGTTCTGGTATGATTGGTTGAATACTTCGATAATAGAAGTATGGATAAGGTAAGGATCTATCAATATAGAAAATTCTAATACACATCTTTAGCTTATTTCTATATATGGAAATAATTTCAAATATTTTATAGCCATTTATATACCGAGACCACAAACTTTGATATAAGAAATGTTGGATTGTTAATTCCTTCAATCACTAGTCAAGTGGAGACACATATTGAGGATGTGAATGAGTACTTCTCTACTGCATTCAAATATTTTGCTAGTGAGGGGAAGGAAATTATCCTAATTCCTTTTAACGTCCAATAAGTATTATTATTCAATATAATTTTAATAATGAATAAAATTATTTATTTTAATATTTGTTTTATTCTTACTCAGAGCTAGACATTGGGAATTAGTGGTGATTGTCCCAAAATTGATGACTCTTTATTATCTTGTCCCAATGGGTAAAACAATAAGGGGTCACAAACTAAAATTGCCAACTATGGAGTAAGCATAAATTTAGTCAATGCTTCAACATGATATTTCTATTCAAAATTTCTATTTTACCAACTATCGTTTAATTGATATGGGTATAAAGGCTTTTCGTGAAGCTGGAGGACAAATACCCACAAAATTAAAGACATTAACTTTGAAAAATGTCAAGGTAGCTACTTTGACAACTGCTTAGTCTTATATGTATTAATTTTCAACTCTTATATGTCAACTCTTATAGTCTTATCTCAACTCCTGTTTATAGTAGTTTACTAACATTAAGTATAATTTGTTATTTGTAGTGTCCTATACAAAATAATGACTGGGCTTGTGGCTACTATGTAATGAAATATATGCAAGCTATTGTCAAACAAGCATCACATGACATTCATAATATATATCAGGTAATAAAGAATAACATCATAAATTTACAAGTGATTATAGTCATTTTATAAAATATTAGCATGTGCATTTTCTGTTTCAGATCTTTACAACTCAGCCTTACACACATCAGGACTTAAATGAATTCCGAGAAGAGTGGTCAGATGCTTTTCTAAATGAAGTCAATATAGTATTGGATTAAATATGTTAGCTCCATTTATGTATTTGGTTTTAGTACTCTTTCATATTTACTTTTGTATCTGACATTTAATATCATCTCAGACTTGCAATTTATCATTTTTTAAATTATGATGTGATTATGTGTAACTCAACTGAATATATGAATCATTTTTGTTATAAATGTGTGGTTTGGAATGGTGACGGTTGAGCATCAATATTCCCCTCTCCCATATCCTGATTCTTTTTGTTCTTCTGTTCTGTTTCTGTAGATTTAAAAAAAAAATGTACCCTATAGGGTCGGTTATCTTAAAAAACCGACCTTATAGGTATCTCGGCCGAGCCGCGTAGCACGGCCATGTTGCGGTAGAACGGTCATGCCGCATAGCACGACCGTGTTGGGATATGGTAGAACGGCCGTGCCGCGTAGCACAACCGTGTTGGGATATGGTAGCACGGACGTGCCACGTAGCACGACCATGCTACCATATCCCAACATGGTCGTTCTACGCGGTACGAACATTCTACCATATCCCAACACGGCTGTAGGCTCTATTGAGTCAGTTTTCTTCATACAACCGTCCTTACAGAGCATCTTTAGGGTCGATTATTAAGAAAAACCAACCTTATAGGGTCTGGTTATCAACAAGCTCAATCTATAGACTTTATTGAGTCAGTTTTCTTCATATAACCATCCTTACAGAGCATCTCTAGGGTCAGTTATTAACAAAAACCGATCTTATAGGGTTCAAGTACAGTTTCTTTTCTCGTTTGGGGTTAGTTTTTGATAGCCTCTTGGGTCGTTTTTTTACTATATAAGGTCGGTTTTCTTTGGTTAAAAAAATTGACCCTATCGAGAAATTTCTCTAGTGACGACCACTTAGGCGTCGGCTGAAAAGTGATGCTATAGGCTTAAAAAACTGACGTTATAGACCATTACTGTACTAGTGATTGTAGATCACGAACTTTTTCGTCTTGACCATTGAAATTAGCTCAATTTTCTTCTAATCAATAAATCTTATGACAAGGTTTGTTTGAACCATATATTGGATGAGAAATTTTCTTCCTATATTTTTACCTAACAAATGTTGTATTGTTGGGTTCTCAAGAGAAAGAACCACAATGGAAATATAAATATTCTTGAGAATCCCTGGAGTAGGATCCATCTAATGAAAGAAGATCTATTTAGGGTAAGTTCCAACGAATAATTTTGAGTTTCTTATGTAGATTTGGACCTTCCAATCTATGTTTCTTTGAACTTTCTTAAAAATAGCAATCAAAACTCATTTATGGAGTTTAAGGCACCTCATGATGCATGCATAACCCTATTTTCTTTGGTGGATAACAAGATAACACCATAGTATATGTGTAGTGGAATGTAAGGTTCCATCAAAGATGGATTTGATCTCGAGGTCATGAAGGTAGGTATGTTGAGCCCAGAGTCAGTTTTGAAGGAGCACACTATTTCATAGTAGATTTCACACTATGGATCACAACTTTCCTTAAATTTGACCTTCTCGACAAACCATGTGATGTCAATGAAGTCACTCATCAAAATTGGTTTGTTATCCGAGCTAGTTCTATGATATCCATGTGAGCACTTGAAGATGAAGCTTTGGAGAAAAACTAGTCTCCCCCTTCTTAGTTGCTCTTAGGATCACAATTCTTCGATACAACAACAAGACAATAAGATGTTGTGTCTGGAGAGCCTCCTCTCATGTATATATAGAGCTGTGGAGAGTGTAGGGTTTCCCAAACCCAAATGTCACAGGGATGTGGAATCCTTCATGGAACGAGGGACTCTCCCATGCACTGGTCCTGCCTTATGTGCTGTTCCATGAGTCTTTGTGTGATGCATACTTGACTCTTTCACTAAGGGTTGTGTTGTTAAATTTTGGAAACCCACTTCCAAAGTTTGAATCCATATTTCATTCCAGGTCCTCAAGTTATTTTTATGTCCCTCTGTTTGTAACAATTTTAAATAAGTCCAAATAAGCCTTTCTTCATGCTATCTCTATGTGTGTGACATCTAGACACAGACTATGTTGGTAATAAATTCACTAATCAATATTACGATCCATAAGCAATGAGCGAGGTATAGATACTCATCATTGATACCTAAGTAGTAGGATTATTTAGACAAGACTCAACCACCAATGACCAATGTTTCCGTGTTGTATAATCCCTTTGTAACATATATCCAGTTTGAACTAAAGGCATGGAAGCATCCTCCTCATCACGTTCAATCCAATTTCCTTGATCTCCAACTAGACAAGCAAGATATATATGAGCTCAAATCACATACTAACTTACTAATCATGTCCATGCATTCCTCTAGTCTCAGTCATCAAGAGGCCTAGAATATTGCTCCTACTATAGGGGAGGGAAAAACTCTTTCTACAACACTCACAATGCATGGCATGATTTTCACCAGAACCAATCACTATCTTTATGGAAACCGTCTTGAAATCACATTGGGCAGTGTCAAAGCATGAGGATTATAATGTCACCATTGTAGTGATTTTATGTCAAAGGAAAAAACACCACTATCACTTTTGGGAGTCAATTATGACTATCATATAACAATCTATTAATCACTCTCAAGGTGGGTCTGTCTGGTAAACTTGTTCTCTAATAATTACCTATATGTCTAACTTGGTATCCAACATATTACCCATGATACATGGTCATCTTTCACCACACATACTAGCATCATGTGCATTATTTTTTTCGAATCCATAATAATACTTGACTAGGGACGTTGAATAATATTGTCCTTAGATTCCATTTGGATATCATGTTCAAGTCATGTACTTGAACATATCTTTGAACCAATCATTCAAGGACAATTATTATGTACATTACTACCATAGTAACTAAATGTGCCTAAATAAATAGAATTTCCTTTATTAATCAATTAAAAGTTCTAAATAACCCTATACAATTATTGGCTTTTAGGACATATACACCAACAGTCTCCCACTTGCATTAATGATAATCACACGTGTATCTTATACCAAGTGATATAACATGACCATATTGTTGTTGTTGTGGCTATGCCTTAGTCACGGGATCAATAGACTTGATCTTTATCAATATCTAGATCTTCTCATTTCCTTGTCAAAAGATCTTTCATCCGAGATGGAAGCCTCAAAGAATATGTTTGGAACATGTATGCCATATGGGTTCCTTGGCTTGTGTGACATTCCCATTGTTTCTGCATTAAGTTGACTATGTCAACAATATTAGGAACAAATCTAAGTTCATCAAAGAACTTCCTAATTCACAAGACTTCCTTTGCATCATTTAATGCATCATCCAATGTATGTATTTTATTGTAGAATTAATGACTCTCTCTATCTTGGGACTCTTCTAGTGGAAATACCACCATTAAGGAAAAACATAGAATTGTATTGCAATCAGGTGATCATCCTTGTGGGTTTTGAATCTTGAATTTGTGTAACTTTTTTATAACTAATTCTTCCTTACCTCATCATCCTTAATTCTTATCAAGTACTTGAGGGCGTTCACTATTGTAATTTAATGATATTCATTTGAATCTACTTAACATTCTCATCATGCTCAAGGAATACAAGACATGTAGACATGTACATGATATTGTATGATATGAGAGATTCAATTGTCGATGCATGTAGAAATTTAACCATGTGATCCCTCTCTTCAAAAGATTTAGGAACATTGACCTCAAAAATACTTATCCCATGATCTTGTGGGTAATTTTACTTTCTTAAACTCCTACATGTTGAACTACTTATGCACCTTGTCAATGTATGTACTTTGACTTAAGACAAGAAATCTTAGATCCATTTCTATAGATCTTGATACCTAGAATATAGGTGTCTTCTCCTAAGTATTTCAATGAGAAACTATTTCCTAGCCACATCTTCACCTTTTATAGATTTGGAACATCTTCCCATGAGTAGTATAGCATCCACATAAAATATGAGGAATAATACAATGCTCCTACTAACATTCTTGAAAACACATGGTTCATCTTTGTCTTGCTGAAGACAAAATCTTTGACAGATTCATCAAAATCAAGATTCTAGATTCTGGATGCTTGGATTAATCCATAGATTGGCCATTCAAAGTAACATACTTTTCCAACATATTTTGGAAATTCAAAATCATCTCAGTTTGTGTCATGTATACATCCTCAAGTATATTCCTATTACAGAATGTTGTTTTACATCCATCTTCTAAGTATCGCAGTCATGGTTTGATGCAATGGCTAGCATGATTTTAATGAACTCGACCATGGTGATTGTTGAAAAGGTTTATTTTCATCAACAGTTTGAACTTGTTTGAAACCTTTTGCAACTAGTCTCCCTTTTTAGGTCTAGAAATTTGCATCTATGTCAATATTCTTCTCGAAGACCCACTTATACCCAATAGAATATGGTCCATTCCTTGTTGGTATACACATTTTAGATTTGATGGCCTCAAGCCATTTGCCATATTTTGGTACCTGTATAGATTTCTTGTAGGTGGTTGTCTCATCTTTATCAATGACCAATACTACAACATATTTATTCATGAGAAATCCAAATCTCTCTAGCTCATGGTGTATCCTAGTGGATCTATGAGGATCCTATGTATGTTGAGGGGATGGTTGTGTTGCAACAACTTGTGGTTGTTAGGAAGGATTGTTTTAGCGAGTTATACCTGGTCCTGGAGCAAGTCCAGTGACAAAAGTCACTTCTTTGCAATTATTGACAAGTTTCTCTTGGACGGTGGCTATGCAGCTCCTAGTCTTCACCACGAACAACTATCTGCACAACCTCTGATGCAACTCTGATGGTCTAGCCATGGACTGCAGGTTGACTTTTCTCTCTGAGCAGCAACCAAAGGACTCCTTTTGCAACTAGAACTCTTGAAGTTCACCAAGAATGGACAAGAAGGAGTTGTCCCTCCTATCTGTGAACTAGTCACCAACCCGCTCTCCCACCAACAATGAGCACCAGTTGTTCTATCCCATGGATATCCCTCCCAGTCAGGTAGGACTTGCCTAGGCTCTATTGGTTATGACAACCAGAGAGGAAAACAGTTGTCAGAGGAACTGATTCTCAGTTGTTTGTGTTGTGTTCTGAGAAGCCTCCCGCACCCCTCTATTTATAGTAGAGGCCAGGGTCAGGGTTCCCAGTTTGTATGGGATAGTACGAGAGTTGAAAGGACCAGAAGAACTTGAACTTTAGCAACCTACGACAGTTGAAACAACCATTTTGCACACCCAAACGGTCATCTGGTGTGCAATATGGTTGTCTCACACTACCAAATGTCCATTTGGTAGTTTCCCAATCGCACAAAAATTTGGCAATTTCGATTCCAATTAATATACATATTAATTTTACTTTCTCTCCAAGTATATGCCATCAAAACTATTCGAGAAACATCATGAACCTTCGTTCATCCCCAATCAGGCCATCTCGCCCAAATGGCCGTCTGGTGAGTTGAAATGAGCCGGTTGGTTCAAGGACAGAACTAAGCCAATTCGAACTTTGATTGGCCTAACCCCCATCTCAACTACTTGAGAGGCTCATTTGGCTTTGCCCAAATGGTCGTCTCACCAAGTGAGATGGTCATTTGGCAGACCTGGACAGCCAATAAAGCAATATGTCGTGTGAATTGAATACCTAAACACATTAGTAATCAATGCAAACGTTATTGAAGATCAAACTCCTCTTCTAGATGAGTTCCTATGTGTGTAACCATATAGGTCCCATGTCACATTGGCAATGAATGCCCATAACTAGCTTATGACATCATAAGAAAAGAGTGGTGCCTCATCACACATCAGTGCTACCCAAGTGAATGGAAAGTTGGAGAACAACTTTACCTACAATCTGGATAAGGTGTTACAGTGATTGTATAATTTCTTTGTTTCTGATATTCAAGATGAACTTGAGGCATGGAAGGTCATCCTCTCAACGTTCAATCCATGTTCCTTGAACCAAGAGCAGACTGTCTGAGATAATGTGACCTCAATATTATATATTGATTCACATGTGCATGGGCATGTGTTTCTTAGTCTCGCTAACCAAGTGTCCAGGACATCATACTCCAATAGGAGGGAGAAATCCCATATCTATCACTCACAGTCTATCCCCATGTGTTAAAGTCACCCAATCATCACCATTATAACAACCCATGTTTCAAGACTGTGTTTCATGATGTCAAAGCATACCCAACGACATGTGACGAGTGCATTGATTCTAGGTCTAAGAATCACAATCACTACCTTCACTATGAGAGATGATTATGACCACCACAACCATGTGTCACTCTCAAGGTGGGTCTGTACGATACACTGTTCCCTAACATGTATATGTGTGCTTGGTTTGATATTTCCATATCATGACTTAGTGAGACTCAATCATCAACTAACTCACACTCCAGCCTTGTGTGTTACTGGTGTCTATCTACCTTCCACAGTAACTACTGATTAGGGACATATTGAGAATATGTATATTTACTCTTGACATCCGTATGATCTCATTTCTATAAGGCTAATACTTGAAGACATACGTCATTGAGTAATATTATTCTCTAGACATTCACTCTATCTCCTCATTATCTCATTATTGAGTGAAACAGATAAATTGTAAGATTGCCTTTGTATATGTTAATATTAATCAAAACCTTTTAGGTAATTATGCCATGTCAATGATCATATGATTGGCTCTATGGGCATACCTTACCAAAATACTCCCACTTACACTTAGAGCCAATCATCCATGGATCTTATCCTTAGTGATCTAAACATGTTCAACATGCTTCTGCTACGCTAGTGCTGATTTTGCGGGTTAGCAACACTTTGCTTATGGTCAAGATATTACATGTTTCCTTATCTCTTTGCTCTAAGATAAAATCATTGTAATATGGTATCTAATATTCCTTGCCTAACAATTAGCTCCATCATTGTCACAACATTAATACTGAGTCATCAATGGTTGGAACGTCTATAGGCTAATCATATGAACTTCTAGATCCATATAGTATCACTTTTGTTCACAACACAAACATACTCGGCTTCTATTGTAGATTAGAATTAATGGATTATTAGTTCAGAACCTTTCCACCTAATCATCATTTGTCTCTTTTAAATCAAACATATTTTAATGTGTGATCACTTGGTCATTATAGAAGCTTGCCTCGATGTAACCCGTTACATCCAAATCTTCCTTTTATTGCTATCCTTATTGACTAGCAATTCATCCTCAAGTACTTCATAAGTACTAATTGATGTTTTAATGACATTCCTATAACCCTTATTAGAATTTACCATTATCTTGTCATGTCCAATACATACAAGATTTTATGGGATAAGCATGTTAATAGCTTTACATGATAGATTCACTGTTGGGTTGGCCTAGGGAATCTTATTCATGACATTTCCATTCTTCATGAGAATTGGAGTATAGGGTTCATGAGAGACCAATCTGAATTCTCTCTCATTTAATCCATCCGAGTTGAACTCCTTCAACACATTACTATTGTATGTACTTAATACTTCCATTGTGAAACATTCAATAACTATCTCATGAGGCTTGATCCTTATCTCATAAGAAGTTTCACCTTATCCTTCATTGCTAAAGGTGTTTTCATGCCAGTTCTCAGCATTCACAAGATTGAGATGTCATTCCTCATCATTTGTGGAATATTCATATATTCTCCCACTAAATCTTTTGTAATTACAAATTTCATCTTTTATCTTAATTCAAGTCAAACCCTTTGACTATCTTGTCAAAAAAAAAGATCCTATTTTTGAGATGCTTGTTTCAATTCCAGATTGAACTTTGTAGTTTATAGACCTTATTTGCATTCATGAAGTTATAAAACCCTTTAGGCTATGTCACGTACACATCTTATGATGTATTCCTTTAAGGAGTCCAGTTTTATCTTCATATGCCAAATCTCACAGTCTACTTTAACTACAACAACAAGCATGACAATTGGTAAATAATTTCTATCAAGTTCAACGACTTGAATTGATTTGAAGAATATTCTTCAACCAATTCATCCTTTTATGTTATCCACATAGGTATTTTCCATAAGACCCTATTGCACCTTTGGGTATTACCCCTTAAGGTAGCCATACCAAGGTTGTACCTTATTAACTTACATGGATCCCATATTACTTAGAAATAGCTTCTAGTTGACTAGTTGGATCATCTTGTATGACCAACCCATCTAAATTGTTGTATTCACAATTCTCCAATCTTAGATGTGTTCTACTAGAACTATTATTCTGTGTTACATGATGAACTGAGACTCCATAACAACTTGTGATACTCATAGTTCTCATTGTACCCTTTTGTTGACCTCAAACATTTCGAGTTTTACTTTTACTCCCACTGATTCTTTAGGAACTTAGTTATCCTATCAATGAAACACTTTTGTTAATTGATTGGGATTAATAGTAATATTCAACAATCATGGTTTCTAGATAAACATTTTCAAGATGTATAGGGACATTCCCAAATCATATCATATATGATGTATTTATAAACTATTCATTTGGTACATGATTTAGTGTTAGGTATATATTTATGAGGATATAAGAAAATAAGATTAATTGATAATTATATCATGACCTGTCATGATATAGTTCCTTTATTCTGACACATCACATGTTCAGATACATTTAATTTGTGATACACTATCACAGTTCATTCTTGAAGGTACTTAAGGTATTGATGCAAAACATTTCAACATTTGATCTCATCAAATCTTCTTAATACATCCATCAAAGTCATACTTCATCTATAATCTCTTTGAACATTTCAAGATATTTCTATTTTACTGAGTACATATCATCATATTACCATTAAATGGACATGAGGTTTAAGTAATCATCTATAGCATTCTTTTATAAGATCTTTATGCATCATACACATGAATTCTAATGAAAGATTCATCCTCCCACTACGTTTAGTGAAGGACATTATGTCACGTTGTGTACAAGCAAGAATTGCATATTTCCTTAGATTCAATAACCAAGGGAGTCTAGATTACAATCAATATGTATTCTAGGTATGCATTTCTTATATACACATCCAATGTGATGATTGCTAATGATAATCTTGAGTAATCAATTATAATCCTTTGGTATAAACATTATAAACATTCATCTTTAGATCATTTTAAACAAATTTCACAAGATATTTTAGGGCCAATTCCATGCAAGATCATATCTTTGAAATAGATGCACTAATAAAATCTTTATTGATAATCGTCCTTGTCCATACAGGATGCATAAAGAAAATGTTTATATCCTAATGGCATACTGAAAGATCAGTTCTTATAACTATATTATATGCCCATTGGGCTAAGGTAAATTTAAATGTAGATTATGTCTTCGGTAGCACTTGCTCCACCTTGTCCAACTGTTTCCTTCTATGAGGGCTTTTACTTCTTGTCAGATCCTGCACATTAGTATGTCAGATCTCTATCTGGTATCATATACTAAAATTTAAGAAGTAACCAAATTTATCTTATATTGTTTATACCTGAAATGGAGGTCTCAGTACCATCCTTCTTATTCTTCAGTTCCTCTAACCAGAGTGGGCAATTTCTCTTCCAATGTCTAGGCTGGTGATAATGGTGACAATCGCCTCTTTGTTTCTTTACTCCACCTTTTTGCCTTGAGATATGAAGACTTGGGCTTCTAGCTAGCTTTAGAACTCTTATTAGCTTTGCCTTTTCCTTTAGAATTCCCCTTTGTCTTGTTGATCAGCATCACAAACTTGGTTTTATCTTTATTCATTTGTGTCTCAGCTATCCTCAACATGCCCAACAACTTTGTCAATGGCTTGTCAAAGTCATTCATGTTGTAGTTCATGACAAACTTACTATATGACTATGGCAGGGACTGTAGAATCACGTCACTGGCCAAATTTTAGCCCAAAGGGAATCCTAGTCTGACTAGGTTCTCCACATACCTAATGAGCTTGAGTACATGATGACCTACTGGATCTCCTTCTGCCATGCTGCACTTGAACAACACCTTAGAGACATCGTATCTCTCCTATCTTGTTTGATCTTGATATATATTCTTAAGATGTGTGACCATCTTAATGACCCCCATAATCTCATGCTGCCTTTGCAACTCATGGTTCATGGAGCATAGCATCAGATACTTTACATCCACGACATCTTCAATATGCTTCTTATAAGCATCCTTGTCAGCCTTTGGAGCATTTTGAGCTGGTTCCTCTGGTTCTGGCATTTCCAAGACATAGAGCTAGTGCTCCTATGTGAGAACAATTCGCAGTGTCCTGAACCACTCATTAAAGTTGTTCCCAGTAAGTTTGTCCTTCACAAGGACCGATCGCAGAGAAAAGTGATTATTTATTGTTTCCATTTGGTTCTACAAAAAGAATTTGCAATTTTGTCAAAACTCCTTTTGATTTGATTTGATTAAAATTTGGGCAAAAAAAATTATGTTGTTAATTATTATCATTCTCATTATTTTTTTTAGATTGGTAACCCTCAAGTATCAATTTGGAAAATTGCAGTGAATAATTTTCTAATGAGCCAGACCCAAAATAATTCAACAGTGGCCCGATCAGAACCACAAACATAGTCAATAATCAAGGTAGGCAACTTTTTCTAATTGCATCATATGCAATTCTAGATAGATGATATGCACAACTCCTTGCCATAATCATTTGCAAGCTTCTGGGCCCAGACGCTCTGCAAATCACCTATTAAGCCTGATCCAATAGCCAATACGATAACAATGTATCCTGCGGAGGTGGAACCTACATCATTACCATCACACTTCCACAAGGTAGATGACACACCACATGGAGGAATAATCTACGCTTAGTCGAACATATACGACTTAGTATGTTTGATTTGAGGGATTTATATATATCATATAAATATAAATATATAAATATATACTTATATTGTATCCAATGACCACATATATAGTACATATAATATACATTCTATATCCCATAATGTAAACATACAATATAAAACATAAAGTGATGGTTATGGTCATGTCTACTTGTAATTCCTTGGAGCCACAAGGAATTACTACCACCTAGGTAAATCATCACATCACATGTATGAGCATGTTGTTGGTGCAGATCTGTGCTTGCCAATCTGGGTAGATCAGTTCAACTCTTGAATTGGTCGACTCACTTCTTGGCCGGTCGGTTGGTCCTCCTATCCAACCAATGTTTGGACTCCTTCCAAATGGTCGGCTGGGCCTACTGGGACAGTCGTCTGACCTCTTGTCAAACTGATGTTTGGACTCCTTCCAAATGGTCAGTTGGGCCCACCAGGCAGTCATTTGGTTTAGTCGTCCTATCCTCCATGGTCCTCCAGATGGTTGACTCATTTCACAAACTGGTCATCTCAACCGGCGATGAACATCTTCAACATCGTTGCAAGAAGAAAACTATCCTATTGCTACTTTATTACATTTACTAATAGAAACCTTGAGTTACATTTGAGGGGAGCAATGTTAGGAAATCATTAAATGGTATTTGTCATAAATAGGATTAGAAAGAGGGAGGTAGAGGATCGATACATAGACCGAGATAAATAGGAACCAAACCATCCAACCACACACAGATAAATGATATTTGTCATAACCACGCTACACATCCACCATCAAAATTGTTTTAAGGGCGACGCATGTAAATTGCATATATATATATATACATATATACACACACAAACAAACACACACACACACACACACACACACACACACACATATATATATATATATATATATATATATATAAGTTTGAGATTATGTGGTATGAGAATGTTCAAATATTCACATTGTATGCAATAAATAAATGATTAAACCAAAATCTAATCATATCAATTATCCTAACTCATAATAAATTGACGTGACACTGATACCACTGTTATAAAATACAGACATAGAGTATAGCAGTGGAAATAAAAAATTATCTATCTATATTCCCATAACAACATGATGCGTCAACTACTATGAAATAGGAAGGATAGTTTTAGCAAGTTATACCTAGTCCTAGAGCAAGTCCGGCAACAAAACTCGCTTCTTTGCAACCACTGACAAGTTGCTCTTGGATGGTGGGTGTGCAGCTCCCGGTCTTCCCCATGAACATATATCTACCCAACCTCTGGTGCGACTCCGGTGGTCTGGTTATGGACTGTAGGTTGACTTTGCTCTCTGAGAAGCAACCGAAGGACTCCTGCCTCTAGAGTAGTCCACACGGACCAACTAGAACTCATTTCATTCACCAAGAATAGATAGGAAGGAGTTGTCCCTCCCGTTAGTATACTATTCACCAACCTACTCTCTCACCAGCAATGATCACCAGGTGTTCTCTCCTGTGGCTATCCCTCCCTATCAGGTAGGACTTGCCTGGGTTCTCTTGGTTACCACAACCATAGAGGACAATAGTTGTTAGAGGAACTGATTCTCAGTTATCTGTGTCATGTTATGGGAAGCCCCCAGTACCCCTATATTTATAGTAGAGGCTAGGGTTCGAGTTCTCAGTCTATACCAGATTGTGCAGGAGTGGAAAGGACCAGAAGAACTTGAATGTGCACACCTTGCAACATATGAAATAGCATTTTTGTAGACCTAGACGGTAATCTGGCGTGCCAGACGGTCATCTCGCACTACTAAACGACCATTTGACAGTTTCTCAATCACACACAAATTTGGCAATTTTGATTCAAATTAATATACATATTAATTTTACTTGCTCTCCAAGTATATGCAATCAAAAGTATTTGGAAAACATCCTGAACCTTTGTTCGGCCCCAATCGGGCCATATCACCCAGAGGGGATGCCTGTCTTACTCACCCAGACAGAGGTCTGGTGAGTTGAGATGAGCCAGTCGGTTCAAGGGCAGAACTAAGACAATTCGAACTTCAATCATCCTGACCCCCAAATGGCCATATCAACTACTTGAGGCACCCATCTGGCTTTGCCCAAATGGTCATCTCACCTAGTGAGATGGTCGTTTGATAGACCTAATCAGCCAATCAAGCGATCTATTGCTTGAATTGAATATCTAAACACTTTAGTAATTAGGCCAACTATTATTCAAGATCAAACTCCTATTCTACATGAGTTACTATGTATGTGACCCTATAGGTTCCATGTCATGTTGGAAGTGAATGTCCATAACTAGCTTATGACATCACAAGTAAAGAGTGGTGCCTAGTCGCACATCAGTGCTATACCTAAGTGAATGGAAAGTTGGAGAACAACTTCAGCCTACAATATGTGTAAGGTGTTACATTGATTGTATAATTTCTTTATCTCTGATATCCAAGATGAACTCGAGGCATGGAAGGTCATACTCTCAACATTCAATCCATATTTCTTTAACCAAGAGAAGATTGTCTGAGATAATGTGACCTCAATATCATATATTGATATAGATGTGCATGTGCATGTGTTTCTCAGTCTCTCTAATCAAGTGGCCAAGATATCATAGTCCAATAGGAGGGAAAAATCCCATATATATCACTCATAGTCTATTCCCATGTGTCAAAGTCACCCAGTCATCACCGTTATAATAACCCATGTTTTAAGACTACATTTGATGATGTAAAAGCATACCCAATAACATGTGATGAGTGCATTGATTTTAGGTCTAAGAATCATGATCACCACCTTCACTATGAGAGATGATTGTGACCACCACAACCATGTGTCACTCTCAAGGTGGGTCTGTTTGATACACTGTTCCCTAACATGTATCTATGCGCTTGGTTTGATATTTCCATATCATAATTTAGTGAGACTCAGTCATCAACCAACTCACACTCCAATTTTATGTGTTACTGGTGTCTATCTACCTTCCACAGTAACAACCGACTAGGGACATATTGAGAATATGTATATTTATTCTTGACATCACTACTACAGAAATGGCTTATGAAGCCACTTTCCATGCGTCGGTTATTAAATAAGAACTGACGCCTAAAACCTACATCGTCGGTTTACAACACAAACCGACATATATAGTATACGAGTGGCCAAACACGGGTATCGCTTTCTATTTAGCGTCGGTTCTAGAATAAACCACCGACGCCTAAAGTAGCCCGCGAAATCCAATTTTTTCGAGCAAAAAAAATTGTGCCAAAGTATCAGATACAATGTCGGTGTTTTACCTAATAACCGACGTGGAATGAAGATAAAATTTGTGCCAAAAGTTACAATATGGGCATCGGTTTTCTTAGAATAACCGACGTTGATAAGGTGCGCGCGCCGTCCCCGCCAAAAAAATTGCATCCGTATGGTCTCATTTCCACAAGGCTAATACTTGAAGACATACATCATTGAGTAATATTATTCTCTAGACATTCACTCGGTCTCCTCATTATCTCATAACTGAGTGAAAATAATGAATTGGAAGCTTTTCTTTATATATGTTAATATTAATCAAAATTTTTAAGGTAATTATGCCTTGTCAATCATCATATGATTGTCTCTATAGGCATACCTTACCAACAATGGTGCGTAGTCATGTTCCTCTTTAGGTTCATTTGCATTTCATGTATCTCTATTTCTTTGAGTTCTATTTTCCTCCCACAAATGTATAGGGATGAACTCCTTCTCATGAAAGGTTCCAATTTGAGCAACAAACACTTTGTTCAGAGATAGAATTTAGAAATAATATCCTTTGGTTTCCCTAGGATACCCCAAAAAAGTGACATATGTCAGATTTTTGCCCTAATTTTTTAAGGAATGAACACTTAATGTAGGCTTCACAATCCTAAACCTTAATAAAAGACATGTTGGGATGCTTCCCTATCCATATGTCAGATAGTGCCTTTGCAACCGACTTAAAAGGAATGCAGTTAAGTGTAAATGTGCCTGTTTCTACAACATGTCCCTGGAAGGAATTAGGAATAAACTCATCAAAACTGAACCTCCAAAAATGTGTCATTCATTCTCTCCCAAACACCATTAAGCTATAGAATTATGGGTAGAGTAAATTGTCTTACAATATTACACCCCCTATGAAGGTCCTCAAACTTCTTGGCACACATATATACTCCTCCATCTTATTAAATAACCTTAATATTCTTGTTGAATTAGTTCAATACTCCATTCTTGATTTCCTTCCAATTTTTCAAGGGATTCTGAGTTGTATCTCATACATATCCATATCTATTGAATCCCTCAGTCAAAGTGATGATGTATTGAAACCATGCTCTAGCTTTGAACTAAAAGGAACACACACATCAATATGTATGATGTCTGAAAGTTTGGCTACCCTCTTACTATTTCCAGTAGAAGGAAAATTTTCCAACTTTCCAAACAACATGATTCATGTGTTAATAAATTCAAATTCAAAGTAGTCTAAGTATCCATCAATATGGAGTTTAGAAATGTGTATCTGATTTGTACAAACTAAGAGGCAATTCTATAGGTACATCATGTTTAAGTCATGTAGTTTAATCGGTTTGGTGTTCATGCATATATATTATCTCAACATCAAACATCATAAGACATCAATAAACTCCATATAGGAAGTCATCCAAATAAATTAAATAACAATTGTTCTTTACAATATTGAAGAACTCTTTCTTTTCAAACAAAAATTTAGTGGTTCTATGTAATAAAGATTCTCAAATTTTATTACCATCCTCAATTTGCAAAGATAAAGTATAGTAGAAAATATATTTTGTACCTGTCACTTGTAAAAATACATATTCCTTTTCTAAGAATCCACTTCTCTTAATATCTGACATATGTGTAAGACTCTCATGTTGTATCAAGTTCTCATGCTTAAGAAGTAGCTGAATTTACATCAATAACGCAACCACCTAAGGTCAAGATAGTTATATCTGTGTACCTCTTAATTCCTCTGAGTAAGATGGGTAACTACCAATTTCTAACATTTATGAAGTTTCCTTATGTGATCACAATCCCCTTTACCCTCTTTTGAAAAGGATTTGACTTGAATTTGACTTAGATATCATCTTACTCTTATCCTTTACAATTATCTTCCCACTTCTTATTTTGACATTCAAAATAGAATATGGGTATAACATCTAAGGGTTGGTATTCGTTGCTTGAAACATAGTATGGCATATTGACAATCATATAACCACATTATTGGAAGTGATTGCTATCCAATATTTTGCAACATTTGAATATTCAAGTCGACAATCAACTTTCAACCCAGGGAATCTTAATACTCTTTAGGTCATCCATGTACTCAACTCAGTTGAGTATTTGAGGATGTAATGGGAGTGATCTTATGAGGGAAACATGTTCTAATACATTATTTTTACACTCTAGCTTGAGAATACTTCTCAAGTTCATGTACTAGTCCACAAATTTGTCTCACCAAGTGTGTATTCTCAAGGACCGATCACATCAACAAGTGGTTCTGGTTTTTATTATACAACATATATGAATTTAAACATTGATTGGAAAACTTTCTTACTTATTTACACCTTTAGTTAAATGTTTAGTCCCACTATTTTCTTTGCATTAATAGCATCACTATTAATATGAAAAGGTAAAAAAAATAATTTTCTAGTGGTACAAGGTCCATATATCATTGAATCATGAGTCGATTGACTACTCACAACTCACTATTAATGTACGAATTTTTTTCTTCTTCAAATGCATCATATGAAACCCTTGTATGTATGGGAAACAATCATTATTAAATTTGGTAATATAGAGCATCCATCATGTCTCTAGGCGCTTAATCCTATCAAGGTTAACTAGATAAACCGAACCCAATTACTGATACCTACAAACTATGTACCCTACTTTATAGACCCCCATGTTTACCTCACACATCACCAAGATGGACAATGCACCTCTCTTTGGCAATCTCATATAAGAATAGAGAACCATCTGGCTTAACTAAAAAAAATTAAAAAAAAATATATATATAAGTCGATCAAGGCCTTGATGTGTATCACATGTTGAAAAATATCTTAGTTTTACTATATAGGGAGGGATTTTAGTATAATACATCTACAATCCATTCACCATGTATATATTTGTGTGTATGAATATATCTATATATTATATCTGCATATATATATATATATATATATCACGTGTCCACATATGTGTGTATACATACATACTTACATATATATTCATATATATATATATATATATATATTCATATATATATATATATATATATATATATATATATATATATATATATATATATATATATATATATATATATATATATATATATATAGTGGGGTTATGGGATGCCCGTGCGGGTAGATTTGTTAAGTTACCCGGTTGTTCGCATACAAGGATAGCCCTTTCATTTGTCTTCCCCTGTCTTTTCTGTATCTTTGGCTTCCTGATATTTAGATTCACACACGATTGCCCATCATCAAAGATATCCTAGACTCTAGTGCCTTAACAAAGGACGATGGTCTCGAATCCAATCAGTGTGTGTCTTATGCAACATATACATTGGTGAGTCATGTAAGCACGATCTATCACCCTATCGACTGCCTATAGTCTAGGGATTTTCATGATGGACAAAATGATCTCTGCAAGTCCCACTACACTGATACATGAAACCATGGACAGGTGATGGAAGAAGTCAGACAAGGAAGTTAGGTTGGTAGTGATCAAAGCACATATGCCAATGATGCTTCTCTAGGCAACTTTGTTGGAGGAAGCAAATCAAAAAGTCTGTGGTTGATGCACTGGAGGCAATTGGTTGTTCAACATTATATAGGGGATACCGGGAGGTGGGGGGTAGTGTTGATAGGCAACTGCGATGTCATGAACAAAGATGGGTCAGAGGTAGCTGGTTAGAGGAAAACACCCATTAGAGGCTATAGAGAGGACATCGCGGTTTGGTAGAAAGCAACATCAATATTCTCACTAGTAAGGTGTGACAATGGCTTAGTGAGTGGGGACAAGCCCTCAAGATCTCGATCTGGTTTACTATATGGAGTCTGCTTCTCTATTACCTAATAGAGTGGACATTTGTACTGACGAAGAAGAAGAGATTGTCCCCTTTTGTTGCAGCTCTTCTTGGCGTGAATCAATTACCCAATGGACATTTGGCTGCTATGAAAGAAGGTTTTAAATGATGTATGTGGTGCAAGAGTGATGATGTTGCTCGATGATGTTTGTCCTTCTACTTCTTTTTATTTACCCTTTTCTCTTTACTTCGGTCCTCTCGTTCTAAGTCTTATATATATATATATATATATATATATATATATGTTTGAAAAGAAAACTAGAACAACCACACCAATAAAAGGCAACTTACGGAAATAAATCCAATTCATACCCGACCGATTGGGGATTGGATCCCCATTACCACCCATCATATTGTATGCAACATTCTGACATCCCCGCAAGCTATATAAATTTTATCCAATTTATACAATATTTTATTAAATTGTTCATGCTAAGAATACATGTCACTTTGATCCAACACATAATGAAAAACTAACAACGTATTTATAAAATGTAGTCACTCGTCAAAAGATTGACATTTACATCCACTATTCTACTAATTCATCATCAATTAAATACAAAATGTTTTAGACATTACATATATATACATATATATATATATATATATATATAGATACATATACATACATATATATATATATATATATATGCATTAGGGAGGCAAGTAATAACATGTATTATATTCCTTATCTATGTTGATGAATATCATTGTAAGTAATTGATGTAGTGTTTTTTTAATATAATTTGATGTGTATTGAACGAGATGGGCATGGACGTTCGAATTTAGTGATGGAAATGCATGTGATAAATACTTTGGGTACCTTATTTGTAATAATATGTATGTTTCATATCAATGTGGTTATTTACTGAATATGATGTTGTTAGTCATTTGTAACATATTTTTTATTACTTTTAGTATTTGATGTGTTACTTTTGATGAATCTTTGTTACTTTTTAAACAAATAATTACTTCTAATATCACATAGTTACTTTGTATGTAGTTAGTTTTTGTTGAGGTTTTTCTATTCATTTTCTTTTTAAATATAGTTATTCTCATTTTTGTACATTTTATTACATTTTTGGTACTCATGTTTATGTCTAATTAGAATTACATCACCCTAAAAAGAGATTTCATGTGCCTAATATTAAACTAGACATTAGACATCCTACACTATTACTTTTGATCACCAAATGTTACTTTCTGGTGTCAAACTGTTAGCGTTTATATCGAGGAAGGATTTGCTACTCTTAATTATGTTGGGAGCACACTACTCCTTATATGATCCATTTACACGTAAATAGAGGGATAATCTTCATTGGACCATATCAAACACGACATACACACATAAATTATATCAAATAGGGAGTAGACTGCTCCTTGTGAAATAAGGAACAATAAATCCACTGGCATTTATACCATAGTTATATTTAATGTTCTATTGTTACATCCAGTGACCATGAGAAGATAGCAATTCAATTGATAATTTCAAACTTAGTTGTCTACATGGTCATGTGAAATTTTGGTATTCATATTTACAAATTTACTTACAAAAGAGAAACTAATATTTATTGTTGTTAGTAGTCATCTATACGAAAATATATTTTTGAGCATTTTTTTACTTTTGATTATCAATTTGTTACTTCGAATAATACAAAGTTACTTTTTGTATCAAATAATTGCTTTTTGTATCTAATAGTTACTAAGTTGATGGGCACAAGTATGCATGGGGAAGGAGGTGTGAAATATTTTAATGCGGGATACAAGCCATTAGAGTACGAGAGTAATCCATCTTCCTCGTGGTTGACATTGAGTGGAATGTGGTGGGGATGGGTGACACCAATGTTGTCGAGTCTCTGTCTTAGATATGTTGTATAGTTATTTTTAATGTTTAATCGTTGTGTTATGTACAAGAAGATTTTTATTTTTATTTCAGTAAACACATTTGTTGTAGTAATTTACAAGACACTAATCTTAACTATTTTTGTAGTCATGAAGACTAACTAGATCAGGAAGTCCCATAAGATCAATTGTGCACCTCGTAGCATACTTTTGATTTTATTTGTATCGGGTCTGTTCTCATGACCAACTGGCCATTGTTATTTTTTGTATTCAAACTATATGTCAAATATTGACTTTTTCATGACCAAATATTATTTTATGCGACAAATATTTACTTGAATTGTTCAATAGTTAAGTTTAATTATTAGAGTCGTCCATGTACATAAATCATATTTACGCATGTCAATTGACATTGAGATGCCTGGTCTGGACTGACCTTGGACTTGGTCATCCATGGACGTCACAAACAATGTTGTTTACCAAAAACATGCAACAAAACGTCAACAATCTAGGCAGCAAAGACAATCTCTTACAAACATCGAAGCTACAAAATTTTGAATTCTTGATGCTTAATATTCAGAAAAGTAGTGCAAGAAGTTATTGTAATGAATCTGAGAGGCACGTTGCATTTGGAGATTGTCTCTACAAGTGTTGTTGCTGTAATGAAATTCAAGAGAGATATAAGGATGTTAGGCGGGGTAAACAATTTGCACCGTGTTTGACTGTAGAAAGCCTACATTCCAGACAGGTGCCAGCCATTGCCTTGACCTTGGGCACCTTCACAGCGAGGCAAGTGCTTGGAATTTTTATAATAGTTTATAAATTACACTATGTTATGTGACATCTCAGTACCAATCCGGAGGACCAGTCTGAGCACCAGTCTTGAGCATATTTACATGCCACCCTTGCTTAGTTAATTTGGGAGAAATAAGAGCCGGATTTGTTGAGAAACAAAAATATATAATTTTGATCAGATAAGGTGTTGCCTTTTCTTCAGTTCTTATAGATTTATAATAATCATTATGGTCTGGTGTCGGCTAAATTAGAGGTCAACATCTGGGAGCATCATGTCCGAATCTATCCTGTTCAACACTAGAGTAGCAGTTGGCAGCAATGACGACAACGATGAAGGATATCCTACGCTATGACGGGGTTGAGGAGGTGTGTCTACTCACCCGTACATCAGGATTAGCATTGATGAGTTTGACGGGACACGCTCCAAGTGCTTCTAGGAAGGGCAGCAACAAAACAGTAAAATGGATTGTGCCTTTTAGGATAGTCACGATGATCGTCGACTGTCCACTAGCATTGTTGGCTCCGCAACCTCTAGGGGGTGGAACATGCTTCAGTATGTAGTATTGCAGGGTCACTTTTTGCTCTGTCCAAGTGATGAAGCCCACGAGTCTTCTCTAAAACTTGGATGCCACAATGCTGAGAGGAAGAACCGGAAGCGGGAAGATGACGATGAAGGGAACCTATGGTGTTTCCGGTCATCGGGAACTAGTAGGCACAGAGTCACGACTTCCACGACAGAATTAAATTCAATCCAGATTCAGATTTTGACGAAGCCAGACTACCCATGTACTTGTCTCTTGGTTTCTCTTGGGATTGAGTCGAACACTGACTGTGGCACACTATGAAAATTGCAATACTCCGCATTGAGACATGCAAATATTTGGTGCTCATGCCCCCAGAGGATCTGACCAAAGTGAAGACTATGCTTAGGTGGCTGAACTTGATCCAATTCACATCCAAATGGTGGTCCTGCGGGCAGAAGGGATTCTTGGTGTCTCTTGAAATTGCATTTTAATTGCAATAGAGTCACCATATTTTTAAAACCCATTGATCCTCATTGTCATATTATAATTAGGCTACATATAAATTTTGAGTTTATTTGGATGAGTATAAGTCACTCATTCGAGGGCAACAAAATAGACACAGGAAGCTAATTTGAAATGCATAATTTTTGTAGTCTTCATAACATGACCTGTAAATGTCCAAATGGGCTCAAATTTTATATATGAGCTATTCACAATATGTTTAAGAAGATCAATGGATTATATTCAAAAAAATATTGCATTTGAAAGAGTACTTGAGTGTATTCTGCTACGGATACACTCGAGTGTATTCTATCCTGACTCTCTCTCTCTCTCTCTTTATATATATATATATATATATATATATATATATATATATATATATATATATGTATATAGTTTTTAATATCCGCATGGGTATTGTAAAAAATTCTACCTGTCCAAAAAGACAAGGTGGCATCAATTGTAAAAATAGAAACAAGTTTCCTTCTAAAAGATTGTAGGTTCATTTCTCGCTCCATTGTTCTAAGACTCCCTCCACTCCCAAATCCAATACCCTAACCCAGTGCATATCCTATGACTCTGCTGCCTGACAGTAACACAGCCTCCGACGAAGAGTTCACCCCTGCTTCCATACATGTAGCCCAATCATGCGCCAATAATGCGTGCGCTATGACCATGAGCACGTACATCACAACCTCTTAAAACTTGAATGCATCGTCCCACCCAAGCACGTCGATGATGACGAGGAGTGCGAGAACTTTCTTTGACCGGCGGCTCAGCCCCCAACGCCCCTCGAGTGTCATCTTCAAGGCCCACGACACGCTAGAGAGAGGAACACACTAACAAGCACAATGACGACATCACTTGGGTTTCCGTAATCCTTTCCTTTCTTTCCCTGGTCTATCCGATTGTCTGATGTGAGATGAAGAGGGGTCAGTATCCTATTTAGCCCTTGTCCATGCAGAGCTTGTACAGCCTGAGCCAAATGTAGAGCCCAATGGATGGAGAGCCGAAGCCCCCATCACCGTGCCGCTGTCGTTGGTGGCTCAGAGGCCGCAACCTTGATGGTGGACGAGAAAGACGTACAGGTCGGGGTGGAAAAATTCCACTTGAGGTAGTTGAGGATGGTCTTCTGAGGATCTGGTCGCAGTCATAGGCCTAATGACCAATCAACCACACATCACAATCACCTCAATTCATCAATCATAGACTAGATACAAAGGCAGCAGGAAAGGATGACAAAGAACTCACATACCTCGACTGCTCTAATTCCCCGACGGTGCCTCCTTATTGCCTTCTTATTTTTTTGTCAAGAGGCTGCACGAAGGTGGCAGATATATATGGCAGCCATGGAAGCAGGCAATATTCTGCTCGCAAATCATTTCTATCTTCCCTCTCTATCTATAGGATTGACTGTATTTGTGTAGGTTCATTGAATGCATAGAGAGAAAATTTGAAGTTGTATGATGATGATTCGAACTGATGCACATGAAATGTTAGATGAAATACTTGAATAATGGCATCAATACAATAAAACTTCATTCCAATGACGTGTTTTCTACTTATTTTGTAGCCACATGTGTTTATTCAATAATAAAGTGCAATAGATTACTAGGTTTTAAGTAATAAGTTTGATATTCTTGGGTTTTGGAATCCTTGGACCTTCTTTGAAATCCATCAACGATGACGAGAGGATCCTTGTAGCATTTGGAATCTCAATGCAATGTGTTGGATCTAAGGGCTCTAGAGTGGGGGTGAATAGAGCTACACAATTTCTCACAAAATAGATTAGACCTTCAAATTATATCAATTTGGAGAAATACCTAAATGGCAATTTGAAGTCCTATCTAAACAAGCATAGCAAGGATGAGAGAGATTGATAGCAAGTACTTGACAAAGGGATGTAGAGTGGTTCCACACTTCAAACTAGAAGTGAGTCAGTCCACTACCTAGAGAGGTCAACCTCTATGACTTTGCAAGTGCTTTTCTCTATTATATCACCAAAGGATTTACAACAAAAGACCACCAAAGAACTTACCCATCCAATCACAAGGAGATCTCCACCTTACCAAGGAGCTTACCCACTTAGCTTGAGTCTTCAACCTTCACCTAGGTCTTACCCACTCAAGCTCAAGTATTCTGCCTTGAAGGACTTTGCTTCTCCTCTTGGATCTTTAGCCTTTGCCTTTTCCTTCACTTGGAGAAGATCACCAGCTCTTCAACAACCTTGAAGAGGACCAGCTACAACTCCTTCTTCACTCGATGGAGCTTGCTTCAGCTTTTCATCATGAGAGAAGGGGATAGGGAAGTAGTGGAAGATTTGAGAGCTTTACATGTACAAAGGTGGATTTCTCTTACAATAAGCCTAACTCACTAACAAATCACGAAATGAAGTGTAAACTAGAGAGAGAAAGGGGCTCAAGGAGTAGTAGCACAGTCAACTATAGCAAGGACCTTGAATGTATTGAATGAGCAAACTTGGAATGAACTCCAAGGGATCCTATTTATAGCTGGGGGTGCTCACATGAGTTGGGGAACACTTAGGGTCAAAATATATCCATTTTTGTACAAGGAAACAGATCTATTTCCATCCAAACAAGTCACCAATGATTATAATTACTTTTTCTGCATTTTTCATACAGTGCATTCAGTCAAGTTTCAATAAAGGTAACTCGACCGATCGACTAAAAGACAAACCCAATTTTCAAACTATCGGTCAAGTTTGTCCCGGGAAACTCGATCGATTAGCAAAAATCACATTTGGTCAGTAAGCCGTTCGGTCGAGTTCTATGAATGCACAACTGGACCGATGTATATCATCAGAAAATCAATCCATGGGATCGGTCGAGATTGGAACTCGACCGATCAACAACATGTGATCAATTTTCTAATTTGGCTAAAAAGTGATTAAATCTTGGTACTAAGTGTCCCACATATTTTTCTCATCTTATTTACAAGTCATATCATCAATACACGTGATTACAAAAATCTTCTAAGGTCATTTGAAGTGATTTCCTTATTAGCACACTTGCATTGCATTTGACTTGAACTTTGACAAGCTAGGGCTTGTGTAAATTGATCCTTTTCATGTACCTAAAGCCTAAGATCAATCTTGAATACACATATTAGATACATATGAATGGAATGGTTAAGTCATTATCAAAATATGTACAATGTATAACCTCTAGGTCAACATTCTCCCCCTTTTTGACAATGACAAACTATTCCTCAAACATATTGAAGAGGATATTGAAATTATACCTTTGCGTTGTGAATTAGGGGGATTCAAGATTTGAACAATGTGAATTTGCTCCCCCTCAATCTATGCTTACTTTAACCTACATAGTTAGTTTATCTACACAAAGCAATATAGCATGCATGTACTATATGGTCCTTTAGCAAGTCACATAACAAAGCATGTAATGAACAAGAAAATGATCACATAAGCAATATATATCAATATGACAATGAATAGCAATATGATTGAGTTTCAAGACATTGAATTTCTCTCCCCCTTTTGATATTATAAAAAAGAAAGGGGGTTAGAAGAGCATATAAGCAGGTCTTCTCCAACACAATCAAGTAGATATCCAAACACGCAATATCAAAAACATACATCAGACAGAGACGAGAGAACCAAACATGCTAAGTCATAATCAAAATATGCTGAAATATGGCACCAACTCATAAGATATAACATATCAAAGAGTAAGAGTGGACGTAATATGGATTACAACACAAAATGCAAGTTCTCATAAAAACAACTACAAGTCAAAAGCGATGTAAGCTAAGGATAAAATAGTACAACTAAGATCATGTGCCCAGATGTTTGTAATACAAAATAGCCTAGAAAGATATATATGATCAACAAACTAGACTAAAAACTAAGAACATATAGATATCTAGGTCATCTATAAGTACATCATCTACATTGTCATCATCCTCGACACCAGGCTCGTAGTCATCGTCTCTGTCTGAAGGTGCAGCAGCATCGCCTTCATCACTGGAGTCACCAGTGAAGCCATCAGAGCCATCACCATCATTAGATGTAGCACCAGCATCCTCACCATCACCAGCATCATCAGTCTCATCATTATCCTGGTCAGGCATCTCCTCATCAACAGAAGGACCGAAGTGACAATCGGGCCAACGAGCATTCTTCTCATCCCAAGTCATATAAAGAGCACAGAGCTCATTGGCCTAAGAGAAGGAAGGTGTAGAATCGCCAAGACTGGCAAGCAGAGTGGCCAAGGGTCCAACAGGATGAGGCAAGATGAGTGGAGCAGATCCACCAGTAGCAGAGGGTGTGGGAGCAGCAGCGGAAGGCTCAGGTGTAGGTGGAAGGGTAGGGTAGAAGTGATTGTATGCATAATCACTACCGGGGTATGGCTGGTAGGTGGGGTATGGGTGTGCATATGATAAGTTCATGTTAGACATGATTGAACATAAATCCTGGTGCAGACGCTCCTAGAACTGGAGGTTGTATGCCTAATGGTGTATCATATAACCCATGTGGGCTTCATTGGACACACAGAACGATGCACATATAGGTCGGGTAGGCTGAGGAGGTGGAGGAGCTCGGGTTGAGGTAGAGGTAGGTGCAGTTGAGGTAGAGGCAGAGGGTGAAGCACCGGGTGTGGTGGAGGAAAGGATAGGCATGTATTTCTGAATAGTGGTCTCATTGATACACACTCCCTTCCTAACAGGTCTGTAGTGGAAGTCAGATAAGAGTGATTTCTCAGTGGAAAAACTAGAAAAGACCACATATCAGGGTAGGATATGGAGTATGGGTGCCACAAGTGTTCTTTCCATAGTCAAAGCAAGTCATGTGGTGGAGGATGTATCTAGACCACTTGACTCCAACATTCTCTAAGATGCAGTACATTATCACTACAATGTTCTCTACAATATCCGTTTGGCTTTTCTTTGGGTGGATGTTGCAATTTACCACTAGGGCTAATATACGCTTCTTGAGATCTAAGGAGGAGGAGGGTAGGGTTCTCTTGTTCTTATAGACAACATCAAGTTTCTTCAAGTAACAATGGATGTTAGGAAGTGTGATATCGTATTGCTTGTAGAAACCTTCAGGGTCAAGCGTGTCAAAGTACTCACCATAATCCTTACTCCAGGTATCATTCTCATCGGCTCCTGAAAAGAAGATATTCAAGATATCCTCCGATATTTGGAATTTCTTCCCGGATATTATAGAAGGATAACTTGAGTATTGGGAGAAGGTACAAGAGTGTCATAATTCCAACATAGATTTGCGTAGAATTCATGAATGGCTTTTATGCTAGACATGGAATTGTGAAAGCACTCACGCTCGACACCCAGGGAAGATAGGTGATGAACAGAAAGCAACTTAGCCACTTGATCGATGATAGCTTGATGCCTAGGGCTAGGCTTAAAATGGGCTCTAAAAGGAAAATGACATCATGGAAGAAGATCCTTATACCGATTTACAGCCTCATTTGAGACAAAGAGGGTCTCATCAAAAGGAATCAAGTAGGAAGATGAGGAGGAGGATGGTGCATTGTTAGTGGCGGCTTTCTTTCTTCTATTTGAAGCCATGGAGGTGAAATGGAGAAGAAGAAGAGATCAAAAACACCAAACACACCACCAAAAACGTTCACACACCTAGGTTAAGCTAGGGGGAAGGTCTCCCTAGGTCAGATTAGGGCTAGGTGAGGGAAGGAAAGGTCGAGGGTCGAGAGCTTAGGGCTAGAGGGAGTGGAATCGGTCGACTTTTCTCTAAATGAGAGGGAGAATAGTCGGACAAACTCAACTTAAGTTAGCTTCAACCCAATGATCGATTGACAGCTGTGAAGTAGAAACTTGATCGATTGGCCTTTTTAAAAAAAGCTCTCGGCCATGGATTGATCGAGTTTGTCCTGGGGAAACTCGACCGATAGTCAACCTGACCTAAAACCATCAAACTTAATTTTTAGCCATATGAAAGCTAATTAAATTTATTTTTCAAGACTATTATGTATATTGAATATACTAAGGCACATATCACTCATCATTGGGTACTATTTTGTGATAAAATAAGCATTTAGAACATGAAATACTCAAAAATAAGAGAGAAACAAGGCAAACTGAACATGAAAAACCGATTTTAAGCATATTAGCATGCAATTATGATCAAGATAGATGCAAAACATATAGGATATATGACTACTAGATAGAAGGCATATTAGATTCATTCAAAGTAGTTATAAGCAATTTTGATCTAATAAAGTTAAATTGCTCTCTACCTAGAGGTTTAGTGAAAATGTCTGCCAACTAATTTTTCGTGTCCACATGCGTGATATAAATATCATTCTTGGAAATGTGATCATGAAGAAAGTAATGGCGAACATCTATATGTTTAGCTCTACTATGTAATATAGGATTATAATACAAGTTAATTTCACTAGTATTATCACAATAGATAGGAGAAGCATCAAAATAAATGTTAAAGTCTTGGAGCATTTGTTTCATCCATAGTCATGGGTAGAACAACTCCTAACTACAATGTACTCAACCTCAATGGTTGATAATTCCATGGTGCTATGTTTCTTGGAGAACCAAGACACCAAGCATGGTCCTAGGAGGAAACAAGTGCCACTTGTGCACTTTCTATCAATCAAGCAGCCTGCATAATCATCATCACTATAGGCAGTAAGATTAATGTCCCATGACTTGGGATACCATAGTCCAAAATTTTGGGTTTTGGCTAAGTACCTTAGAATCCTCTTAACAACTATAAGATGAGATTTCTTAGGATTTGATTGAAATCTAGCACACAAGCCAATACTAAACATTATGTCAGGTCTAGAGGCAGTTAAGTAAAGTAAACTTCCAATCATACCTCCATAGAGCTTCTCATCTACCTTCTCACCTTCTTTATCTTTATCAAGTTTGGCGGTGTTTGACATGGGTATGTCCATCAGCTTGATGGTCTCCATCCCAAAGCACTTAAGTAGTTCACTTGTGTACCTGCCTTGGTTGATGAAGTTCCCATTCTTTGTTTTCTTGATTTGAAAGTTGAGGAAGAATGTGAGTTCACCCATCATACTCATCTTGAATTCACTCTGCATAAGATCACTAAATTCTTTGCAAAGATCAAGGTTAGTTCTTCCAAAAATGATATCATCAACATATATTTGAATGATAAGAAAATTGTTAGAAGTGTGTTTTAGAAACAATGTAGAATCCACTTTACCCATGATATAACCATGATCTAACAAAAAGTTCTTTAATTTCTCATACCAAGCCCTTGGTACTTGTTTGAGTCCATAGAGAGCTTTTTGCAACAAATAAACATGGTTAGGTAGACTATCATGTTCAAAGCCTGGAGGTTGTGCAACATACACTTCCTCCTCAATTGTATCTTTTAAAAACACACTTTTAAACATCCATTTGATACAAAAGAAAGTTTTTATGACTATAAAAAACAAGCAACATACGAATGGACTCAAGTCCATCTACAGGTACATAAATTTCATCAAAGTCAATACCTTCCTGTTGATTGTAGCCTTGAGCCACTAACCTTGCTTTATTTCTTACCACTTTGCCGCTTTCATCTAACTTGTTGCGGTAGACCCATTTGGTGCCAATGATCTTTCTATCACTTGGTTTTGGCACAAAGGTCCAAACTTTGTTCTTCTCGAATTGTTCCAGCTTCTCTTGCATAGCTAGGATCCATTCTTCATCCCCAAGAGCTTCCTTGACATCTTTAGGCTCTAGTTCTGAGATGAAGGTGATGTTGGCTTGTTCTTTGTTGAATACTGCCCACGTCTTTACTCTCTCAAATGGATCACCATAAATCAGCTCCTTAAGATGATTCTTTGCAAACTAGGGAGTTGGATCCTTCTTTTCATCATCTTTGTCTTCTTCTTGAGAAGCGACCTCTTTTCCCTTTTGGGTGATGTTGAGTTCTTTAAGGATAGGAATTACTTCATCTGCAACATCATCATTTGAAACAATATCTTTGGGAATAGATGGGTTACTCTCAATAAACTTTACATTAATAGATTCTTCTACCTTAGCAAGATCAACATTATAAACTCTATATGCCTTGCTAGTAGTGGTATAGCCAAGAAAGAAAGCCTTGTATGATTTCAGATCAAACTTGTCAAGAGAATCTTTCATATTCAAAACAAAACAAGGACATCCAAAAATGTGGAAATACTCGATAGAAGGCTTCCTACCATGCCATAGCTCATATGAGGTTTTCTTAAGCGAAGGATGAGTGAAAACACCGTTTTACACGAAATAAGAGGTACTGACAGCTTCATCCCAAAACTTCTTAGGAGTATCATACTCAAGAAGCATGGTCCTAGCCATCTCCTGTAGAGACCTATTCTTCCTCTCTACAACCCCATTTTGTTGAGGTGTTCCAAGTGAAGAAAAGTTGTGTGCATAACCCGATTCTTAACAAAATTGCTCAAAAAGCTCATTTTCAAATTCTCCCCCGTGGTCACTACAGATGGAAACAATCTGACAAGAAGCTTCATTCTCAACTCATTTTCAAGAACTTGAGAAAACATCAAGCATATCACTCTTTGAAAAGAGAAAGAAGGTCCAAGTATATCTAGAGAAATCATCGACAATAACAAGGTAATACTTGGAACCATGAAGCGATTGCATTCTCATTGATCCAAATAGATCAATATGAAGAAGCTCAAGAGCTCTCTTAGTGCTAAGGACTCCTTTGCATTTGAAGGAGGACTTGGTTTGCTTTGCTTGTCTACAAAGTTGTCATTCTTCATCCTTTTCAAAATCTAATTTAGGAAGTCCATTGACTAAGTCCTTTTTGCTCAACTTCTTTAATTGATGCATATTTACATGACCAAGCCGGCGGTGCCGAAGAGAAATATCATTTGAGTTGGCTACAAGGCATCTACCAACAACAAGCTTAGTAGAGTTAAGAACAATAACATAAAGATTACCACTTCTAGTTCCCTTATATAAAACTTGGTAGGTGTCATACACCGTTCGCACAAAACCTCATTCACTAAGATAACAATATTTAACTAATGCGGAAGCGATCGTTAGCAGCGGATTACTAAAAATCACTAAAAATTAAAACCATTTATAAAAAGATCTATTACTAGAAAACTCTTTAAACAAGAACCACAATATTATATTTACATACTGGTCCACATTGTACATTTCATGTACCATCTCTCCTCGAGGAATATATATACATCATTACTTTGCTAAAAAGCATAAGTAACAAAATCCTCGAAGCATCAAACCAAAAATCTCAGATTGATTATAAAAACACTATCTACTGACTCCTAGGACCTGAGAGTACAAAGATGACACATAGGACTTTATGTACCAAAATTTGACAACCAGTATCCCCACCTGGGATATCATTGTTGTCCCTATTGTTGTTGCTGTTGTTGTTGCTCTTCCCCTGCTACAGAGGTTCTACCTCTTTGTCTGCGTCTACCTAAAAATGTTGGATCCCATGGGGGTGAAACAATTATACAATTGCCCCAGCGAGAGATATAACTCTCCGCCGTAAATATTATTATTATAGTTTAATAGAAATAAACTGAGCAGTAGAATCATATATTTTAGTAGCAGATAAGTCAATATCTATGCAGGTTAGAGCAACAATCTTATTCAAGTATTTCATCTATAACTTGACAAGACAGCATGTCTCTTATTCAATACGGAATTAAAGAACATAAGTAGCATTTATGTATCAATGGCATGCTAAGCAAGTTAACATCAACCAGTGGTTCTCGTATTTCAATCTTATGCAAATACGCTACACGGATGATTAAATTTTACAAACATATTTAATCTCTGAGGAGATGAGGTATACCGCTCATACTCCAACCGACCATTGCAAAATCAAAATCGGTACCATACAAAGTCAATGGAAGAGCTGGCTTCCACGACTTCCCACATCTCATTCAGTACGAGATTACATGCAGGACATCTTGGGTCTCTGCTACATAGATTGCCAGGGTATAGTGGAATCTCGCTATAGAGTTATAGTGGCGGCTGTACTCTCTTCGCAATCGAGAGATTTCATGTTTACCTCCATCGATCCGACATTAAAATCATCGGGAGATTAGTGATACATCCATCCCGGAGCATATAATGAAGGATTGAGAGGTTTAATGTTTACCTTCCATCAATTCCCTCATTAGGACGTACAAATATTTTCACCCATTGACCCCCACATATTCAAAAATATGCAAACTCTGGGAGATCTCATAAGAAAACATGTTTCACCATCACCAACTACTGACGATGACAGATCTATGGTCAGAGCACTACATGAAAATCTTTTACTTGATTAATTAAGTACATTATCATATTATTTTAGCATCAGTCAAGTTTTCAAACATAACTTATTATGACAAATGCCATAAAGAAACATGTACTATTTTCATCAGTTACTTCTCAGTCTTTAAAAGACATTGTGATCTCAGTCCCTCATTTCAAACTCAATGCCATAAACATATGGTTCTGGGTATTCAAACCCTTAGCTCATCACTGAGCACTGTTACCACTTTTTCAGGAAACCATCACCTTCAGGTCATCTGACCAAGGTAAACATGACTCTTTCTACACAAGTATCACTTATGGCACTTAAGGCCCATCAATTCTCTTATTACCTCTTACTAGGCAATAAGGCATATTATGGCACACAAGGCCTAATAAAAAAATCTAAATAAATAAAACATCATAGCTCATACCTGGCTATGTTCATCATCTCATGATACCTGCATGGTTAACATACATGATAACAGATATATCAATCATAATTCAATTCCATGTTATTCCAGGGTAACATCATTATTTCCCTTACCAGGGTTAGGGTTTCATGCTATATAGTATAATCCAGAATTAGGGTTTCACACATCTTTGCCCTATTCAGAATTAGGGTTTACTATTCACATCACATCACCCTAGATTAGGGTTTATATTCAATAACCCACAATTAGGGTTTGCTATTCATCCCAATTAGGGTTTATCATCAAAGTACCCTGAATTAGGGTTACTCATGTCATTACCCTAAATTCATATCATATTGTCCTCCTAGATTAGGGTTTGAGTTCATCAATCAACTCAATTAGGGTTTCATGATCTCTTTATCAAGGATCATACCCTAAATTGTTCATCACACTTATTTTGAGTGTGTTAGGCTTGATTGCTACATGATTATATTACATGTGTGAATCTCTCTTTCTCATCCTCTTCTAGGATGTCCACTACTCAATTCTTGATTAGATTGAGCGCACTCTTTATTAAAAAACATGCATTTAGGGTTAGCATGATGTATTGAGTTATTGCACCCTTATGCATCAATGATTAATCCCACTAAAGGCATCAACCATCTAAATACATTAGGTGTCCAGAAGATTTGATCAATTGAACCTTCAATCACATGAGTATCCAAATGAATTGACCAATTGAATCTTCAATTATATTATGTGTCCAAGTGGATTAACCAATTGAGTCTTTAATTACATTAGATATCCAAATGGATTAATCATGTTGGACCTCAAACGGTCTTGCTTACTTAGACCCTAAATGGTGTTGGACTCTTAGAGTTCAAATGGTTTGAAACCGTTTGGGCAAATTTCCCTTGAAACTGTTTCAGTAAGAAATGTGTTGAAACCGAATGGGTTTGGGTCTCCAAACGGTTTGGGATCGTTTGGACCCAGACGGTCTTGAGACCGTTTGGTCCAAACCCTCTCAAAACCGAATGGACCAAAAAGGTCTTTCAACACTTAAACAATTCAAGGTTTCAATCCATGAACAGACTATCAATTGTCTCCTTGATTTATTCATCAATTGAGCTATTGAATCATCCTTCAATTGGATCACCAATTAGGGTTTTGAACCCAATTGAACTAGGATTTATAATCAAGAAACCTTCAATTAGGGTTTTAAAATCGAGGAACCATCAATGGTTAACATTGTGGAACTAATTCAACTGAAATCAATGAATCACCATCAAATTATGATATGACCTGACCTCAAACGGTCTTGAGGTCGTTTGGATGACCTCCAAACGGTCTTGAGACCATTTTATTCACCATTCATTAAAATTTGTGAAGTCCAATTAGGGTTTAGATCATTAAATTGATCATCAAATTAACTATTGATTGCATTTCGATTTGATATCTCTAAATCTTAAATTACTCAACCATACTCAACCCTAGACCTCCAAATGGTCTTGGTTGACCTCCAAATGGTCTTGAGACCGTTTGGGATGACCTCCAAACGGTCTTGATACCGTTTGGGCTAATCAACCCAAAACATTTAGTCAACCAATTGAAAATTCAGCACTTAACCCGATTAGGTTTTCTAATTGGAGGATTGTCCATGTATTGAATTAATAAATTAGATCATTATACAACTTGTACTAGGGTCCTTACCTCAAACGGTCAACCCATCCAAATGGTCAACCCTTCTAAATGGTTTGGGGTCCAAACCTCCAAACGGTACCAAACGGTTTGGTGAAACCGTTTGGACCAAGGTCTTAGAACCGTTTGCAATACAAACTTATTGGAATGTGAACCTAAGATGATGTCATCGTCATCAAGCCTTAGTCCATCGAAAAATACTGCCATTATCATGGTAGTTGCATCAACTAATCAAAGGAATTGAAAGAAGAGCAATTGAACATAATTGATTGAGAAATTGAATTCAATAACAATGAATAGGGGTTGAAGTTATATAACCCGGCCCCAATTGAGCTTCAAAGCTTGGAGCTTCACGTAAACAATGGTGGAAGAAGATTTTTCACACCACAAGGTTCGTTCCTCAAGCTTTTGAGTGAAAAGGAATGGTTAGAATCGGAGATGGGATCGAGATAAGAAGAAATCATGCATTGATTTGTGATTTCCACCATGAAATCAAGGTAAACGAAGGTCAATAAGCTTACCAACAGGTTGGGGGTCGTCTTCTTGCTGTTCCTATCTCCCTTGATAATTTTTGCAAGAAAAGAGAAGAAGTGGATTCAAAAAAGCCTTTGGTTTGAGTTGTAAAGGGTGTTTTTATAAGAAAATCAATGAGAGAGAAAATGCCTCATATAAATCATTTAATTCCAAAATTGTTTCCACCTCTTCCCCCCTTGGTTCCTTGCATGAAAAGGTATCTTTATCACCACCAAACTCCCTTCCATTATCCATGAATTAAGGGAAAAGAAATTAAGCACCTTAACCTTTATAATAGTAATTATCCATAAGTGAGTGGATAATTCTTTTTAGTTTCTTAATGTGAGTGGGTTCTCCACTCACGTTGATATTTCCTTTGCCTTTGCAAGGCACAAGGACGTCCATATATGTGTATTTCAACCAACACAATTTTGGTTGAAGGGAAATCCATTTAATATAATTATTTTTGCATTATTTCAATTATGCTTAAATCTTGATTATTTTAATATCAAGATTCTCTCTCCTTCAAAGTAGCTCAAATGAGATGCCCCTCTCATTTTCTTGCCTCTACAAGATTCTAAGAATATTAGGACCTTATTGAAGTGGAAAATTGCATATTGAACCCTGGGTTTTTGGTAAATTACACATTACACCAAAACTAGGTTTTAGTGCACAACCATTGCTTTATCAACTCTTTCTTGGCACTCAGGCTTTCACTAGACATTCCTCTGCATCATCTTTATTACCATGATGCTTCAACACATGAGGAACATATTATCATGCACAATTTGCAATTTAACCCCTCAACTTGGGTAATTTGCACTTTAGTCTAAACAAGTAAAACATTATTTTCGACATAGTTCAAAATGGACTAAAATTGAAATATAAGTTCCTCTTGAGCCTTAATTACTTTTCAAAAGATAATATCAAGCATATAATTATCTTTCTTAAACAAAACACCTAGGATTAAAACATAACCCATGTCAAGGATGTTACAAGTTATCCACCCCTTACAAGGATTTTGTCCCCAAAATCATTAACGAAAACATCAAGAGAAAAGAGTAGGATATTTCCTCCTCATCTCTTCCTCTAGCTCCCACGTAGCTTCTTCAATGCCACGGTGATGCCAGAGAACTTTTACAAGACATATGTCTTTCTTTTTCAGCTTTTTAATTCTTCTGTCAAGAACCAACACAGGTCCTTCAACATAAGATATATCATCATTTAGTTCTACCTCCACAGGTTGCAGAACTAACTCTGTGTCAGGATGACACTTCCTAAACATGGAGATATGGAACACTGGGTGCAATCTATGCAACTCAGATGGTAACTCCATCTTATAGGCTACTTTTCCCATCCTTTCAATGATCGATTAAGGCCCCATAAATCTAGGAGCTAACTTCCCCTTCTTTCCAAACCTTAGAATACCTTTCCAAGGTGAGACCTTGAGGTATACTCTGTCTCCAACTTGGAATTCTAGGGGTCTACGACGCTTATCAGCATAAGATTTTTGTCTATCCTAGGCAACTTTCAACTATTGTTGTATGACTTTAATTTTCTCAGTTGTTTGTTGTACTAGTTTAGGACCCAAAAGTTGATACTCCCCTATTTCATACCAACATAAAGGACATCTACAACGTCTACCATATAATGCTTCATATGGTGCAATCTCAATACTGTGCTGATAGCTATCATTGTAAGTAAATTCTATCAAGCTCGTGTAAATCCCAACTTCCTACAAACTGAAGGACACATGCTCTAAGCAATTCCTCCAAAGTTTGTATGGTCCTCTCAGATTGTACGTCTGTCTGTGGGTGAAAGGTTGTACTAAACCTTAACTGTGTACCCAAAGCTTTATGTAGTCATTCCCAAAAATGACTCGTAAACTGGGGACCTCTATCAGAAACAATTGTAGCCAAAACCCCGTGCAAACGCACTATCTCATCTATATATATCTGTGCCAGCTTATCAGCAGCGTAGGTTGTTTTGACACGTAAGAAATGTGCTGTCTTTGTCAACCTATCAACTATCACCCATATGGAATCATGACTTTTGGCTGTTCTAGGCAAACCAACCACAAAGTCCATGGTTACATGATCCCATTTCCACTGCGGTATAGTCAAAGGTTGCATTGTTCCTGCGGGCTTCTGATGTTCAGCTTTAACCTGCTGACACACTGGATACCACATAACAAACTCAACAACATCTTTCTTCAATCCGAGCCACCAATACATATCTTTTAAGTTATGATACATTTTGGTGCTCCCTGGATGCATAGCATACATTGAAGAATGATCTTCTTCCAGTACTAACTTTCTTAAGTTATAAACATCATGTACTACCATCCTATCATGGTAACAGACTACCTGATCATCTGAATCATGGAAGCCATCTCATTTCTCACTACCATACTCTGACCTGATCTGCTGAATCACAGTATCAGCTTGCTGTGCTTCATTAATCTGCTGCCTCAGAGTAGGTTTCACTTGCATCTCAGCCAACAACCTAGCTAACAATGATACTTTAAACTCTATGTTGTCTTGCCTTAAGGAGATAAGCATATCTCTTTTAAACCACACTAAGGAGTTTTTTTTTTGAAATTACACTAAGGAGTTTAACTGTGCTTTACCTAAGGCTGGTGTTGCTGATTTTCTACTTAGTACATCAGCTACCACATTAGCCTTCCCTGGATGATAATCAATTGTACAGTCGTAGTCCTTGATTAATTCCATCCAGCGACACTTCCTCATGTTCAACTCATGCTGTGAGAAGATATACTTTAGGTTCTTATGGTCTGTGAAAATATGGAATGTTTCTCCATAGAGATAATGTCTCCAGATCTTTAAGGCATGGACCACAGCAGCTAGCTCTAGATCATGTGTTGGATAATTCTCCTCGTGTTTCTTAAGTTGTCGAGAAGTAAAAGAAATCACTTGTTTATCCTGCATCAACACACATCCTAAACCATTCTTGGATGTATCACAAAAGACTATGTACCCCTTCCCTTTCTCAGGTAACACCAACACATGTGCACTAGTTAACCTTTCTTTCAGCAACTGGAAAGAATGTTGACACTTGTCATTCCAAATAAAAGGAACCTCCTTCCTGGTCAACTTGGTCAGGGGTAAAGCTATAGAGTTGAAGTTCTTGATGAACCTCCTATAATAGCCTGCCAAACCAAGAAAACTACAAATCTCTGTCGGTGTTTTTGGTTGTTCCCATTGTAGGATAGATTTTACCTTCTTAGGATCAACATGAATACCTGAGGCAGATATAACATGTCCTAGAAAAGAAACTTCTGGTAACCAGAACTCACATTTGCTAAACTTAGCAAAGATTCTATGCTCTCTTAGCAAAGTCAAAGCTTGATGGAGGTGCTACTCATGCTGTTGAGCATCTCTACTGTATATCAAAATGTCATCTATAAATACGACTACGCACTGATCAAGAAAAGGTTGAAAGATTCTATTCATGAGTTCCATGAATGTAGTCGGTGCATTAGTTAGTCCAAATGACATAACTATGAACTCATAGTGACCATACCTTGTCCTAAAGGCAAACTTAGATATGTCACTCTCCTTAATGCACAACTGATGGTATCCCGACCTCAGATCTATTTTAGAGAAGATAGTTGCACCGCACAACTGATCAAACAAGTCATCAATCATTGGTAGAGGATACTTGTTCTTTATTGTTACTGTATTTAACTGTCTGTAGTCAATGCATAACCGCATCGATCCATCCTTCTTCTTAACAAAGAGGACCGGAGTACCCCATGGTGAAGTACTCGGTCGAATAAAGTCTTTCTCAAGCAACTCTTACAGTTGTTTCTTGAGCTTTTCCATCTCAGCAGGTGCCATTCTATATGGCGTTTGTGCTATTGGTTGCGTACCCAAGATTAGATTAATCTCAAAATCAATTTCTCGGGATGGAGGTACACCTGGAAGTTCCTCATGGAACACATCTTCAAATTCCCTAACAACCGGAACTTCAAAAGGATGAAGTCTCTCCATTGTGGTATCTACCACATGAGCCAAGAATGCAAAGCATCCCTATCTCATCATCTTCTCAGCTACCATAGTTGACACTAAACAGGTTGGAAGAATCTTTCTGTCTCCCTGAAAGGTCCATGTGTCACCGTTGTCTGTGAACACAACATGCTTGGAACTACAATCCAAGACAACCTTATACTTCTCTAAGGTGCCCATTCCTAGGATTATATCAAAACCCTGCATCTCAAGTGGTATAAGATCCATTTGAATGCGATGTTCAGAAAAAGAAAGAGTGCAGGGAGAACACACCTCCCGCAACACTGCAAATCCCAGCAAAGGGGTTTCTAGCATCAAACTATCTGCTCTATGACTGACAATCATGTTGCAGTCATGAATCACTTCTCGAGTGATAAAAGAATGCGTAGCACCCAGATCAATTAACATAGATACGAAGCAGGATGAAGACATATCAGAATAAAATAGTTCCATCTGACCTGTTACAACCCGAGGGTTGACTACTGCTTCGGCTGATTCATGGCATAGAATCTAGCTGTTGCTTGCTGTTGACCCTGTGCTTGGTTGTTGGGTGTCGACGATCCATCTTAGGACGCTTGTCCACGTCCTCTAGCATTATTACTGAACTGTCGCCTCTGTGATCCTTGCCGACTCTACCTCTGGGGTTGATTAACAGTTCTGACTTTCTCAGGACAATCTCTCTTCAAGTGTCCTGACCTCCCACACTGGTAGCAATTGTAGCTTCCCAAACTCTGCCTGGGTGGTCCTGTCACTGATGTTGATGTTGTATTGGAAGATCTACTTGGACGAAAACAATGGCCCCTACCCCTACTTGACATCCACTGCGTCGGGGTATTAAACCTTGGTGGTGGTGGTGCAGAGAATCTCGGCCTCTTGGAACTCTCGGACCCTTGTCCTTGAAACTAAGGATACACTTTCTTATTACTGGTCTGTCGCTTTTCGATCACAGACCTCTCAATCCGCCTCACAGACTCCACAAAAGTGGCAAATCTTTCCCTGTTCTCCAGAGCAGACACAGGAGTGGTCAATTCAGCGTTCAACCCCTTCTCGAAACGTTGAATCCTCTCCTCACCAGTAGCTGCCATGTGTAGACAAAACCGTAAAAGCTCCATGAACCTAGCTTCATATTCGCTAATGTTCATCTGTCCTTGCCTCAAACTCTTAAATTGAGAGATCTTCTCATCTAGATACGTCTTGGGAAAGTATCTAGCAACAAATTCACGTCGGAATTCATCCCATCTGACTTCAACTCCTGGTCTTTTTCCTTCCTTGATGGTCCACCAATGACCAACACTCCCCTTCAAAAGGTAGACAGCATGCCTCATCTTCTCAACTTCAGGGATGTTCAGGATTCTGAAAGCTTTCTCCAGCTTCGTCAACCATAAATCTGCATCAGTTGGGTCAGCTGTACCAGCATAGTCTGTGGCTCCCACCTGGCGAAGCCTTTCAAAGGTCTTGCCAGCTTCTTGTCCTTCATTGTGGGATGGTGTCCTCGGTGGAGGTGGTGAAATCCTATCTGCCATATGCGTCATAGTCACCATAAACTTTCCGAACAAAGTATGGAAAGCTGGGTTCTCTAATGCAACTTGATCAAGATGAGGAATCTCAGGCATGAGTTCCTCCCTAGCTTGATCCCTTGCACCTCCTCCTGGCGCAGCAACAGTGCTCTCTGCAGCATGTTCATCATACAATCCAGACATCTTCAAGTTCTTCTTGTTGGCTAAATGGACATCTATAAATCCCTTTGTTTTGATTATGACAAACATTTCATTCTTATTGATCTAACGAGCTACTTGAGTGTGCAGGAACAAGGTGGATGACAAAGTACTAGGGAAATCCATATGCTTACATATATTTTCATGAAATGTAATCGCTTTGTAAAAACTTGTATAAATATATAATGTACAAGTACTTAGATTTCATGTAAATCAAGCGTTAGATCTTCCCTAGCTAAACACCACATTTAGATAAGTCATCCCCTTCAAATAAGATCACATATGCACACTCATACATATAATTAGTGCCTAAATTGAAACATTGAAACAGGGTCAATCTCGGTCGACCAACTCCTCGACTGAGACACTCTCGGTCGACAATCTTCTCGACCGAGAAAGATCCAAAGTAGCCGTTAGACACAACTGACAAGGTAGTTGGCAGTTGGAGATAAACGTTGCAAAACACTTGATTCAGAGAGCCTGTCGGTCGACAAGAGTTCGACCGAGTAGGTGTCTCGGTCGACCATTCCTCGACCGAGATGAACTCTGACAGCAACTGCAGGGTGAATTAATTAGCCGTTGCTAAAGCAACAAACTTGTACCTAACGGCTAGTTAAGCACTTAGAAACCCCTAGAAGTTGTCTAGAGCGTCCTTAAGCATCCATAGGCCATTCCTATAAATAGGACAAGCCATAGGACACCCAAACTCACTTGTTACACTTGAGAAATCCTTGAGCATACTTTGAGCAATCTGTTTGTGAGCAAATTGAGCATTGTGACAATTGGCTACTTCCTTCCTTAGCTCATAATTCGTGTCCTATAGGCTAGCATCTCCTATCCACTGCAATTACAATTCCATACACTTTGGTTAGGAGATCTATACGCTTGATCAAGGCAAATCAAGCCTTGTGCTACAAAAGGATAAGTTGTAATTTCCTTTTCCTTTCTTGTTCTCTATTATTGTTTGTACTCTCCTTGCTACTCATAGGTTGGAGGCTGCGGATTGGAGAGGGTGGAGATCTTCTTGGTGAAGAAGGAGACCTTGAGCTACTTCAAGAAGGCTGGTGCAACGGGAGGTTACTTCTAGAGAGGAAGGCTACTTCAAGGGGGAGCTTGGAGTTACTTCAAGAAGGCTACCTCAAGTTGGTGCATCTACTTCGAGTGAAGGCTGTTCAAGGGGTGTAAAGGAAAGTATTGTATTTTGTATAAATCCTTGTGAAGGTAATAAAATATATACTTTCAAAATCCCAGTTGGGTAAGCAACCGGGTAGTGGACTGACAACTTTAGTATTTGCTAAAGTTGGAACCACTCTAAACACCTGTCTCCTTCTTCCAATTTCAATTGTGGTTATTTGAGTTCAATAATTGTTAAAATTGTTTTAAAACTCTATTCACCCCCCCTATAGTGTTTTTCAATTGGTATCAGAGCAGGCTTCAAGGAACCCTAACAAGGTCTTGAAGAATGGGTGACGGAGTGCTCAACAACCTTAACCTTGAAGGGACACTTGTTGCTAGACCTCCAGCGTTCGATGGAACAAACTACCAATATTGGAAGAGAAGAATGTAGTTCTACTTTCAAGGCATCAATTGGGACCTATGGAGGATGGTGTCAACCCCATATGAGCTTCCTCAAACTCAATTTGTGGAATGGGATGCAAATACGGTAAAGATGGCTCAAATGAATGCTAAAGCTGTAAGCATTTTATATTGTTCAATTTCAGTAGGAGAATTTAATAGGATATCTAACTGTGACACAACCTATGATATTTGGCATAGACTGTCCATAACTTATGAAGGTACAGTCCAAGTCAAAAATTCCAAAATTAGCATGCTTAAACAAAAGTTTGAACACTTTCGTATGGATCCTAATGAATCTATTAGTGAAATGTTTGCAAAATTCTCTTCTATTGTTAATGGTTTAAATGCCCTAGAAAAACCTGTTCTTGAAGAAGATCAGGTATCAAAAATCCTTCGATCACTTCCTCCTAAATATAAGCCAAAGGTGACAGCCATTGAAGAAGCTAATGACCTCACTCGACTGAAAATGGAGCAACTTATTGGCAACCTAGAAGCTCATGAAGCAACCCTAGAAGAGGAAGAAAGAATAACACGTGAACATCAGCAAGGAAAGAAGAAGGATGTGGCTCTAAAAGCTTCAAAGATCGTCACACCAGAAAGTGAGGAGTCAAGTGAAGAAGAAGGAGAAGAAGCCTTGATTGTCAACGGTAAGAAATACAAAAGGTTTAAATCTAACAAAATTTCTAGTTCTTCTTCTTCTCCTCCTAGGTGCTTTGAATGTGGGAAGAAAGGACATCTCAAAAATGAATGTCCTAAAGCAAAGAAAGTAAAGAAAAGCTCACACAAAAAGAAGGGAGAAAAAGCCTTTAAAGCTGCATGGGACGAGTCAAGTGACAGTGAAAGCGGAGAAGAAAAGGTGGAATGTCTAATGGCAAGGGAAGATGATGAAGACTCTCAAGAGGTAAGCCTACTTGATCTTCCTAAAGAAGAGTTAATTACTAGTCTACAAGAAACTCATGATAAGTATGTTGATGTCAAGAAGAAACTAAAGAAGGTTATCAAATCAAACGATGAGCTATGTGCTAAATTAGATAATCTTTCTTCTGAAAAGAACAACATTGATCTTGAGAATTTGTCTTTAAAAACATCTTTAGATGATTGCACTAGAAAGATACTCACTTTAGAAACAAATGTTGATCTTATTTCTAAAGAAAAGACTGAATTGTTAGCTAAACTAAAAGATTTTCAGACTCAACCTATTCTGTGTAACCATCTAGACTATGACAATGTTGCAAAAGAAAGAGATTCATTATTATCTGATTTAGATCAAGCAAGAAAAGATTTACACAAGAAGATGAATGACATTGCTAAGCTACAAAGAGAACTTTATGAGTTAATAAGAAAAGATATTCTTGATAACATTCTAAGCATTGGTACTATTTTCAATGGAAGAAAAGGTTTGGGATATGCTCCAAAGAAAAATCAACCCAGAAGAACTCAGACTATGTTTGTACCTAAGAACACAATGGCTAGAAAGAGAAATGAAGTTGATTCTATTACTTGTCATTTTTGTCTACGTCTTGGACACTATTCATTTTCATGCCCTTATAAGACTAAGGATTCCGACTTAGTTTGGGTCCCAAAACCCCAAACTTAGTAGAGTCAAATGCAATTTAGTTGAGATATGATCAAATGCTCCATTTTGCAATTTATATTGTCTTATCTCAACTTAACAAAAGGTTTTATGCATATTGTTAATTTTCTGAACTATTGTACTGAAACAGAAACTTAGTCGGTCGAAGTATTGTCGAACGAACAATTAATCGGTCGAACTTTTGTCGACCGACTGGATGTCTGTAACAAATCAAAATCTACATCAACTAAACAACAACTATTTCGGTCGAAAATTGGTCAACCGAGCTGAATTTCTGTTTTTCTTTGTTTGTAATACAGTAACCTTCTCGATCGACAATTTGTCGACCGAGAAAGATGTCGGTCGAACAATTGTCGACCGACTGGACTTCTGAAATAGAATCTTTATACAATCTATACTTAAATGGTTCTAACCATATCGGACCATCACATGGGTACCAAAATCTACATTTTCATGCAGGAATGGGTGGTTGACAGTGGATGTTCCAAACATATGACCGGGAACAAGGATGCATTTCAAACCTTTGAAGAAAAGAAAAGTGGCACAGTCACCTTTGGAGACAATGGTAAAGGCAAAATTGTTGGAATAGGTAATGTTGGTACAAACCTCGAAATAAAGAATGTTCTACTTGTAGATGGTTTGCACCATAATTTGATAAGTGTTAGTCAATTATGTGATAGTGGTTATGATGTTTTATTTAACAAAACCTGTTGCAAGTTATTAATAGAAAACACTACAAATGTTGTTTATGAAGAAAATAGAGTTGGAAATCTTTATATTCTTAAACCTAACTCTATGAAATCTGTAGTGGGAAAATGCTTGCTTGCAAATGAAAATACCTTACAACTATGGCATAAAAAGCTAGGACATGCTAGTTCACATGTTATTAAAAAGTTAGTGAAATATGATCTTGTTCGTGGATTGCCTGCTTTATCTTTTGATCAAGTTGAAAATTGTGAACCATGTACAATGGGAAAGCAAACAAAAACCTCTTTTAAACCTAAACATGTACTTAGCACAAGTAGATCTTTAGAATTAATTCATATGGATTTATTTGGACCCATGAGGACACAATCTATTGGTGGCAAAAGATATTGTTTTGTTATCGTTGATGATTATAGTAGATATACATGGGTACATTTTATTGCAACCAAAGATGATACTATTCATGTTTTTATACAATTTTGTTCCAATATTGAAAATCTATTACAAAGCAAAATATGTACCATTAGAAGTGATCATGGTGGAGAATTTGAAAATCATATATTTGAGGAATTCTGTACATCTCAAGGGTACACTCACAATTTTTCTGCTCCACGCACTCCACAACAAAATGGTATAGTTGAAAGGAAAAATCGATCACTACAAGAAATGGCTAGAACTATGATGCTTGAACACAACACACCCAAAACCTTTTGGGCTGAAGCTGTAAACACTGCATGCTATGTATTAAATAGAGTAACTGTTTACTCTCATTTGAAGAAAACTCCATATGAAATAATACATTCTAAGAAACCTAGAGTTGACTATTTTCATACCTTTGGTTCCACATGCTATATCTTAAATACCAAAGATGATAGAGATAAGTTTGACTCTAAATCACACAAAGCATTCTTTTTGGGATATTCCACTTCTAGCAAAGCATTATCTCTAGAAAAGTTGAGGAATCTATTCATGTTTCTTTTCATGAAGAGTCAAAATCTGAAAATCTAGAAATCATAGATCTCACTAATCAATTCGAAAATTTAAACATACCAAATGATAGTGAGAAAGTTACTACAACCAATCACCAAGTTGAACCACAACCTACACCTAGGCTTATTAAGGATCATCCTCAAGAACTAATTATTGGAAATCCTAATGATAAAGTCAAAACTCGGTCTTCCTTCGAAGATGTTGCAAACATGGCCTTTGTTTCTATCATTGAACCTAAGAAGATATCTGAAGCTCTTAAAGATGATTATTGGATAATAGCCATGCAAGAAGAGTTGAATCAATTCACTAAAAATGATGTATGGGATTTAGTTCCTAAACCACAAGATAAAACCGTCATTGGAACTAAATGGGTTTTTAGGAATAAGTTAAATGAGGCAGGAGAAGTAATAAGGAATAAAGCTCGGTTAGTAGCACAAGGATATAATCCACAAGAAGGAATAGATTTTGATGAAACGTATGCACCAGTAGCTAGACTTGAAGCTATTAGAATGTTACTAGCTATTACTGCACATAAAAACATCAAACTCTACCAAATGGATGTAAAAAGTGCATTTCTAAATGGCATCATTCAAGAAGAAGTATATGTTGCCCAACCACCCGGATTTGAAATACCGGAAAAAGGTGACTATGTTTATAAACTTAAGAAAGCACTTTATGGTTTAAAACAAGCACCTAGGAATTGGTATGAAAGGCTCAAGACATATCTTTTTGATAATGGTTTTTCTATTGGAAGTTCAGATTCTACTTTATTTTTCAAAACATATACATCTGATTTCCTAGTTGTGCAAATATATGTTGATGACATTATTTTTGGAGCCTCTAATGATTCATTGTGCACACAATTCAGTGACATTATGCAAAAAGAATTTGAAATGAGCCTCATGGGTGAACTAACTTTCTTTCCTGGTTTCCAAATTAAGCAAACACCTGCCGAAATCTTTATAAGCCAAGAAAAGTATACTAAAGAACTTTTAAAACGTTTTGGGATGGATCAGTGCAAACATGCTACTACTCCTATGGCTACTTCTATTAAAATTGATAAGGATGAAAATGGGGAACCGATTGATGATTCCTTATATAGAGCCATGATTGGTAGTTTGCTTTACTTAACTGCTTCTAGACCAGACATTATGTTTTCCGTTGGTCTTTGTGCTCGATTTCAATCACAACCTATGTACTCTCATTTTCTAGCAGTTAAACGAATTCTTCGTTACTTAGCCGACACTACCTGTTTTGGTTTATGGTATCCAAAAGGACAATCCTTGGATTTTAAAGCTTATACTGATGCGGATTATGCTGGTTGTCGACTTGATCGCAAGAGTACTAGTGGTGGCTGTTTCTTGTTAGGAAGAGCTTTAGTATCTTGGTTTAGCAAGAAACAAAATACGGTTGCCCTATCTACAACTGAAGCTGAATATATGGCAGCCGGATCTTGTTGTGCTCAAGTGCTTTATATGCAACAAGTGTTAAACGATTATGGTTTTACTCTTTCATCTACACCTATTTTTTGTGACAACACGAGCGCTATAAACTTAGCACACAATCCTATTTTACACAGCCGAGCTAAACATATTGAAATCCGTCATCACTTTTTGAGGGATCATATCTCCAAGAATCATGTTTCCCTTCATCATGTTGATACGGAAGATCAATTGGCTGATATTTTTACAAAACCGCTTCCACTAGACCAATTTAACAAAATTAGGAAGCAATTGCTTATCACTCCTTTGGAAGATGTTTTCTTTGATATTTGTGCTTCTTAAACAAAAACTTTTGCTTGCATCATTTTGGCTTTTACTGGACATCTTTTTCATTGGATTTGATGGGACATCTAATTAAGGGGGAGTTTTTCTTAAACGGATATCTTTTTGAAATGACAAAGGGGGAAAAATAAATATAGAACTTAGTATTTATGCAAAACTCAATCAATGAGTTTCATAAACAAACTCTTGGCTTTACATTGAAAGTTGCTATATTCCCTAGAGAATTGGATTTCATGTTCCATAATTCATGGGGAATAATAAGCACACATTTTATAAGCAAGAGAAAAAGCTACAAAAGGTAATCTTAAGGTATGAAACTCATATGTTTTATATTTCCTTCATTTATATTTTGGAAATGTTTGTCATCTTCAAAAAGGGGGAGATTGTTGGCTAAATGGACATCTATAAATCCCTTTGTTTTGATTATGACAAACATTTCATTCTTATTGATCTAACGAGCTACTTGAGTGTGCAGGAACAAGGTGGATGACAAAGTACTAGGTAAATCCATATGCTTACATATATTTTCATGAAATGTAATCGCTTTGTAAAAACTTGTACAAATATATAATGTACAAGTACTTAGATTTCATGTAAATCAAGCGTTAGATCTTCCCTAGCTAAACACCACATTTAGATAAGTCATCCCCATCAAATAGGATCACATATGCACACTCATACATATAATTAGTGCCTAAATTGAAACATTGAAACAGGGTCAATCTCGGTCGACCAACTCCTCGACTGAGACACTCTCGGTCGACAATCTTCTCGACCGAGAAAGATCTAAAGTAGTCGTTAGACACAACTGACAAGGTAGTTGGCAGTTGGAGATAAACGTTGCAAAACACTTGATTCAGAGAGCCTGTCGGTCGACAAGAGTTCGACCGAGTAGGTGTCTCGGTCGACCATTCCTCGACCGAGATGAACTATGACAGCAACTGCAGAGTGAATTAATTAGCCGTTGCTAAAGCAACAAACTTGTACCTAACGGCTAGTTAAGCACTTAGAAACCCCTAGAAGTTGTCTAGAACGTCCTTAAGCATCCATAGGCCATTCCTATAAATAGGACAAGCCATAGGACACCCAAACTCACTTGTTACACTTGAGAAATCCTTGAGCATACTTTGAGCAATCTGTTTGTGAGCAAATTGAGCATTGTGACAATTGGCTACTTCCTTCCTTAGCTCATAATTCGTGTCCTATAGGCTAGAATCTCCTATCCACTGCAATTACAATTCCATACACTTTGGTTAGGAGATCTATACGCACTACTACAGAAATAGCATTCAGTGTCGCTTTTCTGGGCGTCGGTTATTAAGGAAAACCGACGCCTAACATATAAGGCGTCGGTTGTTTAACAAAACCGACGTCTATATTCGAAGACCAGCCAGACACGGGTACCGCTTTGTATTAAGCGTCGGTTTTTTATAAACAACCGACGCTTAAAGTCGCCCGTGAAATCCATTTTTCGATAAAAAAAAATAGTGTCATTTTCAGCGTCAGTTATCCCTCTCTAACCGACGCTGAAGGTGGTTCCCGCCAAAAATTTCCATGAAAATATCGTCCAATTGGACGTCGGTTGTTTCAACCAACTGACGCTAAAGATGTTTAGGCGTCGGTTGTTGTAAACAACCGACGCTATTTGGGAACTTATAACCCCCCGCGATCGCCCAACTCTTCCCCTTTCTTCTGTTTCATTGCTACCCTATTGCGGCGATTTTCCCTGTTGCGGCGACTTTCCGGCGCTTCTCTGCTGCTGCTGCTCTCCGACGCTTCTCTCCGGCGCCCCATCTCCGGCGTCCTTCTTCTCCGCCGCCCCTGCTACTGCTGCTGTCTGCTCGTCGCCGCCGGTCGTTGCCCACCGCCCCTGCTCTCCTCTAGTCGTCGCCGCCAGTAGAAGCAGCTACGGTGCTGTCGTCGTCACCTCCGCCCCCGTCGGTAGAAGCAGCTTTACTCGTGCTGTCCTCGTGCAAGGTAACCCACAAACCTTCACCACCTTTTTTGTCCTCTGCCTTGCTTTTCTCTGCCGCCGCCAACCTAGAACTCACGCAGGCAGCGCCTAAGTAGGTTCCAGGGCACGCCTAGGGTCCCAAGCCCAGGTGCCCTGCCTAGATAGGCCTCTGGGCAGATGCTTGGGCGGCGCCAGGGCACGTCTAGGCTGCACGTCTAGTGGATTTTTTGCTAAAAGTTATTTACTGATTGTGTTTATTTAATAATGTACTGATACATATGTGATATACCAATCTGATAGTCCATGATAGAACAAAATATAATGATGTTGACTGCAACTTTGTGTGTCATGCTATTCTTAATTAAGTGTATATTTACTTCATAATTGAATGTTTAAGTAAGTTATAGATATCTTGATGATGAACTGTAATGCACACATGTGACATGTTTGGAATGTAAATGATGAACTGTAATGCACACATGTTTAACTTATTTTATTGTTGAGTATATTGAGAATCCTAATCACCCTTCTTGCTTAATGATGAACTGTAATGCACACATGTGAATGCTTGGAATTTAAATGATGAACTTTTCCCTAAATTGCCAATCATGCTTTTAAAGACATCAATAATCACCCTAATTTGAAGAATTAGGATTTTAGCGGGGAAATGCTGCCGAAATTTTCTTGAAAACCCAATACACATTATACACTTACTAGTGAGATTAGGTGTTCAAGGATGGGATAGGTGGTACACATTTATTATATATAAGAATGACATCACATGTGTTTGTTGGCCTAGAATGTGAACAATCATTGTTTTTTATATTACTTGTACATTGATATAAATTAGAATGAACAATCACTAAATTATATACTGTTTGTATGGAGTACGGCTTCATTGTAGATATCTATTATTGTGTTTGTTGGCCTAGAAACCCATCCAAGATTTACTCATTAGGAGTAAATCTTGGATAGTCCCCGGTTTGGGACTGTTCTTGAACACCTAATCTCACTTAGGATGTAAGTGTATAATGTGTATTGAGTTTTCGAGAAAATTTTGGTAGCATTTCCCCGTTTGTTCTCTAAGTACATATGTACTTAGAGAACAGCGGGGAAATGCTGCCGAAATTTTCTTGAAAACCCAATACACATTATACACTTACTAGTGAGATTAGGTGTTCAAGGATGGGATAGGTGGTACACATTTATTATATATAAGAATGACATCACATGTGTTTGTTGGCCTAGAATGTGAACAATCATTGTTTTTTATATTACTTGTACATTGAAGGATTGCTAATTGATAAAAGATCACAATTTTAGAGACATGTATGTTTATACAAATGCTAAATGTTTTCCTTATTCTAGTTGATACAAATGCTAAATGTTTTCCTTTTTAATGAAATTTTCAGATGGCTCACCATGATGAGAATGATGTCCATGATGAGCATGAAGTCCATGATGAGCATGCTGTCCATGACGAGCATGGCGAGGATACCAACGTAAGTTCTAAAAACATATCCCGTATTTCTATAAAATTCATTATCTTCTAGTTATGTCATATATCCTGTATTTCTATATTGGCTTAATTCAGTGTGTTTATTTTTGTCAAATTTTAGGTTGATGATGCACAGCTACCCACTGAAGCAATTGAGCAACTTGATGCGCAGCAACAAAAACTTAACAAGAAAAGGGGTATCACTCTGTTGAAAAAGTTACTTGCGCTGAGTGGCAGTGGATCCAAATTGGTTGTGGAGTTTGATAATGGAGGGAATGCAATTGGAGTGAACCGCAATAATTTTATAAACTATCTTGGGGTTGTCACTCGAAGCCATTGTGGTATTAAGTATGATAATTGGCATAAAGTTCCTCAGGCGAAGAAAGACTTGATATGGAAAGATTTATGCGTGAGTTATTATTATTTGCAATTCTATTTTGTAGATTACAAATTCTATTATTTGCAATTATATTTTTGGTACTAGTTAATAACATTTCTATTTTACAGAATCTGTTTGCATTGGATGAGATGTTGCATCGTAAAAGTGTGATGCAACGCGCTGGAAAGATGCTTAGGAATTACAGGACAAATCTGAACAGAGAATACATAAGACAGGGTGATAAGAAGAAGAAGTCAGCCCTTGAACAATGGAACTTCTTGGACAAAGAAGATTGGGACAATTTTGTTGCTTCAAGAAAATCTGAAGAATTCAAGGTATTAGGCGTCACTCCCATTTTAATTAATATACATTGTATTCACCTATTCAAGATTAACATTTAGTGCTACTAACCTAATTATAAATGTGCATACTAACTAGGCCCTCAGTGACGCACAAAAAGCAAGGCGTGCACTGAATGTACATGACCATACTATGGGTCCAAAAGGCTATGCAAGCGTTCGCCAAAGACTACAGGCGGAGTCTGCAGCTACTCAGGAGTCTGCGACTACTCAGGAGTCTGCGGCCACACCCTTCCCTCGCCATGATATCTGGATAGCTGGCAGGAAAAACAAGAAGGGTGAAATAAAGAATCCCGAAACTGCTGAGGCGGCTGCAAAAATGGTAAAATACAACTCTTAGAGCAATCATTTGAATATTGATTATTTGTGGTGTTAACTTACCAATTTTTGTTTATGGTGATTAGCGGGAGCTGCACGAGCAGAGGAAACAAGGCACGTTCATCCCTCAGGGCACAAGGGATGGATTGACAGTTGCTCTGGGTTACCCAGAGCATCCTGGACGTGTTAGAGGTGTCGGCGCTGGTGTGGGCATCAAAGCATTCTTTGGGCCATCCCAGCGCAAACCCAGAGCGGGACTTTCTCAAGAAGAGGTAACATATTCTATTTTTATAATGTTACTGCAAAAGGAAATTCATTAATAAAAAGCTAATATTTGTTTTATCCATGTATAGGAGAATAAGAGAGTCGAGGATATAGTAGCTAAGAAGCTCAACGATGTGGTTGCTGAGAAGGTCAAGGAAGAATTGCTGCGGTGGCAGGCATCTCAAGCTTCCAATCAGCCTATGCCGACCCACTCTTCTCCTGGTGCACAGACTGCAAGTAATCCTGGAGACCCATCGCCTAACATGTCTGCTGTAAGTATTGTTTATGACATTGTAGCTAGTCTTTTCAAGATGATATGTTTTCAAGATGATATGTATATATGTATAACATTCTTTACGTAAATTTGTAGGAATTGAAGCCATGCCGCTTAAGAATGGAAAACTATGTTGTTGCAGAGGCGCAAGCTTACCAGTCCCTTCCTGGGGCAACGTTTCATGGGACTCCAATGCCGCAGGGCTACATTCGTGTGAGCCTGATACATGTATTACCCGATTGGAGGGAAGTTGAGTTGCCATATGCCCACCCAGATATTGATACACTTGGTGAGGCAGAAAGTGGGGTCATATTGTGGCCCAAAGCAGATGTCCTCTACACGACTGAAATTGTAAGATAAATTTACATTGATTTAGACTGTTAATGTGTATATATGATGTCAACTGATCTGAAATTATATATACAGGTTAAAAAGAAGACACCAGGAGCACCTAGGCCTCCACCTCCAATTCCCGCATTACCAACTTGGGTTCCAACTGACCTACAATACCCGTTAGGTCCTGCTTGTAGGGGAATGGCATGTTGGCTACGGGCACATAATATACTTTGCCCTATAATTGTTTCTTTAGATGCAGATTATGCAGGTCAATCATACGACAGCTCTTTATTTATACAAGATATTATTGAGCTGTTTATGTATGATTGGTTGAATACATCAATGATAGAGACATGGATAAGGTGAGATCTTGTTTATACATCCATATACCTTGTGTAAGATCCGGTGATCTAGTTTCTTATATATTAATGCATACGTCTATATATTTTGCAGCTACTTAATCGAAGATCATTGCAAACAATTTGCATATGATCATGTGGGATTTTTGATTCCATCATTGATTAGTATGGTAGCTAAAGACCCTGATAGTGTTCAACAATACTGTATAGATGCTTTTACAATTTTTGGTCATCAAATGAAGACGATAATAATAGCTCCATTCAATGTCAAGTAAGTTTGCTTTATTTATAATTTGGACTTAAGAAAATTCCATTATTATTTTGCATTTTGAGTTATTAATTGTTAACTTTTTACCTCTAGTGGTAGACATTGGGAGTTACTAGTTATTGTCCCCGGGACGTTCACTGTTTATTATCTAGATCCCGCAGGAAGTACATTAAACACTAAAATTGGACACGTAATGATAGTGGCATTATTCTGGTGAGAAATATTTCATTTTTTATATCCGTTAACATCTTTTATTACATTACTATTTACTTATGCAACTTAGTGTGTTATATTAACATGTAGGGGTTTAGATGCATTCAAAAATGCTGGAGGAAAGGTCCCAAGGAAAAAGAACCAGCCATTGTCTTGGGAGAACGTAAAAGTAAGTTCCCGACTCCCCGACTCCAATGTATATATTATTGATGTGAATTGTGCTTAGTTGTATTATTTTGTATGTTTCAATTTATAGTGCGCTACACAAGACAATGGCTGGGCATGCGCATACTATGTGATGCGATTTATGCAGATGATTATCAAACATGCCACATTGGACATCGATACCATACATGAGGTATTATATATAGTCTCATTAGTTAGTATGAAATATATCAATCTTATTTTTATATTATTACTTATATATATACATCATTCTCTTTGCAGGTGTTTAAAACTGACCACACTATAGGCAAACGCTTAAAAAATGTACATGCTCCATATATGAGGGAAGCATTAAATGAAGTAAGAGAAGAATGGGCAATAGTTGTACAAACAGTGGCAACTGTAAGATATAATTGGGATGTTGATAGTGATGATGAATGATACTTTGTAAATGAATGTTTCTGAATGTTAAAACATGTATTTGAATGATTCTATATGTGTGAACGTGACAATTGAATTGATTTCTGAATGTATCTACTTGTGTGAATCTTTTTATGTTAATTTTGCAGGTTTGTGGCCTGTTTGTAGGCTGATATCAATGGATGTCGTAAACCTGCAGTTCAGAAAACTGAACTGCAGGTTCTCATCCTGCTGACCAGCCACAGCAGGCCTGCAAACAGATTTATAAAAAAAATAGATATAGGCGTCGGTTATTTACCGATAACCGTCAGCACAGACTTACAGCGTCGGTTTTTTGTTGAACACCGACGCCAAAAGTGTTCGCGCTACAGGAAATGGGAGTCATCTAGGACACTTTTCTGCGTCGGTTGTTTAGTATATAACCGACGCAGAAAGCGTCCTAGATGACGCTGTTTTATGTGGCGCGAACCCTTTTGGCGTCGGTGTTTTATAATAAACCGACGCCTTTATGTTAAATAGGCGTCGGTTTTTTAACCGACGCTGAAGTGTCCAACCTTTTAGCGGCGCCCACATAGGCGTCGTTCAGAAACCGACGCCAAAGGGGGTTAAACAACCGACACTAAAAGGCACTTCTGTAGTAGTGACGCTTGATCTAGGCAAATCAAGCCTTGTGCTACAAAAGGATAAGTTGTAATTTCCTTTTCCTTTTTTGTTCTCTATTATTGTTTGTACTCTCCTTGCTACTCCTAGGTTGGAGGCTGCGGATTGGAGAGGGTGGAGATCTTCTTGGTGAAGAAGGAGACCTTGAGCTACTTCAAGAAGGCTGGTGCAACGGGAGGTTACTTCTAGAGAGGAAGGCTACTTCAAGGGGGATCTTGGAGTTACTTCAAGAAGGCTACCTCAAGTTGGTGCATCTACTTCGAGTGAAGGTTGTTCAAGGGGTGTAAAGGAAAGTATTGTATTTTGTATAAATCTTTGTGAATGTAATAAAATATACACTTTCAAAATCCCGGTTGGGTAAGCAACCAGGTAGTGGACTGACAACTTTAGTATTTGCTAAAGTTGGAACCACTCTAAACACTTGTCTCCTTCTTCTAATTTCAATTGTGGTTGTTTGAGTTCAATAATTGTTAAAATTGTTTTAAAACTCTATTCACCCCCCCTCTAGTATTTTTCACTTCTCCTCCTATATGAGCAGAAGACACTATCAGATAAACTGGAAGATACTTAGAACAGACTCAACAACCTTAATCCTATGTCTCTGTAGGAGCTCTGATACCACTAATTGTAATACACTGTTCGGACAAAACCTCATTAACTAAGATAACAAGATTTAACTAATGCGGAAGCGATCGTTAGCAACGGATGACTGAAAATCACTAAAAATTAAAACCATTTATAAAAAGATCTATTACTAGAAAACTCTTTAAACAAGAACCACAATATTATATTTACATACTGGTCCAAATTGTACATTTCATGTACCATCTCTCCTCGAGGAATATATATACATCATTACTTTGCTAAAAAGTATAAGTAACAAAATCCTTGAAGCATCAAACCAAAAATCTCAGATTGATTATAAAAACACTATCTACCGACTCCTAGGACCTGAGAGTACATAAATGACACATAGGGCTTTATGTACTAAAACTTGACAACCAGTATCCCCACCTAGGATATCACTGTTGTCCCTATTGTTGTTGTTGCTTCTCTTCCCCTACTATAGAGGTTCTGTCTCTTTGTCTGCGTCTACCTAAAAATGTTGGATCCCACGAGGGTGAGATGATAAATGTGTTTTCATCACTTTTATTTGCATCTTTTAGATATCTTTTTATAATTGTTTTGTTGTTTATTTTCTTAGTTTTATAATTAATTACATTATATTATATTTTTCTATTCAAGAAGAATTTTAATCATATTTTCTTAGATTTTGTAGGAAATGAGATAAATATTCTTGGAGTATAATTGCACAATTTGCAGCAGTCCTGTAATTATTGTATATCTGTCACCAAAAGTGCCATAACTCTTGCATCCAAAGTCCAAATTGAGTGTACAAGTATTCATTGGAAAGGAAATTTAATTTCCTAAAATAATATCCTATTATGTGGACCTCTTTTGTGCGTTTTACGGGAGTGAAATGCGTTCGAAATCGCTGCTGCGGGAATCTGCATTGAAGAGAGTTACATGGTCAAGACAATTAAAGTCTATCAAATTCCTATTAACTAAATCTTGAAAATTTAAAAGGATAGCTCCCTCTCTTCCCCCCCCCCTCTTTTTTTGGATAGCCTACCTCTCCTTCTCCTATAAAAGGAAGGGCACTTCCTCCTCCCAAGATCATCTTGGATTTCTTGTATTTTGGAATTCTGCAGCAATTAATCTTATAATCATTCTCATATTATGCAATAAAGTAGGTTTTGGTTCAAGCATAGTTCTTTCATTCTTGTTCTCGTCTTTTCTCTCCACCTTAGTTTTAATCCTCTTCTTTCCGTTCTTCAATTCTGGAGCAAGGAACAAAGAGCTAAGCCATTTCATCGTCTCTAGCATAAGGATTAATTTCCTGATTTCTGGGCTAGACTATGGCTTCATTTCTTTCTTCCTCCGTCTCCCCTTTCTCCATGTGTGAGTAGTCTTTTATCGGGGCAAAGGGGAATAACCCCTTAGCCATGGTTTTAACGATTTCTTCTTAAACGATTAGATGGTAATAGATTTTAATTGAATGATTGATCTTCAGATCGCATGTTAATCTGAATGGATATGACCATGGAAATCCGGATTTAGAACAATAAAATCGATTACATAGACGTTTTGATATGACCGTGGATTCTCATCTTTTAGGTTGATAAACTAGGAAGCATGAGAACCAAGACCAATGGGCTCATGTGGAGTTTCTCTCTTGCGAGTTTTTAAATTCGCAAACCTTCATCGAATCGTCGTTTAAGATTTAGTTGTTATCACCTAGGCTAAGGTGGTGAAAACCCCTACGAGCCTCGATTTCCTTCTCTTGATTTAATCACCACATCCTTTGTTTGCTTTAATTCTTAGTCTTCCATTCATATAGTTTTGCTTGTGTTAACAATCTTTTTATTATTTCATTGTGCATGTTTATTCTTGTTAAGTGCTTTTCTTCTTGCATTAGTGTAATCACTCAAACCCCCAACTGGACTTTACTTTCTGCTTTAATAAAAAGAAAAATACGAAAAAAATAATAAAGTTTTTCAATATTTGGGTTCTAAGAACAATCTCTAAATAGTTGTCATGTGGGATCGACCCTTCTATACTACCCTTAACACTGGAAGTAAAAAAGGTTTAAACTCTAGGATTAACCATCTTAGTGATTGATATTGCAAAACGACGAGTATCATGAGACAATTATACAATTGCCCCATCGAGAGATATAACTCTCCGCCGTAAACATTATTATTACAGTTTAATAGAAATAAACTGAGCAGTGGAATCATATATTTCAGTAGTAGATAAATCAATATCTATGCAGGTTATAGCAACAATCCTATTCAAGTATTTCAGCTATAACTTGACAAGGCATCATGTCTCTTACTCAATACAAAATTAAAGAACATAAGTAGCATTTATGTATCAAGGGCATGCTAAGGAAGTTAACATCAACCAGTGGTTCTTGTATTTCAATCTTATGCAAATACGCTACATGACTGATTAAATTTTACAAACATATTTAAGCTCTGAGGAGATGAGGTATACCGCTCATACTCTAACCGACCATTGCAAAATTGAAATCGGAACCATACAAAGTCAATGGAAGAGCCGGATTCCACAACTTCCCACATCTCGGTCAGTATGAGATCACATGCAGGACATCTTGTGTCTCTGCTACATAGCTTGCCAGGATATAGTGGCATCTCGCTATAGAGTTACAGTGGCAGATATACTCTCTTCGCAATCGAGAGATTTTGTGTTTACCTCCATTGATCCGACATTAACATCATCGGGAGATTAGTGATACATTCATCCCAGAGCATATAATGAAGGATTGAGACGTTTAATGTTTACCTTCCATCAATTCCCTCATTAGGACGTACAAATATTTTCACCCATTGACCCCTACATATTCAAAACTATGCAAACTCCAGGAGATCTTGTAAGAAAACTTGTTTCACCATCACCAATTACTGACGATGATGGATCTATGGTCAGAGAACTACATGAAAATCTTTTACTTGATTAATTAAGTACATTATAATATTCTTTTAGCATCAGTCAAGTTTTCAAACATAACTTATTAAGACAAATGCTATAAAGAAACATGTACTGTTTTCATCAGTTACTTCTTAGTCTTTAAAAGACATTGGGATCTCAGTCCCTCATTTCAAACTCAATGCCATAAACATATGGTTCTGGGTATTCAAACCCTTAGCTCATCACTGAGCACTGTTACCACTTTTTTAGGTAACCATCACCTTCAGGTCATCTGACCAAGGTAAACATGACACTTTCTACACAAGTGTCACTTATGGCACTTAAGACCCATCAATTCTCTTATTACCTCTTACTAGGCAACAAGGCATATTATGGCACATAAGGCCCAATAAAAAATCTTAATAAATAAAACATCATAGCTCATACATGGCTATGTTCATCATCTCATGATACCTGCATGGTTAACACACATGATAATAGATATATCAATCATAATTCAATTCCATGTTATTCCAGGGTAACATCATTATTTCCCTTACCAGGGTTAGGGTTTCATGCTATATAGTATAATCCAGAATTAGGGTTTCACACATCTTTGCCCTATTCAGAATTAGGGTTTACTATTCACATCACATCACCCTAGATTAGGGTTTATATTCAATAACCCACAATTAGGGTTTACTATTCATCCCAATTAGGGTTTATCATCAAAGTACCCTGAATTAGGGTTACTCATGTCATTACCCTAAATTCATGTCACATTGTCCTCCTAGATTAGGGTTTGAGTTCATCAATCAACTCAATTAGGGTTTCATGATCTCTTTATCAAGGATCATACCCTAAATTGTTCATCACACTTATTTTGAGTGTGTTAGGCTTGATTGCTACATGATTATCTTACATGTATGAATCTCTCTTTCTCATCCTATTCTAGGATGTCCACTACTCAATTCTTGATTAGATTGAGCCTACTCTTTATTCAAAAATATGCATTTAGGGTTAGCATGATGTATTGAGTTATTGCACCTTTATGCATCAATGATTAATCCCACTAAGGGATGTGACAACCCTGATTTTCTCTCTCTATGGATATCCACTTTCTCTCTCTATTAGTGGCCCAAATCACTCAATTGGGTCCAATTATATAGTTGGAATGAGATTATGACCCAATTTAATTAAATCGCCGTTCAATCTCCCAATATGTGACTTGCATATGCCAATTGAAATAAGAGCCATTCTTTAATATATAATCATATTGCAAGTAATATTGAACACCCTTGCTATGATCTTTTATATTCTCAATGTGTATCATATTGTAGAGGATTAAATTACAAATCCAGCGGAACAAAAATCACATCGATTGGACCTTTGGAGTCCAAGTTATGACACCTTGAAATTTTGCTATTTATACCTTATTTTAGCTCAATTCTATGCCCTTTTCTCTGCTGGGTTGTCCTACATAGGCCCAAATCAACGTTGTGGCCCAATTTCCTTTTCCCTCTCCTTCCTCTTCAGGAAACCAGCGAAGGACAGGGAGAGAGTTTCTCCGCCTCCATCCGGTTTTGGTAACTGACGGAAACATTGATCTCCCAAAACCCTAACCTCTTGCCTTTTTATACACTCCCTGGTTGCTCTTTTTCATTTATTAGTTTTCACCCAGCCGCCAACATGATCTGGAAGGGTCCCCTCCCTATTTTTTTCCCGGTTGTTGCCTCCTAAGAAGAAACCCCTTTTCTTCCTACTGCCACCCACACCAAAGCCAAGGAGAAGGGCGCCGCCTCCCCTCACCTCACGAAGATCAATAGGCGACGCCGGGCCTGCAAGCTTTGGAAGCTCGGGCGGCGACCACAGTGGCTGCATCGGCCACTTCTCGTCTGCTCGCCATGGATACAATCGGGCAGAGATAGTCTACGCTAGGAGTTCGTTGTCTTCTCTCTATCTTCTGCCCCTAAGAGCTACTGCACGTGGGACACCGCCGCCATCACCCCAGACAACGGGGTGACGAGATCAAGCTCCATGTGGGGTTTGCCGGCGTGGTGTGGAAGGGGACGACTCCCCTATTTCTTCTCTGTTCCAAATAGGAGTCCCGATGAGATGAGGCGAAGAGGAAGAAGACGCCTGCTTGGGCTTGGACCAGCAAGGCCGGAGGCCCAGCACCCATGGGCGGCCAAGGCCCAGTCAAGGGACATACCATATTTGTAGCTAAAATGAGGTATTGTCCCCTTTTTAAGATCAAATCTTTGAAATATGATAACTCCTAGACCCTAAGTCCAAAATGCACGAACCTATATATCAAATCGATCGACTCGAAAAGATCTACAACATCAGAATGGTTTTAGACCCTGAATCTTCTTCTAGTTTCCTTATATTGCTAAAGATGTAACCTTTGACTACTTTGAATATGCTTAACACATGATTATGATTAATGATTGGATATTGATGCTCAATCTACCCCGATCCTTAAATCAATACTTGTGATATATACTTGAACTAAATGAAGGTCATACTCTCCCTATTGTTCATCATGACCCTTTTTGTACATATGTGCTTAGTTTAGACTTTAATGATGAACCTTGCCCTAAAATTGCTAATCTTGTTGCTAATGGACAACCACCTAATATTGTTATATGTTTCTTATAACCTAATGTTACTGATCTAGATCATCTTTAGATATGGAACTCTTGACTCGATGAATCATGATCTAGGGTGCCCTATTGTGAGTCTTTTGACCCTAGAATACATGTAAATACCTTAAACATTGAGATGATCATAGAAAGTGCATAGAACGTAATAATGTCATGAAACTTGAACCACACCATCATGATGAACTCTAGATCAATATAATATCATATAATGAACCAATAAGAAACTTGGAACCCACCTTGGCCAAAACCCTAAAATGCACCTAATTAGGGTAATGTTGAGAATCTAATGCATATATGTAATCTTGATGTTAATCAGGTTTGGCATGTGTCTAGATGATGAAGGATAAGTTAGGAATCTCTGAATCAGGTATGGGCCTTATCTAGTTATATGACTACCGCTTTCTTGCTTGAAAAGACATATATTATATGCTTGTTTGTCTATTTTCTCAAATATTGCCATGTAGTATTGATATGTCATACTCGATGTTTGCTTCGTCTGTTTTATAACTTGAACACACATATATATATGGAACTCCATTATAATATTGTTGATAAAGGGCTCTTGGTTACGACCTTGAGGTCCATCTCGTATAAAAGGGTAGCTAAGCTTGAGCACCCTTACAAACCCTTCCGACGGGAAGATGGTCAAAGGCCTTAAACATGTTTGATATTGTTGGTATAATGGAGTGAAATGACATAAAATATGGTTTCGCATTTGTTAAACAATTAACATGTTTATTCTTGTTCATTTAGTCTTGAAATCTTTTCAAAAATTATGCAAAGCTTATATATATGTGTATCTTTCAGCCCATACTCAACACCTCGTGTGTTGACCCATTTCTCGTATGTTGTTTTTAGGTTCCGAGATGGCTAGAAGGTTGATGGGCTTGGTGAGCTATGCTAGGTGTACTTGTTGTAAGATCCAGATATAGTATACATGAGCAGACTTGTACAAAGTGACTCTTGAAACATGTAATTCAAATCATGTAATATAATGATGTTTCTTAATATATCTTGTGGATTGTTGAGATTATGTTGGTGCCTTTATCTTGTTATCTGTTCATGTGTGCTAAGCTTTACGCTTCCGCATATTACCTTTGATATTTGTTTGGTTCATGGGATTGGGATTCCGGTTCCGTGACAGATGGTATCAGAGCATGAACAATAACTACACCAAACATTGCTCACATCAAACACAAACTAAATTCACTTTACATCTCAACCCTAGAAACTTAATAAGATGTCCTTTGTGGACTAGGTTGACTTAGCCTCTAGGTTAGAACCTAGATGTTCTAGAACTAGGTGTAGACTTGTGTAAGTTACCTCCCTAGACATGATTCGTGACATGTACTTAAGATGTCTATACAAGTGTGCACCATGTTCTTGCTAGTTCTCTAGGTGTCATGATACTAGACTGCCTCATGAGTGTGGTAACTCATTTTTGTTTTGGTTTTATTCGAATGGAGTATGGTGGTTTCTTCGAATGTTTCAACGTTGGAGAAAATCTATTTCAAATACTAGTATATGTACCAATAAAAATGTTACCACACCCAGAAAGGCAGTGAGTATCTATGTAACCCAAGAGAAAGAGATGTAACATCAAGTCTAGATGAGAGTTTAGATGATAAAGTTGTCTAGTGCCATGATAAATGTTAGGCTAGTGAGTAGCATAGATAACCTAAGATAGTGATGATAGTGATGATAATGATAATAATGTTAATGTTGATCTCAATGTTGATATTAATGTTGATGTTGATGATGATGTTGATATTGATAAGACCCAAGTTTGTCCTTGAGGAATTCACATAGGTTGATGATATGGAATGAGTTGGACCATGCAACCCTATCTAAACCTAGCACCTTGTATGATACATATGGATTGGTTGATGTGCTAAACATAGCTAATGGGTTGGCATGCTTGCTGGTACCTAGTTTTGTACGTGCTGAGATATGATATGTGATATACATGGTTCGAGACCAACACGGGCCTCAACCTCTTTACAAAGGAAGACCTCTAGCATGGGACATATGAATAGAGTGACATGTTGATATGATTTGATAAGGAGAAGGTTAGAGTACCTAAACTCCAAATTTTTTGAAATGTTGAATAATGTGAATGATGAAATACTTGATGATGAGTCCCTAGCTAGAATACTTCTAAGTATATGAGTTGAGTGACCTAGTGGATGGTTTCCTTGAAAATGTTGAACCCTAGATGTCCTATGAAAATATCTAACCCTAGAGAAAGAGGAAATTGAATATTTGATGCTTGATATATAGGTGAGGGAGATGTCCCAAGACCCAAGATGATGTATATGTGATATCCATGATGAGCCTCATACTCGGGTTAGTAGTTGTATATAAAGGAATCTAGATGTTATCCTTGTTTTTTTTGAAAGATGGGTAGAAATTTTGTTACAGGTAGAAGGTTGTGGTTAACCTGTCTTGTTGGACACATATATGCCTTAGCATGAGTGGCTTGAGCTTGAGAGAATTTGAAAACCTTGAGGTTGATGATAATTTTGTTCCTCGAATGATGCTCAATACGTGAAAGAATCTCAAATAAGTTAAAATTTTGATAAGAGTGTAATGGTCACTCTTGTAAGCTAGACCTAATGTAGCTTTGAAATCATAAACTTGATATGATGATGTTTAGAGATCTTAGCTTGAACAGTTAGGGGTAACGTTCCTAATCTCATACCCCGAAAAAAAAAAACTTGCATGAAAACTACTGTAAAGATGAGATACACACTGATTGGTAGTCTCGCTTGAAGCCAGGACCATGAATATATTCATTGTAGAATTGATAACATAGATTTTTTTTTTATGATACCCCTTGGTCCCATATAAAGATATGGACAAAAACCCTAATGTATGGACACTAAGGGATGGGTAAACTCTAATGTTGTGATGATGTCATAGTACAATATTAGAGTACAAAGTAATAGGTATATATATATATATATATATATGAGATGAGTACACCCTTAATGATAATAATCAAAGTGTACATCCCATCATGGGAAATGACTTGACAACTATATTTGATACCTAGACTCCATATATATATTTTGACTTTGACTCTTAACTATAATCTTGGACTGAATTTCGAGGACGAAATTTCTTTTAAGGAGGGAAGGATGTGACAACCCTGATTTTCTCTCTCTATGGATATCCACTTTCTCTCTCTATTAGTGGCCCAAATCACTCAAGTGGGTCCAATTATATAGTTGGAATGGGATTATGACCCAATTTAATTAAATCGCCGTTCAATCTCCCAATATGTGACTTGCATATGCCAATTGAAATAAGAGCCATTCTTTAATATATAATCATATTGCAAGTAATATTGAACACCCTTGCTATGATCTTTTATATTCTCAATGTGTATCATATTGTAGAGGATTCAATTACAAATCCAGTGGAACAAAAATCACATCGATTGGACCTTTGGAGTCCAAGTTATGACACCTTGAAATTTTGCTATTTATACCTTATTTTAGCTCAATTCTATGCCCTTTTCTCTGCTGGGCTGTCCTACATAGGCCCAAATCAACGTTGTGGCCCAATTTCCTTTTCCCTCTCCTTCCTCTTCAGGAAACCAGTGAAGGACAGGGAGAGAGTTTCTCCGCCTCCATCCGGTTTTGGTAACTGACGGAAACATTGATCTCCCAAAACCCTAACCTCTTGCCTTTTTATACACTCCCTGGTTGCTCTTTTTCATTTATTAGTTTTCACCCAGCCGCCAACATGATCTGGAAGGGTCCCCTCCCTGTTTTTTTTCCCGGTTGTCACCTCCCAAGAAGAACCCCCTTTTCTTCTTGCTGCCACCCACACCAAAGCCAAGGAGAAGGGCGCCGCCTCCCCTCACCTCACGAAGATCAATAGGCGACGCCGGGCCTGCAAGCTTTGGAAGATCGGGCGGCGACCACAGTGGCTGCATCGGCCACTTCTCGTCTGCTCACCATGGATACAATCAGGCAGAGACAGTCCACGCTAGGAGTTCGTCGTCTTCTCTCTATCTTCCGCCCCTAAGAGCTACTGCACGTGGGACACCGCCGCCATCACCCCAGACAACTGGGTGACGAGATCAAGCTCCATGTGGGGTTTGCCGGCGTGGTGTGGAAGGGGACGACTCCCCTATTTCTTCTCTGTTCCAAACAGGAGTCCCGATGAGATGAGGCAAAGAGGAAGAATACGCCCGCTTGGGCTTGGACCAGCAAGGCCGGAGGCCCAGCACCCATGGGCGGCCAAGGCCCAGTCAAGGGACAGACCATATTTGTAGCTAAAATGAGGTATTGTCCCCTTTTTAAGATCAAATCTTTGAAATATGATAACTCCTAGACCCTAAGTCCAAAATGCACGAACCTATATATCAAATCGATTGACTTGAAAAGATCTACAACATGAGAATGGTTTCAGACCCTGTATCTTCTTCTAGTTTCCTTATATTGCTAAAGATGTAACCTTTGACTACTTTGAATATGCTTAACACATGATTATGATTAATGATTGGATATTGATGCTCAATCTACCCCGATCCTTAAATCAATACTTGTGATATATACTTGAACTAAATGAAGGTCATACTCTCCCTATTGTTCATCATGACCCTTTTTGTACATATGTGCTTAGTTTAGACTTTAATGATGAACCTTGCCCTAAAATTGCTAATCTTGTTGCTAATGGACAACCACCTAATATTGTTATATGTTTCTTATAACCTAATGTTACTGATCTAGATCATCTTTAGATATGGACCTCTTGACTCGATGAATCATGATCTAGGGTGCCCTATTGTGAGTCTTTTGACCCTAGAATACATGTAAATACCTTAAACATTGAGATGATCATAGAAAGTGCATAGAACGTAATAATGTCATGAAACTTGAACCACACCATCATGATGACCTCTAGATCAATATAATATCATATAATGAACCAATAAGCAACTTGGAACCCACCTTGGCCAAAACCCTAAAATGCACCTAATTAGGGTAATGTTGAGAATCTAATGCATATATGTAATCTTGATGTTAATCAGGTTTGGCATGTGGCTAGATGATGAAGGATAAGTTAGGAATCTCTGAATCAGGTATGGGCCTTATCTAGTTATATGACTACCGCTTTCTTGCTTGAAAAGACATATATTATATGCTTGTTTGTCTATTTTCTCAAATATTGCCATGTAGTATTGATATGTCATACTCGATGTTTGCTTCGTCTGTTTTATAACTTGAACACACACATATATATATATATATGGAACTCCATTATAATATTGTTGATAAAGGGCTCTTGGTTACGACCTTGAGGCCCCTCTCGTATAAAAGGGTAGCTAAGCTTGAGCACCCTTACGGACCCTTCCGACGGGAAGATGGTCAAAGGCCTTAAACATGTTTGATATTGTTGGTATAATGGAGTGAAATGACATAAAATATGGTTTCACATTTGTTAAACAATTAACATGTTTATTCTTGTTCATTTAGTCTTGAAATCTTTTCAAAAATTATGCAAAGCTTATATATATGTGTATCTTTTAGCCCCATACTCAACACCTCGTGTGTTGACCCATTTCTCGTATGTTGTTTTTAGGTTCAGAGATGGCTAGAAGGTTGATGGGCTTGGTGAGCTATGCTAGGTGTACTTGTTGTAAGATCCAGATATAGTATACATGAGCAGACTTGTACAAAGTGACTCTTGAAACATGTAATTCAAATCATGTAATATAATGATGTTTCTTAATATATCTTGTGGATTGTTGAGATTATGTTGGTGCCTTTATCTTGTTATTTGTTCATGTGTGCTAAGCTTTACGCTTCCGCATATCACCTTTGATATTTGTTTGGTTCATGGGACTGGGATTCCGGTTCCGTGACAGGTATCAACCATCTAAATACATTAGGTGTCTAGAAGATTTGATCAATTGAACCTTCAATCACATGAGTATCCAAATGAATTGACCAATTAAATCTTCAATTATATTATGTGTCCAAGTGGATTAACCAATTGAGTCTTTAATTACATTAGATATCCAAATGGATTAATCATGTTGGACCTCAAACGGTCTTACTTACTTAGACCCTAAACGGTCTTGGACTCTCAGAGTTCAAATGATTTGAAACTGTTTGGGCAAATTGCCCTTGAAACCATTTAAGTAATAAATGTGTTGAAACCGAATGGGTTTGGGTCTCCAAACGGTCTTGAGACCGTTTGGACCAAACCCTCTCAAAACCGAATGGACCAAAAAGGCCTTTCAACACTTAAACAATTCAAGGTTGCAATCCATGAACCGACTATCAATTGTCTCCTTGATTTATTCATCAATTGAGCTATTGAATCATCCTTAAATTGGATCATCAATTAGGGTTTTGAACCCAATTGAACTAGGATTTATAATCAAGAAACCTTCAATTAGGGTTTTAAAATTGAGGAACCATCAATGGTTAACACTGTGGAACTAATCCAATTGAAATCAACGAACCACCATCAAATTATGATATGACCAGACCTCAAATGGTCTTGAGGTCATTTGGATGACCTCCAAACGGTCTTGAGACAGTTTTCCTCATCATTCATTAAAATTTGTGAAGTCCAATTAGGGTTTAGATCATTGGATTGATCATCAAATTAACTATTATTTGCATTTTGATTTGATATCTCTAAATCTTCAATTACTCAACCATACTCAACCCTAGACCTCCAAATGGTCTTGGTTGACCTCCAAACAGTCTTGAGACCATTTGGGATGACTCCAAATGGTCTTGATACCGTTTGGGCTAATCAACCCAAAACATTTAGTCAACCAATTGAAAATTCAGCACTTAACCCGATTAGGTTTTCTAATTAGAGGATTGTCCATGTATTGAATTAATCAATTGGATCAATTAGATCATTATCCAACATGTACTAGGGTCCTGACCTCAAATGGTCAACCCATCCAAACGATCAACCCTTCTAAATGGTTTGGGGTCCAAACCTCCAAACGGTTTGCAAACTGTTTGGTCTCCAAACGGTTTGGTGAAACCGTTTGGACCAAGGTTTTACAACCGTTTGCAATACAAACTTGTTGGAATGTGAACCTAAGATGATGTCATCATCATCAAGCCTTAGTCCATTGAAAACTACTGCCATTATCATGGTATTTGCATCAACTAATCAAAGGAATTGAAAGAAGAGCAAATGAACATAATTGATTGAGAAATTGAATTCAATAACAATGAATAGGGGTTCAAGTTATATAACCCGCCTCCAATTGAGCTTCAAAGCTTGGAGCTTCACGTCAACAATGGTGGAGAAGCTTTTTCACACCACAAGGTTCGTTCCTCAAGCTTTTGAGTGAAAAGGAATGGTTAGAATTGGAGATGGGATCGAGATAAGAAGAAATCATGCATTGATTTGTGATTTCCACCATGAAATCAAGGTAAACGAAGGTCAATAAGCTTACCAACAGGTTGGGGTTCGTCTTTATACTGTTCCTAGCTCCCTTGATCATTTTTGCAAGCAAAGAGAAGAAGTGGATTCGAAAAAGCCTTTGGTTTGTGTTGTAAAGGGTGTTTTTATAAGAAAATCAATGAGAGAGAAAATGCCTCATATAAATCCTTTAATTCCGAAATTGTTACCACCTCTTCCCCCCTTGGTTACTTGCATGCAAAGGTATCTTTATCACCACCGAACTCCCTTCCATTATCCATGAATTAAGGGAAAAGAAATTAAGCACCTTAACCTTTATAATAGTAATTATGCATAAGTGAGTGGATAATTCTTTTTAGTTTCTTAATGTGAGTGGGTTCTCCACTCATGTAGATATTTCCTTTGCCTTTGCAAGTCACAAGGACGTCCATATATGTGGATTTCAGCCAACACAATTTTGGTTGAAGGGCAATCCATTTAATGTAATTATTTTTGCATTATTTCAATTATGCTTAAATCTTGATTATTTTAATATCAAGATTCTCTCTCCTTCAAAGTAGCTCAAATGAGATGCCCCTATCATTTTCTTTCCTCTAAAAGATGATAAGAATATTAGGACCTTATGGAAGTGGAAAAATTGCATATTGAACCCTGGGTTTTGGGTAAATTACACATTACACCAAAACTAGGTTTTAATGCACAACCATTGCTTTATCAGCTCTTTCTTAGTACTCAGGCTTTCACTAGCCATCCCTCTACATCATCTTTATTCCCATTATGCTTCAAAACATGAGGAACATATTATCATGCACAATTTGCAATTTAACCCCTCAACTTGGGTAATTTGCACTTTAGTCCAAACAAGTAAAACATTATTTTCGACATAGTTCAAAATGGACTAAAATTGAAATATAAGTTCCTCTTGAGCCTTAATTACTTTTCAAAAGATAATATCAAACATATAATTATCTTTCTTAAACAAAACACCTAGGGTTAAAACATAACCCATGTCAGGGATGTTACAGTAGGTGAGGGAATCCAGAATCAAGCATTCAAAAGAAGTAAATAGCACAAGGTAACCATTATCATAAAGTTGACTAACACATATTAAATTGTGATGTAGGCCATACACAAAAAGAACATTCTTGATGCATAAGGATTCACCTACATCACTCTCACCTTTGACTTTACCTTTCTTGTTGTCCCCAAAGGTGACAGATCCTCCTTTCTTCTCTGTGAAATTGTTGAAATGGCTTATGTCACCGGTCATGTGCTTTGTGCAACCACTATCAACAATCCATCTATCTTTTCCCTACAAGAAAGAAGAATGTTGGTTCCCAACTCAAACTTTGAGATCCAGAGTTTGCTTGGGGACCCATCTCATCTTTGGGTTGGTCCCCTTAGGCTTGTAAGGACAATAAGTGAAATAATGATCATCACCTTTGCAATGAGAACAAACCATAGGATTCTTAGTGCCTGAAGATTCTCCTACAAAGAAAGAGATCTCCTTGCTTTTTTTGTTACTTTTGACCTTTCTCTTGCCCTTAGAGGATCCCCCTACAAATCCCAAACCACTAATACCACTTTGTTTAGTAGAATGGTCAAGGATTTCATTTAGGGAGTTCATTGCTTTGAGGAGTTTTTACAGGAATGCTCTCAATCTATGGTTATCATCATTTAAAGAAATAATAGTAGAAGATAAACTAGATATGTCATCCCTAGCATGCACAAGATCAGCCTCAAGACATAAAGATTTAGTAAGATATGAATCCTTTTCTAGAGAGATAGAAGCAACATTAACACTAGGAAACAAGGGTCTAGATGATAGATCATTTACTTGACTAAGAAACCTAGCATTTTAGATTTTATCATTTGAAACTCTTTGAGATAGACATATCTCTCTTCTCTATGAGCATCAATAAACAACTTAAATTCAACATTTCCAGTTTTAAGAAATTCAAGTTCTTTTAGGAAATTTTGGTTCTCTTCCTTAAGATTCTCAATATTCTTAAGGTAGATACTATTCTCAACTTCAACCCCATTGTATTGGAGTTCAAGATCAAGGTATTGCCCTTACAAATTATCAATAATCTCAAGCAGTGATTAAAAAAGCGGGTGAAGTGGCCGCTTAAGCGGTCAAGCCTATGTCTCGTTGTAATTTTAGCTAAAGCGGGCTTTGAAGCGTTTTGGACTGAAGCAGCCACTTTTTCCTACTTTTTGCCGCTTCAGGCCGCTTTTTCAGCCTCGCTTAAGCGACCGCTTCATGAAAAATATTGCCGGAGTGGCCTAATCACTCACCAAATCTATAGAAAAATGAAAGCACTACTTTTGGGATATGTGATGCTCCAACTGTTGTATCTCAAAAGGTGTAAGAAAATTTAGTAATTAACATTTATCTTTACTTTGTTACTGCTGTTTGTACACTCTGTACAGCTAGACTAGTACTTTGTACTTTCAAGTTTGTTTATGACATTATCATGTATATTTAATGTTGTTTATTACCACCGATACTCTAATATTCTAACATTTAGTATAATTTTACAAAACCTTTGCACAACCATCTGTGGACTGTAACAAAATGATGTCGTAAAATATTGTTATATTGTCAATTATGTACTTAGTGCAGTAACTTATTGTTCTTTATGATTTACTATGTATGATATTGGCATGTATGTTTAGTGTAGTTTATTACCACTAAAAAATTAATAGTCAGCCATTTTGTATTCTTATACAAAAACTTTGCACAACCATCTATAGACTGTAACAAAATAAGGTAGTAAAATTTGTTATATTGTTTATTATATACTAAGTCTAGTAGTTTATTGCTCTTTAGGATTTACTAAGTAATATCTAATTATCTTGATTCTACTATATATTGTCATGCATTTCTCTTTATTACTATTTAAATGTGCATCTATTTATATTATGTTGAATACCACCTTACTCAGTCAACAATATTTGTACAGAGTACTAGTATTTAACTACTACTACCTCCATTGTTTTTACTAAATGATAATTTCTAAGCCCAATTGTTGAAACAATATTAAGTACATATTACTAGTATGATACTTTGTTGTTGAGCGAGGACTATGCAGTTTTATGATGTTTGAGTATTTTTAGCTTGTAACAATTTATTTTTGTAAATAGGACCCTTTTTCATATGTAAAAGTCATTCTGATGTAATGAAATATCATTTAGATGCTTGATTAATGATATGCTAGCAGTACAACGGTCACAAAAAGTTTTCTACATTTTTAAAAATAATGCAGACCGCCTTTTCAAAAAGTGCCCGCTTTGGTCAACTTTAAAGCCCACTTTCCGCTCCCCGCTTCAAAAGGGTCAATACGCACGCTTCTTGCTTCACGCTTTCCAAAACCTAGCTCTCAAGGTTGGTTTTCTTATTCAATTCCAAAATCTCAAGCTTAGCATAAAGATTCATGAATAATTTTTCCTAACTATTTTCTCTTAGATTTACATTTAGCAAAAGAACAATGAGTAGTAATAAGTATGTCAATAATAGATTCTTTAGGCAATTCATGCAAACTTACCTCACTTACCTCACTAATGTCTTCTCTTGTAGAGGCCATGAGAGAACGGCAACACTCTCCATCTTCTTTGGAGCTAGAGCTACTTGAAGATGAAGCTTCCCAAGCCACATGAGCTGTATTCTTGTGTCTCTTGTCCTTCTTGTCCTTCCTCTTATGCTTTGTTCTCCTTCTTGTAATCCTCTTCTTTCTTTGAGTTGCTCTTGTGGTGATACTTTCTTGACTTTGGGCATTCACTCTTGTAGTGCCCCTTTTGACCACACTTGTAGCATCTCGGAGTAGAGGAGGAGGAGGCTTGCTTTCCCTTGAAGTGATTGCCCTTGATATAGTTGGCTTCATGCTCACTAGGGCCTTCATCTTCACTAGAGGAGGAGGGAGAAGTCTGGAAAGTAAGTTGTTGTTGAAGGATGACAACCTCCACTTGTACTTTGAAAGCACTATCTTTGATCTTCTTGGCCTCCTTCTCTTCTTGCTTAGCTTCTTCTTATTGCTTGTCAAGTCTAGGCTCATGGGCTTGAAGATTGTCGATGAGTTCTTTAGTAGGGATGTCACCAAGGATCCTCACTTCTTCAATGGAGGTGTCCTTTGACTCCTATCTCTTTATAAGAGTTCTCAAGATCTTTGAGTTGATGACACTTCTATCCAAAGTTTTGCCCAATACAGCCAGCTCATTAATGATGACATCGAGCCTTGAATACATCTCAACAATGCCTTCTTTCTTTCCCACCTTGAAGTTCTCTAGGAGACTATTCAACATGTAGATCTTTGCCTCATTGACTTGGTTTGTGCCTTCATATGTGATGCACAACTTATCCCAAATCTCATAGGCAGTGTCCCATGATGAGATCCGGTTGAACTCTGTGGGAGTGAGGGTTGCGTAGAGGATGCTAATGGTCTTTGCATTGAGTTGAGCCTCCTTGAGAGCAGCTTCACTCCATGTTGTAACAACTCTAGTTGACTCCTTATAAGATGTGACCATCACCTTCCACATATCAAAGTTCATCCCTTGAATGTAGAACTGCATCTGCCTCTTCCAATAGAGGAAGTTGGTGCCATCAAAGATTGGAGGACGCATGAAGAAGCCTCCCTCTAGGTTGAGTGAACCAAGTAGGTTGTCGCACATCTTCTCATCTCATGGGAGATTGTTGCAGAAGATCCTTGGCTCTGATACCACTTGTTGGATCTAAGGGCTCTAGAGGGGGGGTGAATAGAGCTACACAATTTCTCACAAAATAGATTAGACCTTCAAATTATAACAATTTGGAGCAATAACTAAATGGCAATTTGAAGTCCTATCTAAACAAGCATATCAAGGATGAGAGAGATTGATAGCAAGCACTTGACAAAGGGATGTAGAGCGGTTCCACACTTCAAACTAGAAGTGGGCCAGTCTACTACCTAGAGAGGTCAGCCTGTAGGACTTTGCAAGTGCTTTTCTCTATTATATCACCAAAGAGATTTACAGCAAAAGACCACTAAAGAACTTACCCATCCAATTACAAGGAGATCTCCACCTTACCAAGGAAGTTACCCACTTAGCTTGAGTCTTTTGCCTTCGCCTAGGTCTTACCCACTCAAGCTCAAGTCTTCCTCCTTGAAGGACTTTGCTTCTCCTCTTGGATCTTCAGCCTTTTCCTTCTCCTTCACTTGTAGAAGATCACCAGCTCTTCAACAACCTTGAAGAGGACCAACCACAACTCCTTCTTCACTCGATGGAGCTTGCTTCCGCTTTTCTTCATGAGAGAAGGGGATAGGGAAGTAGTGGAAGATTTGAGAGCTTTACATGTAAAAAGGTGGAGCTCTCTTATAATAATCATAACTCACTCACAAATCACAAAATGAAGTGTAAACTAGAGAGAGAAAGGGGCTCAAGGAGTAATAGCACACTCAACTATAAAAAGGAACTTGAATGTAATGAATGAGCAAACTTGGAATGAACTCCAAGGGGTCCTATTTATAGCTGGGGGTGCTCACATGAGTTGGGAAGCACTTAGGGTCGAAGTATAGACATTTTTGCACAAGGCAGTAGATCTATTTCCGTCCAAACAAGTCACCAACGGTTATAATCACTTTTTCTACATTTTTCGTACAGTGCATTCGGTCGAGTTTCAATAAAGATAACTCGACCGATCGACTAAAAGAAAAACCCAATTTTCAAACCATCGATCGAATTTGTCTTGAGAAACTTGATCGATTAGCCAAAATCGCATTTGGTCACTAAGTTGTTCGGTCAAGTTCTGTGAATGCACAACTCTACCGATGCATATCATCAGAAAATCAATCCATGGGATCGGTCGAGATTGGAACTCAACCGATCAACAGCCTGTGATCGATTTTCTAATTTGGCTAAAAAGTGATTAAAACTTGGTACTAAGTGTCCCACGTATTTTTCTCATCTTAGTTACAAGTCATATCATCAATACAAGTGATTACAAAAATCTTCTAAGGTCATTTGAAGTGATTTGTTTATTAGCACACTTGCATTGTGTTTGACTTGAACTTTGACAAGCTAGGGCTTGTGTAAATTAGTCCTTTTCATGTACCTAGAGCCTGAGATCAATCTTGAATACACATATTAGATACATATGAATGGAATGGTTAAGTCATTATCAAAATATGGTCAATGTATAACCTCTAGGTCAACACAACGCCTAGCTAGAGTTTGGAAACTGGTACGAGATTTCCATAGTGAACACGTTTGTATCTAGAGGCCAATGTTCTGTTATAAATTAGTGAATACCACATACAACACACAACTCCTCTCCAAGACTCATTCTTTTTTCTACCTTTCTTGAACATGATGTATTTTTGTAACATTTTGTAATTTGATTTATTACTTTTAATAATCTGATATTACTTTTTTGACAAATACTTACTTTGTATTCTGAATATTTACTTTGTATAACACATACTTACGTTCTAGTGGACTTATATTCGTCCTTTTTATAACTATATTAATTTTGATTTCATACATTTTTTAATCTTTTGACTACTTATTTGTATGTCTCGTTATAATACATCACCCTAAAAATACATTCTAAGTACATAATATTACATTTAATCATTAATATATAGTTATTATGTAATGCATATTTTAATATTCAATAGTTACTTTTTGTGTTCGACACTTACATTTCATGCCCGATAGTTACTTTTTGTAGCTGATCATTACTTCATATTTTAAGTAATTACTTTTAATACCAAATGCAACTTAGTCATCAACACTTATTACATTATATTTCGAGCAACACAACCACCATTTAAAACTCAAGTATGTCCTCCTATGATAACATTCCTTATCGGACAACACCACCACCACCAATGCACCAATGTAACTATGTGGAATACAAAGTAAAAAGTAATTATTTTGAATATAAAGTAACTATATGATACATGAAGTAACTATTTGAAAAAAAAGTAACAATAGGTCACTAAAAGTAATTGTGTTTTCTTGTACATATGTAATGAGTTATGTGCATGGACATCTCTCTCCTTTACCCTCATTGAGATACATTAGTTCCCCCATACCTCTTCCTAAGACGATAACACCTTCAACACAACCAAAATTGAACTCCTCACCAAGATCACCCACATCCTATGTTGGCACCGTATTTAGATGCCCCCGCTAGTATCGTAGGGTTCATCATGGTTGTCTCCATTATCGAGGGCAGTGGGCATACAATCAAGTAGACAAAATGTAAAAAATGTATAAATAAAAATGAATACACTTACAAAATCTAGAAAAGGTTCACTTTATAGTGATGGATTATAAAGTAATTATATATTACATAAAGTGACTACAATGCATGAAAAGTAACAATTTCAAACTAAAAGTAACTCTAGATTATCAAAAGTAACAAATTGATTACTAAAAGTAATAACACATGTATGTCAGAAAAGAAAGAGGATGGGTTCATAGGTAGAGAAGTACTTCATGTGGATGTAGAAGGGTATCTTGTTGTGGTATTGATCTACTAGACATGATTTTCATGAGATTCATGGCATTGACATCCTTTGGTTGGCCGTGTTGTCCTTATCTAATGAGGACGTTTGGTGGGTTGATGATGACATTTGGGACAATAAAGGACCCATCACCAACCAATGTCAGGAATTGGTAAGTAAATCACGATAGGTGGATGTTTAGTGACTTTGTCGTCATTGCTCTAAGTCAAGGCTGCGGCCAAATAGTTACTTTTCTAATTAAATAATTACTTTTCGAATTAAATAATTTTTTTTTTTTTAAAATTGCTCAGTTCAACGGGGTCGTCACCATGCAAATCCACCCCGCAAGGAAGTGGGAGACATGCGATTCGGTCTGTTGAGCTTGAAATTTTGGAGTCGTCACAGCAGATCGCCCAATCCTCTCCCTAATCGATAGAGAAACAAAAAGCAGAAAACGAAAAGTGAATTACGACTAAGCGGATTTAGAAGCAAAACAAGGAACCCAACGTCAAAGCCCCGGAATAGTAGCCCTATCAGTGAGCGGCGCCGAAAGCGTAGTTGGTAAATAATTACTTTTGTAGTTACATTTCAGATCAATAGTACTTTTTGGGTAAGTACTTATTTGTCTGCCAAATAGTTACTTTTCGAATCAAATAGTTACCTTTTAAGGTACAATTAACATAAGCTATAATTTCCCTTTGTGTAAAATAAGTACACTCTATTTTTTATACATGGTGATTTTATGTACATATCATTATATTTACAACATAAATTACAATTTACATACATAACATCACAATAACCACTAATATACATTTCATATATAATCTATATATGTTAATTACTTTATTATTCGTCCGGCCAAAGTAGTCCGGGTGATAGAACTCGACAAGTCCTAATAAAGGATCTAGATTTGAACCTCAATGAAGACACTTTGCGAACGACAATCTATGCTGATTTGGCATGAGATTGGTTGACTGGACCACACCCTCTCATGCCTCGAGAGTTTACCATGCCAGATTCGTTTGGGGTGAGTTCTCTCAGTCACCGAAAAATGTTACTTTATGTGTCAAAAAATTACTTTTTAGGTGACATAGTTACGTTTAGTGTTCCATGATTACATTAACAAAACATTAAAAGTTCTTCACTGCAGATGCTCACCGCAACTCCACTCGGTGTACTTGTTCATCCAGAGACATCACAAACATAATTTTGACCCATCTTATAATTGGTTCTCACATTACAATTTGATCGCACTTGCTAAAATCACTCCGTATAATTAATATGTAACTATTTTTGTGGTTAGATTCAGTCATAGGTAGATCGAAAAATATGATATAACCAAAGTAGTTATTCTTTATTTATTTTAAGGCGCGTATTTTTTAAATTAGTTGTTCTTGGTTTATTTTAAGGGGTGCAATTATTCAAATAGGAAGCACTTGTGTGTCCTGAATTTAGAAAACATAGAAATTATGCTAGCTCACTTAGATCCATATACAGAGACATGATGTCGGGACAGCTGCAACCATATCGAATCCAGGAGTAGGAAGTTGTAACAACTTTTGGATATCAGTGATGTTGTGAGAGAAAGCCATGGTTGAACAGAATATGTACATCATCTTCATCAAGGGATCAAGGGACACCTCAACTGTCTCCTTCTTGCCTGCGTCGATGATATGATCATGACAACAGTGAAGAAGGGATATCTTGATCTCAAGAAGAACACGGTGTATGTTAATATTGTCGGACAGCTGGAGAACAATTCATATGCTTATGTGGTTGTCAATCCAAATGGTGAGATGAAAGGATCTATTATTACCGAACCAATTGACAAAGAATGTGACGACTTGTGGCCTCATATTTCCAAGATGGTTAACGTCAATGTGTAGAACATGCTTTAGACTATCTTCCGATGGGATTCTATCATGAATGCTCTTCTTTTAAAATTGGTAATAGTTCTAGAAAAAAGTCCGTCTACTTCAATACAATGCATTCAAGAACTTCATCGAACAACTACAAGGTACTAGTAATCTAACAAAATGCAAAGGACGAATAACATAATAAAATAGAGACTTAAAAAGACAGAGAGCTGAAGGCAATAAAAGAATTAGGAATAAGGAGATGACATTGCATAAACATCATCACTCTCAACATCATCAAAAAGTTTCTTTACACATGTGGTTGTTAGTAAGGTGGGTCATTGATCACTCCGAGAAAGCCACAGAAGGAAATCTTCATTTGCATGATGGAGAAAGTAGAGTTTGTAAAGCCTAATCACTAACATAATTGCTAGCAAAGTGATGTGACTGGAACCATTGCAACAGGGAGGGCCGTGAAGAACAAAGCGCACTGAGATTGCTATATCGACACTGATCCCACCAACATCTAGGAGATAACAGGGAAGATCTGGATGACGCTGACGCCGCCACTGCATAAACTAGTGTCAATGCCCCCTAATCATCAACAAGCAGCAGGGAAGATACACATGACAAACTTAGTGGTGCACGAGAGATCTCGTCCGGCCTTGTCGTCCGGCTGTTTTACTGAAGTAGGGACAAAGTATTGGGGTTAACAGAAATCGTGATTCGACTGAAGAAGAACGCGGACAATTAACAGAGACATGTATATATTTTATATAAACAACCAGCCAAAACCCCTCCGTAGCTAGTAGCTAGTAGTACATCATCGAGCTTATGGAAATATCTAGAACAATACCGGAAACCATGGCGATGCGGTAACCGTCGGTGCACATGTGTCACCAGAAATTGGGTCTTCCTCCACGATAGAAGGTTGTAAATGGAAGGTAGGGTGTGCCGAGGCTATTGAGTAGATATAACACTTTCTCGTTGTCTTCTAAGGGCTGATCCATTAATGCAAGATCAGCACATATAGTCTTGAACTGATTCAGATAAGACTGAAGGTCCGTGGAGGGATTTTTGCAGAGTTGTTGTAGTCGCTGCAGTAATAGAAATCGCCGCTCGGTGGACGCTTGGGCATGGGCAGTTTGCAAGGCCGTCCAAACTTCTTTAGACGTAGTCAACCCTACAACGTCGGTGAGGCAGTCTGATGATATCCGGCTAAGTAGCCAGCCTAGCTCGGATCAAACGATCTGTCCGCTTCCAAGCCGCTGCTTTTGCGTCATCGTCAGGTATTGGGATTGTGCCGTCGATGAACCCAGCAAGGTCTTGGCTCTCTATGAGTCCAAGCATCTGTGTCCGCCAAAGCAAGTAGTTGTCACGAGTTAATTCAAGGGATGTAAAGTTTGCTATATTGAGAGTCGATGGATATATGGGTAGACGGCGGCTTGGGTGACGAGGCTATCGCTGCTATTTTTGTCTGAGTTCGGCATCGTGACGGAGCAGCAAAAGAGGCTTGGGAGGAAGGTAGAGTCAGAGCCTGCGCTCTGATACCGCACATTGTACACTTTGTTGTTTCCGTCAGCATCATTTATCCATTGTTGAAGACGCGCGGTGCCGTGAAGCTACAACAGATTGCCCTTTTTGTGAAGGTTATGACCTTTACAATTATCACTTGCGCGAAGGTTAGAACCTTCACGAATACTAGAACCGTGGGCCAAATAACATCTTCCAAAAGAGCTTCGCCCATTCAATGTGTGATGGTAATAACCTTCACCAAAAACTGCTACAGAAATAGAATACAAGAATGATCTAGTCATGCGTGAAGGTTAAACCCCTCTCTAGATCATAATCTATGTGGGTTTGGACCATCATCTAACCCATCACTACCGTTTGATGTTAGGTACCATTGGTAGCAATTCAGATTAGATTGACGTAGTATCAACATTGAAATGAGAAACTCAATGATTCAATTCTAGAACATGCCTTATATGAAACACCACATGATTCAACTTAAACTTGATGTGAGCATCCATACAAAACTAATAAGTATATGCACATACATGTGTTGCACAAAAATACAAAGTAGACCATCCAAGTGTTTACATAAAGCTTTCGAGTTGATTCACCTCAACACTGTGAATGCATAAAAGCTATTGACACATGCTACTAAGTACCATTTATACTACAAAAAGGAATTATAATATAAATCCTTGCATATTGACAATGACCTATGACTTTAGTCCATCATTTCCATGTCTTCATATTGGCCATGAGAACTCATCACATTGTTATTACTTGAGTCTCCACAATTAGTGTTGCAACACATCCCACTATCACACAGACAGCGAGGTGTTACGCGAAAACGTGCGGAAATCACCATAACCACAGTTTACCAAAAACACGGGTTAATTAAAACCGTTTGCGGAAAGCTGATAAACTATTACATTCCAATCCACACCCTGCAAAAGAACATGTTATATACATATATACAAGCCTGGATACATATCCACAGCTTAGAGCGACAGCTGTCCTGTCATATCATGAGTTCATCACATGTTTATACATACATAAGGGCTCACATCCAGCCAACCGTAGGATATACAAAACATCAACGATCATACATCGTGAAACAACGTCAAAACACTGCCAAGGACTTGAGAGTACAGGGATGACTCTAGACTCTAATACAAAACATCCAAAACAGCTGCATATCCATCGTTTGCCTTCTACTGCTCGTCTGGCTGCTCGGCCGCAACACCACGACCACCACCACGTCTAGCTCGACCACCTAAAAAGGGTGCAAACCAGCGGAGTGAGACAATTGAACATTGTCCCAGCGAGAAACATAACTCTCTGCCGAAACTACAAAACCTCAGATATATGTATAGCAGCTAACTGATAAAAAGTATAACAAGAGCAGTTATAAGATAAAGCTATTCATACTTATCAAGTTTACCAGATGTATTCTAGCATATATTCAACTATTTGTTTAAAGGACATGATTATCAAGATAAGATTTATAAAGATCTACCACATATGAGAATCATATAAGCATATACAAGATATAACAAAGTTAACTACACAAACGAGGCCTCAACCAATGTTTCGTATTTGTCTTAAGTAGTAAATGCTAAATGGCTGGATTACGTATTATTATTCCCTGAGGAGGTGAGCCGTACTGCTCAAATCCAACCTTCGGTTGCGAAACCCAAGCCGGTGCCATACAAGATCAATGGAAGAGCCGGACTCCACGACCTCTCCGCCTCATGGTCAGTGCATGAGTACAACACAAGCAGGACCACAGTCTCATGTTGAAGTGGTCTTAGCCACAGGGTCAGGCTACCCTCTGCCTAGCCCGCCTTGGTACAGGTCTCGGCGCTAGTGAAACTGAGCCACGGGCCTGCTCACCGTGCTCTAAGCCATGAACGCATTCATGCTCCCCATATCACATATCCTGAGCCATTGGCCTATTCACCATGCTCTTCACATATATGGGCTACGGGCCTGAATCCACACCCTGGAGTCTACAACTGAAGTTGCACTCTTACCTCCTCAGTTTAGGCTAGGAGCAACCTCACATACTCAACAATATGCGCTCTGGGTTAACCCGCAGGAGAACCTGTTTCACCATCACCAATTCCCGACGATGATGGATCTATGGCCAGGGAAAACTACATGATATATTTCACTGTGATTATTTAGTATTCTTTTATATGGATTGCAAGATTCAATCAAGTTTTATAACATGCAATTATAACAGAAGTAAACAACATAAAACTCAACATTTACTTTTACTATGATTCACATCATACTGATCCAACACCAGGATCCATCATCACATGTTATCACTTGGCCTCTTGCCAATCATCCGGATTCATCTCAAAGATCATCACATACCATGGGATCTCAATCCCTCAACACATAGTGCCACTGCCTCTCAAGGCTTACATCATCATCATGATGGTACATCATTCATAATGTACATGTTATCTCATTGTTCTGATATATTCATTCCTCATAGCCTTTCATTTAGCTATGCACTATCTGCATGGTTAGCACTATTCAATAATCATCATGAATAACTTAGAAACTCACATTATCAACACAGGGTGACATTTAGGATTAAGCGCATTATCAACACAAAGTGACAGTAGGGATTATATCCTTTTCTTAATCATGCCTCATAACACTCTGCATTACATGCTCATTATTATTCTTGGGTATTATACTGATGATTAGGATGATTAAGATAAAAGGGACTAACGTTGCCATCATCATTATTAAGCATAGCACATACCATCATCATGGTAAACGTGGTACACGATTAACACCTCAGTTTCTATGACTGACGGAACCCTCACTAGAGGTAACTTAAGCCCTTACTAAAAGGTTATGTCGGGCATCATGCCCTCACCTAAGGCTCAGCCATAAAGCTCATCTCATGACGGCCGACACACTCAGCCATACCCACGACGCTACGTCGGGCATACCAGCTGCAACGCCCATCACACTGAGCATGTCGGGCGACACACTAGGCTAATGTGACGCCCGTCACAGGTCTACCAGCCATGCCCACCAGCTATGTATAAGTCTGGTGTTCTAAACTCAATCAACCAGCAAACGGGTCTATCATCCAGCCTATTAACTTATGGCCTATCGACCGACACAAGGCATAGTAATGGTGTGACGCCCGTCACAACTCCAAGTGTGTCGTCCAAGACCAAACCAAAGGAAGGTGTCGTCCGTTACAAATAGATACAAGAATCAAGATATCGTCCAAACCAGCATAGCATATCGCCTAAGAGTTTAGGTCAAGAGGGCTGTCGGGCAGCACCTCCCCAAAGCTTATATCGTCCAAGGTGTTAACTTACAAGATCCTCTTCCACCCCACACACAGACACCCGAACCCTAGTGGGTCAAGAAGAGACTCACCTCAATCAACTAAGAAGGAGGGGTCTTGCACTTCTTCTATCACCAAACGGGTCACAAGGAGAAACCCTAGAAAAGAGTCACCACTAACCGAGCTCACCTTCTAGCCCATGGTGAGAGGAGAGTATTGCTCAAGAAACTAGAACACAAGCTCACCTCAATCGACCAAGAATGAGGGGTGTTGCTCATGCAACTAGAAACCCAAGGTCACTCCTCTAGACCAAGGGGAGAAAGGAGTATTGCTCACCTACAAACCCTAGATCACAAGGATCGACCAACATGAAAGCTAAGCAAGAAACTAAGCTACCAACATGTAAACGAGATCATAGCAAGAGATAATGTAGTTAGGGTTAGAAGTTATGCAACCTGCCTTAAGCAAGCTCCAAGCTCCAAGCACCACCAAGCAAGGAAGATGGAGACTCCAAGGCTATCAGCCACCACTTGCTCCTTCAAGGGGTGTCGGCCAACAAGCTGCTCCTTCCAAGGGAGTATCGGCCACCACTAGCAAGGAAGAGGGGGATATTGTGCACACCAAGGAGGAGGGGAACCAAAGAACCAAAAGGGACCCTAAGTTAAGGAAAGGAACCACCTATATAGAAGGGAAGGGAGGAGAAAACAAGGTAGAGCATGGAAAGGTGTCGCCCACCCAAGGGACACTTGTCCTAGAGCTCAAGCCACCACTCTTGCAAGCCTTATACACTTGTCCAAGGTCTTTGCCACATGCATGCATTAAGCTCCAAGTGTCCACTAGTGGTGACACAAATGAGGTCCAGGTCGGGTCAAACACCATGGGCGACACAACACTTGCATGTTGGCCGACACAAACACTCCTAGGCCGATACACTCTCCATCTTGGGCGACACAAAGCTCAACCAAGCCAAAAACAAGGCACCTCAAGGCCCAAACAAGTTCAACCAGGCCCAAAAGAACTCAAGCAACGGGCCCTAGCCTTTCTCTCAACACAAGAGGAAGCAAAGAGAGGGAGGAACACCTCACAAGGTGGCAAACTTGCCTACAAAACCCTAGACTTGGGTTATTTGCAAGTAGCCCCTCCAACTCTCAACAAAGCACAACCAAACCCTAATCACCACTAAAGGTGATTAGCAAGCACCAAAGCACCAAGGGTAAGCAAAACCAACAGGGTAAACCCTAAACGAAGGTCAGGGTCCTTACAAGCTAACCCCCTTTAAGGGATTTCGTCCCCGAAATCCGAAGAGAAAAGTGAGGGATACTTTCTCCTCATCTCTTCCTCAAGCTCCCACGTGGCTTCCTCAATGCCACGATGTTGCCAAAGAACTTTTACAAGAACTAGGTCTTTCCTCTTCAACTTCTTGACCCTTCTGTCAAGGATCACCACAGGACCTTCCTCGTAGGTTACATCTTCATCAAGCTCAACCTCAACTGGCTGTATCACTGTACCCAATTCCGGATGACTTTTCTTCAGCATACTGACATGGAACACTGGATGTAACATGTGCAACTCTAGAGGAAACTCTAACTCGTAAGCTACCTTTCCAACTCGTGCTGTGACTGGATAAGGCCCCATATACCTGGGTGCCAACTTACCCTTCTGGCCAAACCTTAGCACACCTTTCCACGGCGAGATTTTAAGATATACCTTGTCTCCTACCTGGAACTCCAGAGGTCGTCGGCGGTTGTCTGCATAAGACTTCTTCCTGTCTTGTGCCAGTTTCAACTGTTGTTGTATCACTTTGATCTTTTCTGTTGTCTGCTGTACTAACTCAGGACCCAAAAGCTGATACTCACCAGACTCATACCAACACAAAGGAGATCTGCACTTCCTTCCATACAAAGCCTCATAAGGAACCATGTCAATGATCCGCTGATAACTGTTGTTGTAGGCAAACTCTATCAAGCTAAGATCTTTCAAAGTCTGAATAGTCCTTTCAGACTGTCCATCTGTCTGTGTGTGAAAAGCTATACTAAACCTCAACTGCGTTCCCAACGCTCTGTGCAACTGTTCCCAAAAACGACTTGTAAACTGAGGACCTCTGTCAGAAACTATCGTTACTGGCACACCATGCAAACGTACTATCTCATCCACATATACTCGAGCGAGTTTCTCAGCAGTGTACATCGTATTTACTGGTAAGAAATGGGCAGACTTTGTCAGTCTGTCCACTATCACCCAAATGGAATCATGATTCCTAGTTGTCCTGGGTAGACCAACTACGAAATCCATGGTTATATGATCCCATTTCCACTGCGGTATCGGAAAAGGTTGCAACGTACCTTCCGGCTTTTGATGCTCAGCCTTCACTTGCTGACAAACTGCACATCTCGCCACGAACTCAGCTACATCTTTCTTCAAACTGGGCCACCAATACAAGTCCTTCAGACTATGATACATCTTGGTGACACCTGGATGCATAGAATACATCGACATATGTGCTTCCTCGAGCACCAACTTCCTCAGATCATCAGCATCTGGAACCACCATCCTATCTCGATAGCAGACTAGCCCATCCTTGGACTCATGGAACCCTTCACGATTTTCACTGCCGAACTCCGATCTGATTAACTGTACCATATCATCTATCTGTTGTGCATCCTTGATCTTCTGTCTCAACATAGGCTTGACTTGCATCTGTGCTAAAAGACCACACAACAAGGAAACTTCCATCTACACATTCATCTATCGCAGAGAAACAAACATATCTCTCCTATGGCATACTAGGGAACCCAACTGTGATTTCTTTGAAGAAAGAGAAGAAGAATTTCTGCTAAGCGCATCCGCTACCACATTCGCCTTACCAGGATGATACTTGATAGTGCAGTCATAATCATTGATCAACTCCATCCATCAACACTATCATATGTTCAACTCATGCTACGAAAAGATGTACTTCAGATTCTTATGATCCGTAAAGATTTGACACACTTCCCCATAAAGATAGTGTCTCCAAATCTTTAATGCATGAACCACTACTGCCAACTCCAAGTCATGAGTCAGATAGTTCTCCTCATGTTTCTTGAGTTGTCGCGAAGAAAAAGAAACTACATGATCCTCCTACATCAGCACACAACCTAAGCCTTTCTTGGAAGCATCACAGAAAACAACATAGCCCTTTCCAGGCTCTGATAGGATTAACACTAGAGCACTGGTCAGCTTCTCCTTCAGGCTCTGGAAAGCTTGCAGACATCGTTCATCCCAAACAAAAGGTACATCCTTCCTGGTCAACTTCGTCATCGGCAACGCGATCGTACTGAAGTCCTTGATAAACCTTCGGTAGTATCCTGCTAAACCCAGGAAACTACAAACTTCTGTTGGCGTCTTCGATTGTTCCCAATCCGCAACAGATTCCACTTTCTTTGGATCTACTTTGACCCATTCATAAGATATCACATGACCTAAGAAAGTCACTTCCTCCAACCAGAACTCGCACTTACTGAACTTGGCATACAACTGATGTTGGCGAAGAAGAGTCAACGCTAGATGAAGATGTTGCTCATGCTCTTACCTGTCCCGACTATAGATCAAAATGTCATCTATAAAGACTACAACAAACTGATCTAAGAACGGACGGAACACTCTGTTCATCAGATCCATGAAAGCAACAGGTGCATTGGTTAGCCCAAACGGCATAACCACAAACTCGAAGTGACCATACCTCATCCTAAAAGCTGACTTTGGTATGTCATCCACTTTAATCCTCAACTGATGATATCCGGACCGTAAATCAATCTTCGAAAACACTATATCACCAAGCAACTGATCAAATAGATCATCTATCCTCGATAATGGGTACTTGTTCTTGATCGTGACCTTGTTCAACTGCCGGTAGTCTATAAACAACCGCATCGAACCGTCCTTCTTCTTGACAAACAATACTAGAGCACCCCAAGGTGACGTACTCGGTCGGATAAAACCTTTCTCCAACAACTCTTGCAACCGCTTCTTCAGCTCTGCCATCTCAACTGGAGCCATCCTATACGGTGTTTGCGCAACTGGCTGTGTTCCTGGAAACAGATTGATCTCGAAGTTAATCTCTCGGGGTGGAGGAACACCAGGAAACTCCTCAGGAAACACATCTGCAACTCTCGGACAACTGACACCTCCTCGAGGCTCGGACCTTTCGCCTTGGTAGCCACGACGGTATCCACCACACGAGCTAAGAATGCCTCACATCCCTGTCGTAGCAACTTATCTACCACCATAGCTGATACCAGACACGTCAGAAGAATCTTCCTATCTCCCTGGAAGATCCACTTCTCTCCAACATCATCAAACTCTGCCTGCTTGGATCCACAGTCCAAAACAACTTTATACCTCTCTAAAGTATCCATCCCAAGGATAACATTGAAACAATGCATATCAAGTGGTATGAGATTCACTTGAATGCGGTGTCCTGAGAAAGACAAGACACAAGATGGACACTCTTCTCGAAGCAAAGAGGAACCATCAAGAGGGGTTTCTAACAACAAACTATCCTTCTGATGACTAACAGGTAAACGACAGTTCTCAAGCATACTATAGGCGATAAAAGAGTGTGTAGCACCCGGGTCAACCAAAACAGATATAAAGCAAGGAGAAGACATATCAGAATGAAATAACTCCATCTGACCTGTCACCACTCGCGGGTTGACTATCGCCTCCGGCTGATTCATAGCGTAGAATCGAGCCGTTGCTTGCTGTCCACGACTTCTGCTTCCTTGAGCAGACGATCCAGCTTGAGACGCTTGACCGCGTCCTCGTCCTCTGCTACTGCTGGGCTGCTGTCGATCTGATCCTTACTGATTCTGCCTCGGCTGCTGCGTTACTTCAACATCTCTATTCGGGTAGTTGAACCTCCAATGCCCGATCTGACCACACAGATGGCATGCTCTATCGTCAAACCGTGGCCTAGATGGCCCTGTCACTGCCACAGAAGCTGTACTTTGTGCCTTAAATGGTGAAGAAATATAACCTCTTCCTCTACTTGGAGACCACTAAGATGGTCCACCAGAACTTCTCATCACTGATGGTGCTGCAAACCTTGGCTTCTTGAAGCCACCAAACCTCTGACCCTGGAACTGAGCATGTCTTTTGTGAGATATGGATTCTCTTTTCTCCCTTACTGACCTCTCAATCCTTCGAACAGATCCCACAAACGTAGCAAACCGCTCTCGGTTTTCCAACGCAGACACAAGGGTTGTCAACTCAGCACTCAAACCCTTCTCGAAATGTCTGCTCCGCTCCTCATCTGTTGCCGCCATGTGAGGACAAAACCTCAACAGATCCATAAACTTGGCTTCATATTCGGTGATGTTCATTGTTCCTTGTCGCAAACTCTCGAACTGACTGATCTTCTCATCCAGATACGTCTTCGGAAAGTATCTGCTGACGAACTCACGTCGGAACACTTCCCAACAGATCACCTCACCAGGCCGCTTTTCTTCCTTGATGGTCCACCAGTGACCAGTACTACCCTTCAGAAGGTAGACAACATGCTTTACTTTGTCTGCTTCGGGGATGTCGAGGATCCAGAAAGCCTTCTCAAGACTTGTCAGCCACAGATCTGCATCCGCTGGATCAGCCGTTCCAGCATAATCTGAAGCTCTGACTCGGCGAAGCCGCTCGAAGATCTTCCCAATACCCGATGCTTCTCCATGGAGAACCTGTACTCTCAGAGGAGGCACTAGCAATCGCTCAACCATGAGATTCATCGTAGCCATCATCTGCGCCATAAGTTGTTGGTAGGCAGGATGTTCAAGTATGGCTGGGTTAGGTTGGGGGACCTCAGGCACCCGATCTTCATGTGCCTGTCCCTCAGCTAAAGCAGCATCGCTGTACTCAGCATCGCTGTACTCAGCTGAGTGTTCTTCATGGTTTCCAGACATCTTGACTTTTCTTCCGCTGAGGGCAGAAGATGACTGTGAGAAAATCTGGAAAACTCATAAGAACAGACGCAACCTAGTCCTAAATCCCTGTAGACTCAGCGAACCTAGAGCTCTGATACCAAACTTTGTTGCAACACATCCCACTATCACACAGACAGTGAGGTGTTACGCAAAAACATGCGGAAATCACCATAACCACAGTTTACCAAAAACACGGGTTAATTAAACCCGTTTGCGGAAAGCTGATAAACTATTACATTCCAGTCCACACCCTGCAAAAGAACAGGTTATATACATATATACAAGCCTGGATACATATCCACAGCTTAGAGAAACAACTGTCCTGTCATATCATGAGTTCATCACCTATTTATACATACATAAGGGCTCACATCCGGCCAACCGCAGGATATACAAAACATCAATGATCATACATCGTGAAACAACGTCAAAACACTGCCAAGGACCTGAGAGTACAGGGATGACTCTAGACTCTACTATAAAACATCCAAAACAACAACATATCCATCGCTTGCCTTCTAGTGCTCGTCTGGCTTCTCGGCCGCAACACCACGACCACCACCACGTCTAGCTTGAGCACCTAAAAAGGGTGTAAACCAGCAGAGTGAGACAATTGAACATTGTCCCAGCGGGAAACATAACTCTCTGCCGAAACTACAAAACCTCAGATATATGTATAGCAGCTAACTGATAAAAAGTATAACAAGAGCAGTTATAAGATAAAGTTATTCATACTTATCAAGTTTACCAGATGTATTCCAGCATATATTCAACTATTTGTTTAAAGGACATGATTATCAAGATAAGATTTATAAAGATCTACCACATATGAGAATCATATAACCATATGCAAGATATAACAAAGTTAACTACATAAACGATGCATCAACCAATGTTTCGTATTTGTCTTAAGTAGTAAATGCTAAACGGCTGGATTACGTATTATTATGCCCTGAGGAGGTGAGTCGTACCACTCAAATCCAACCTTCGGTTACGAAACCCAAGCCGGTTCCATACAAGGTCAATGGAAGAGCCGGACTCCACGACATCTCCGCCTCATGGTCAGTGCATGAGTACAACACAAGCAGGACCGCAGTCTCATGCTGAAGTGGTCTTAGCCACAGGGTCAGGCTACCCTCTGCCTAGCCCGCCTTGGTATAGGTCTCAACGCTAGTGAAATTGAGCCACAAGCCTGTTCACCGTGCTCTGAGCCATGAACGCATTCATGCTCCCCATATCACATATCCTGAGCCATGGGCCTGTTCACCATGCTCTTCACATATATGGGCTACGGGCCTGAATCTGCACCCTGGAGTCTACAACCGAAGTTGCACTCTTACCTCCTCAGTTTAGGCTAGGAGCAACCTCGCATACTCAACAATATGCGCTCCGGGTTAACCCACAGGAGAACCCATTTCACCATCACCAATTCCTGACGATGATGGATCTATGGCCAGGGCAAACTACATGATATATTTCACTGTGATTACTTAGTATTCTTTTATATGGATTGCAAGATTCAACCAAGTTGTATAACATGCAACTATAACAGAAGTAAACAACATAAAACTCAACAGTTACTTTTACTATGATTCACATCATACTGATCCAACACCAGGATCCATCATCACATGTTATCACTTGGCCTCTTGCCAATCATCCAAATTCATCTCAAAGATCATCACATACCATGGTATCTCAATCCCTCAACACATAGTGCCGCTACCTCTCAAGGCTTACATCATCATCATCATGGTACAACATTCATAATGTACCTGTTATCTCATTGTTCTCATATATTCATTCCTCATAGCCTTTCATTTGGTTATGCACTATCTGCATGGTTAGCACTATTCAATAATCATCATGAATAACTTAGAAACTCACATTATCAACACAGGGTGACATTTAGGATTAAGCGCATTATCAACACAAAGTGACAGTAGGGATTATATCCTTTTCTTAATCATGCCTCATAACACTCTGCATTACATGCTCATTATTATTCTTGGGTATTATACCGATGATTAGGATGATTAAGATAAAAGGGACTAACGTTGCCATCATCATTATTAAGAATAACACAGACCATCATCATGGTAAACGTGGTATGATATTAACACCTCGGTTTCTATGACTGACGGAACCCTCACTAGAGGTAACTTAAGCCCTTACTAAAAGGTTGTGTCAGGCATCATGCCCTCACCTAAGGATCAACCATAAAGCTCATCTCATGACGACTGACACACTCAGCCATACCCACGAAGCTATGTCGGGCATACCAGCTGCAACGCCCGTCACACTGAGCATGTCGGGCGACACACTAGGCTAATGTGACACCCGTCACAGGTCTACCAGCCATGCCCACCAACTATGTATAAGTCTGGTGTTCTAAACTCAAGCAACCAGAAAACGAGTCTATCATCCAGCCTATTAACTTATGGCCTATCGGCCGACACAAGGCATAGTAATGGTGTGACGCCCGTCACAACTCCAAGTGTGTCGTCCAAGACCAAACCAAAGGAAGGTGTCGTCCATTACAAATAGATACAAGAATCAAGATATCGTCCAAACCAGCATAGCATATCGCCCAAGAGTTTAGGTCAAGAGGGCTGTCGGGCAGCACCTCCCCAAAGCTTATATCGTCCAAGGTGTTAACTTACAAGATCCTCTTCCACCTCACACACGGACACCCGAACCCTAGTGGGTCAAGAAGAGACTCACCTCAATCAAATAAGAAGGAGGGGTCTTGCACTTCTTCTATCACCAAACGGGTCACAAGGAGAAACCCTAGAAAAGAGTCACCACTAACCGAGCTCACCTTCTAGCCCATGGTGAGAGGAGAGTATTGCTCAAGCAACTAGAACACAAGCTCACCTCAATCGACCAAGAAAGAGGGGTGTTGCTCATGCTACTAGAAACCCAAGATCACTCCTATAGACCAAGGGGAGAAAGGAGTATTGCTCACCTACAAACCCTAGATCACAAGGATCGGCCAACATGAAAGTTAAGCAAGAAACTAAGCTACCAACATGTAAACGAGATCATAGCAAGAGATAATGTAGTTAGGGTTAGAAGTTATGCAACCCGCCTTAAGCAAGCTCCAAGCTCCGAGCACCACCAAGCAAGGAAGATGGAGACTCCAAGGCTATCAGCCACCACTTGCTCCTTCAAGGCGTGTCGGCCAACAAGCTGCTCCTTCCAAGGGAGTATCGGCCACCACTAGCAAGGAAGAGGGGGATATTGTGCACACCAAGGAGGAGGGGAACCAAAGAACCAAAAGGGACCCTAAGTTAAGGAAAGGAACCGCCTATATAGAAGGGAAGGGAGGAGAAAACAAGGTAGAGCATGGCAAGGTGTCGCCCACCCAAGGGACACTTGTCCTAGAGCTCAAGCCACCACTCTTGCAAGCCTTATACACTTGTCCAAGGTCTTTGCCACATGCATGCATCAAGATCCAAGTGTCCACTAGTGGTGATACAGACGAGGTCAAGGCCGGGTCAAACACCATGGGCGACACAACACTTGCATGTTGGCCGACACAAACAATCCTAAGCCGATACACTCTCCATCTTGGGCGACACAAAGCTCAACGAAGCCAAAAACAAGGCACCTCAAGGCCCAAACAAGCTCAACCAGGCCCAAAAGAACTCAAGCAACGGGCCCAAGCCTTCCTCTCAACACAAGAGGAAGCAAAGAGAGGGAGGAACACCTCACAAGGTGGCAAACTTGCCTACAAAACCCTAGACTTGGGTTATTTGCAAGTAGCCCCTCCAACTCTCAACAAAGCACAACCAAACCCTAATCACCACTAAAGGTGATTAGCAAGCACCAAAGCACCAAGGTTAAGCAAAACAAACAGGGTAAACCCTAAACGAAGGTCAGGGTCCTTACAATTAGAACCCAATCCAACACCATCATTTGAAGGTTGAACATGAGAAGAAGTGGATCCACCCTATTCATTTACAACATATGAAGGTCACACACGGTAACAAAATCAATAAATTATTATGATATTTTCTAAACATGAATACATAGAAAGATGTTTTCCAAACCTGATCCATCATTTGTGCCATCTTGAGCTTAGCTTCAGCAAGTTTTTGAGAATAAAATTTGGCTTCTTTTTCAATTTCTTCATAACATTGATGTGATATCATCATGCCAGATGCCTCCTTCAACATTTGTCTTGTCACACCAACTCCACAACCTCTTTGATATCCACCATGGTGACCACCATGTACATGATCGTATACAGGTAGCATGTCAAGTAGGTTGTGGCTATCTTGCACATTTCGACGTATTGCTTCGTTTTCAACCTCCTCCTATAAAGATAAAGATTTGATAATATAAGAAAAAGTAAAAAAAATCCATTGTATGAAATATGAAGGAAATAACATATTTAGTTATGTACCACTATCCTCTGACTTGTTTCATCTACAAACTGGCCATTCTTTTTTTGGTGGGAAACTATGTAAGTTTTCAACGCAGAAGGTTGTTCCCCTTGTAACGTCTAATAACAATAAACCATATCAATAAGTATATTCATAAGTACTCACAAAAAAGTACTATAATAAGAAAATGCTACATGTCATAACGAAAAGTAATCACCATCTCAACTTCTTTTTGCATTATGGATTTGCTCCCAAGTCCATATGTAACTCTTGTCATAGAGCGGTTTAGTGCATTTTGTTCTGTCTCTGTCTGGATAGAAAGAAATTCAAATAAAAACTATTAAAATCATTTCTTTAGCTTCTATTTATATTTTAAAACTGTATTCATTACCTTTACTTCTTCTTTACCCCAATAGATTAATAGTTGTTCCCACTGCTCTTGACTAACCCTTGATTCTGGAGACTTGTGAATTACTTCAATAGGAAAATCATCCAAGCATGACTTTAAATAATATCGAAATGTTGATTTGCTATTTTTCACTTTTTCCCTGCACCACCTCCTTACTATATACATATCAGGAAGCATGTTCTTTTCTTGACTCTTAAAAACAAATAATTTCTGTACATAATAAATAAAAATAGTTAGTATAAGATATATCAATAAATAGAATATCCATGAATAAGCTGAAATGAGATACCTTGACTTCCTCCCAAACACTATTAAAACTTTTCTCTTGTTTATCATCCCATCTCGTGTGGAGTGCAAAAGAGTCAGTATCTCTAGCCTTCAATCCAAAAAAAATTGATAAAGTATTGGCTTCATTACCAACATGAATATTTCATAATGTCGTGCACTCATGGTGGGTTTTTCCAAGGGGAAGTTTCATCAATGCATATGTTGTCCAACCACGACCTTTTCTTTTCTCAGTTTCCTCTGAATAAACATTTTATGTGAACATAAAGTAACTTCAGCAAATAAGTTGAAGACTTAATTAAAATGATATTCAACTCTATAGACCTGTAAGATCTGAATCTCTTCCAAGACAAGTTGTAGCTCTATGGCTTGATCTCCTCATTCTATATGATCTCTTCTGCATCATAGGTGTCTCTTCTTCTTCACTAGGAGTATCATCAACTTCTCTATGAGGCATTTCCCTCCCTGGAATATTAAGTAAGTCTATGAGTTGAAATTTGAGTAACATGAATGAAATAACAAAAAATATCTTACCAATTTCAAAGTTCATATTAGAGCAATGGACTCTACTTTGAACCTCTAGGGGACTTAAATTCTCCTCACCAACTTCAAAATTACCTATGATAAAAATATTAGCAGACAACTATTAAAATATTTGAATGCAATGTAATTACTTTTCCAATGTTCTTACCAATATTTGGATCTACATCAAGATTGATATCTTCATTTCCACTAGGATAGGTAGAAAATTCTGGGTAAAATATAAAAAAACAGTTTTAAATATGAGACATATTTAGATAAGAAAATAGAAAAATGGAATTTAAACATCATATATTTGCAAAAAGTATAAGTAACAAACTAGGTTCACTATAGACGTTATTTTGCTCCTCATTGTAACCAAAATATGGATCATCATTAAGATTAACAACTCCTTTATCTTTTTCTACAATATAATATAATTACAGTTAATATATAGTCAAGTAGGTTTGTCATAACAATAAGACAAAATATCTAAGTAACACAAAATTAATAAAATTTGTCGGTAACTCACCATCTTGGGTATATTTGACAGAGACTTTACCTACAATGTTTTAATTATATAGTCATATATAAACAAGTTACACAACAAAACTAAGACCATATAAAAAATGGACGTAAATGATACAAAGTGCATAAAAGTGTAAGTTTCTCACCAGATTGGAAATTATTAACAAATGAATTTGTTGTACTTTGGAACTTTTGCCGGGTGGGTAATTGTATATTAGAGATATCATCACTCAAACCACCTAAATTTCTTTCTATAGGGACATATCCTCTATCAGATATAGAATCTCCACTACCAACTTCATGAGTGATGGGTCTTCGAAGACTAGATCCATTATTGTTCTCTATTTCAACTTCATTAAGTCCTAAAAGCAAAAATTCAACCATGTAATATCTCTACGTCCATAGGCCAATATAGTAATGATATGAAACTTTATGTAGAGTTTAACATTATTTATAAAAAATATATACAAGAAAGTTACCTTCTTGAGATAATATGGTGTTCACATTGGTCATTTCTACTTTCCCTTGAGGAGTCCCTAGATTGTAAACATCACATGTTCACAAATAGTAATTAACAATAGTTAGAACTAGTTATTAGAGGCATGTGTACATGAGGAATCAAATACTCTTACTAAAAATTGCTAACCCACCAACTAGATTTTCATTAATGAACGAATTTCCTTTACAAGCACCATGAGTGATGGATGTTCGAATATTAGATCCACCATTGTTCTCTCTTCCAACTCTATTAGGTCCTAAAAGCAAAAGTTGAACTACTCTAACATGTCTACTTCCACATGCAAATATAGTAATAATATAAAACTTTGTGTAGAGTTTAACATTATTTAGTGAAAAGATTATACAAGAAAGTTACCTTCTTGAGATAATATAGTGTTCACATTGGCCATTTTTCCTTTCACTTAAGGAGCTCCTAGATTGTAAACATCACATGTTCATGAGAAGTAATTAAAAATAATTATAACTAGTTATTAGAGGCCAATGCACATGAAGCATCATATACTCTTATTAAAAATCGATAATCCACCAACTAGATTTTCTTTAGTGAACGAATTTCCTCTACTAGCTCCATGAGTGATGGGTGTTCGAATATTTGATTCGCCATTGTTCTCTCTTCTAACTCCGTTAGGTCCTAAAAGAAAAAGTTGAACTACTCTAGCATGTCTACTAACATGTCTACTTCCACAAGCCACTATAGTAATATTATACAACTTCATGTAGAGTTTAACATTATATAGTGAAAAAAATATGCAAGAAAGTTACCTTCTCGAGATAATATGGTGTTCGCATTGGCCATTTTTCCTTTTGCTTGCGGAGCCCCTAAATTGTTAACATCACATGTTCAAAAATAGTAATTAACAACAATTAGCACTAGTTATAGGAGGCCAATGTATATGAGGCATCAAATACTCTTACGAAAAAACCACCAACTAAATTTTCTTTAGTGAATAGATTTCCTCTACCAGCTCCATGAGCTATGGGTGTTCAGATATTATATCCACCATTATTCTCTCTTCCAACTCCATTAGGTCCTAAAAGCAAAAGTTGAACTACTATAACATGTCTACTTCCACAAGCCACTATAGTAATATTATACAACTTCATGTAGAGTTTAACATTATATAGTGAAAAAAATATACAAGAAATTTACCTTCTCGAGATAATATGGTGTTGACATTGGCCATTTTCCCTTTCCCTTGAGGATCCCCTAAATTGTGAACGTCATATATTCAAAAACAATAATTAACAACAGTTAGCACTAGTTATAGGAGGCCAATGTATATGAGGCATCAAATACACTTACTGAAAATTGGTAACCCACCAATTAGATTTTCTTTAGTGAATGGATTTCCTCTACCAGTTCCATGAGTTATGGGTCTTCAAATATTAGATCTACCATTGTTCTCTCTTGCAACTCCATTAGGTCCTAAAAGAAAAAGTTGAACTACTGTAACATGTCTACTTCCACAAGCCAATATAGTAATAAATTTAAACTTCATGTAGAGTTTAACATTATTTATTTAAAAAAATATACAAGAAAGTTACCTTCTCGAGATAATATGGTGTTGACATTGGCCATTTTTCCTTTCCCTTGAGGATACCCTATATTGTTAACATCGCATCTTCAAAACCAATAATTAACAACAATTAGCACTAGTTATAGGAGGCTAATGTATATGATGCATTAAATATTCTAACTGAAAATCAGTAACCCACCAACTAGATTTTCTTTAGTGAACAGATTTCCTCTACCAGCTCCATGAGTGAAGGGTGTTCGGATATTAGATCCACCATTATTCTCTCTTCCAACTCCATTAGGTCCTAAAAGCAAAAGTTGAACTACTCTAACATGTCTACTTCCATAAGCCAATATAGTAATAATATAAAACTTTATGTAGAGTTCAAAATTATCTAGTGAAAAAAGTATACAAAAAAGTTACCTTCTTGAGTTAATATGCTGTTCACATTGGCCATTTTACCTTTCCTTTGAGGATCCCCTAGATTGTTAACATCACATGTTTACAAACATTAATAAACAATAGTTAGAACTAGTTATAGGAGGCCAATGTATATCAGGCATCAAATACTCTAATGAAAAATCGGTAACCCACCAACTAGATTTTCTTTAGTGAATGGATTTCCTCTACCAGCTCCATGATTGATGGGTGTTCGAATATTAGAGCCACCATAGTTCTCTCTTCCAACTCCATTAGGTCCTAAAAGCAAAAGTTGAACTACTCTAACATGTCTACTTCTACAAGCCAATATAGTAATAATATAAAACTTTATGTAGAGTTGAACATTATTTAGTGAAAAAATTATACAAGAAAGTTACCTTCATGAGATAATATGGTGTTCACATTGGCCATATTTCCTTTCCCTTGAGGAGCCCCTAGATTATTAACATCACATGTTCGCAAATAATAATAAACAACAGTTAGAACTAATTACAGGAGGCCACTGTATATGAGGCATCAAATACACATACTAAAAATTGGTAACCCACCAACTAGATTTTCTTTAGTGAATGAATTTCCTCTATCAACTACATGAGTGATGCGTTTTCAAATATTAGATCCACCATTGTTCTCTCTTCCAACTCCATTCAGTCCTAAAAGTAAAAATTGAACTACTTTAATATATGTCTACTTCCACAAGCCAATATAGTAATAATATAAAACTTTATGTAGAGTTTAACATTATTTAGTGAAAAATTGTACAAAAAAGTTACCTTCTTGAGATAATATGGTTCTCACATTGGCCATTTTTTCTTTCCCTTGAAGAGCCCCTACATTGTTAACATCACATGTTCACAAAAAATAATTAACAACAATTAGAACTTAATTATAGGAGGCCAATGTACATGAGGCATCAAATACTCTTACTAAACATTGGTAACACACCAATTGGATTTTGTTTAATGAATAAATTTCCTCTACCAACTCCATGAATGATAGGTGTTCGAAGACTAGATCCACCATTGCTCTCTACCAACTCCATTATCTACTAATAAAGAAAGTTTATGCCATGTCAAATAAAGTACATAAAAAGGTTGTGCAAATCTATCAACCATAACTACTTGTGCTAGGAAAATCTATTTCTACCTGTCATGGTAGAAATGTCTAATAAGGGTAGATAAAATATTTAACTTTAGATATATCTCTAATTGTCATCATAGAAATGTCTAAAAAGAGTACAAAAAGTGTTTAAACTTAGAGCTACACAATGTTAGTTAACTAACTGGCTAAAGTGTTCTGTGTAGTTGAATCTTGTCTACTATCCACATCAAATGGGCTTGATAATTTAACACTAGATCCACCATTGATCAGTCTCCTAATGTGTTACCTACAATATATAAAATTATTGATAGATGCTATATTATTTGGACATAATTATACTACTATAGTAAGTACCAATGTCGGTATGTTTAGAAGATTCACCGCCTTTATTTTCATTTGGCATTGTAGACAAATAATATTATAAATGTGAAACAAATATCCAGGTCCTCATTTTAAATATACTTTTTATAATAAGAGATTCACCTCCTTCATATGCTATTTGGTTGATTTTTATCATTTTTGTTTTCACTCGAGCCGCACCTACATGAGAAATAACAAATCATTGTGAGTAGTATGGCAAGACATGCGAAATTTATAATGATAATAACATTATACTTATTTACGTGCTATGGAAGACAACAATTGATCAGGGGATGATATAGATGAAGTTTCTCTTGAAGGTGTCCCATTTGAAGAGTTAGGGTTTTGTTGACTGTCTAGAGTCTTAGATCCACAAATTGAATTCTTTTCTTGCATTACTTCTTGAATCGACTTTAGCTTCTTCTTTGGAGGCATATCTTTAAGTCAATACTGTATGAAAAAGGTAAAAATCATTTGTAAAAAAATACTTAATTCAAGTCAGAAGAAAAATAACTATACAATTGGAATTGAGAGACAAACAAAGAAAATTTTACTCCATATAACTAAAATTAATATATATGCATGGTGATTGATGCCATTGCAAATAAATAGATTACTTACAAGACTACATTATACGTTGTTATAATCAAAAGAAAACAATTTCAAACTAACAATATAAATCATAACCTCTTTTTAGAGTAAATTTAGATGAAATTAAATAAGAAACATCATGCCAACAAATATAATTAATCATATGCGTGTAAACAATATTGTAGAAAAAGGAAAAGGCAGCCTTCTCCTCCTCACGAGAGAGAGACATATGGGAAGAAATAGAAAAGACATTATATGGAGAGCACATTGGATAAAGAATTTTTTTTTACAGATTGTTGTTCTTGATCTATGGATACAAGTAGCCTTTCCATGAATATGAACGGTCATATGGAAATAAAAGTTAACAATAAGTAAAAAGACATAACTTGCGGGTGTTATTTTCACCTAGGAGACATTTGTTTTGATGTTGCATAAATAAATAGTGAAAAGCAATCATTTGATGTACATTAATGGATTGAAAAGCAATCACGACCACTATCTGGAGTTAGCATTGAATCATGTACTATCTAATAAAAAATTAATCTCTTGTGACTGCAAAAGTCAAATTTTCTATCAAAATTGTTGAACAGTAGTGTACGACAATAAACAAAATGTGCATATTCAGAACTTGTATATCATCAATAAGTAAGGAAGAATAATATTTTCTTATTCTACTTTTCCCTTCTGATAAAGATGGAGGCAACATTTCTTTAGATCGCGCTGATCTGACTGGTTTCTATCCCCCACACACTCTTTCGTCCTCGATCGTCTTGCTACTTTCCCACTCCACTACTCCTCTGCCACGACACACACTGGAGTCGGCGCAACTAGGGCGACAGAGGGTGGACAAGGGGGAGAAGATCAGGACAAGTAGTGTGCTTGGAGGAAGAGGTGTGTTGTGGTGTGGTAACCGTGAGGACAAAGGAGAAATAGAGAAAGAAGCTTACAGACGTAGGAGAACTGGACAAAAGTCAGGTGCGGCGAGCAGCAGCTGTGTGGACAAAAGCCAGGTGCGGAGAGCAGCAGCTGTGTGGGTAGAATCCGACGTTCGCTCGCTGGCCGCTTGTATTCTGCCGGCAGAAACAAAAGCAGGCGTGGGAAGAATCCGACGATCGCTCGTTGGCCGCTTGTATTCTGTCGTCCGCAGTTTTTACTTCGTCACTGGGGGACTTTTCTTTGCTGTGTGGCGGTTGCTTCTGGAAACAGGGGATATTGAGACTGGCAGCCAGAGCCGTGAAAAGGATTTATAGGTTTTCTGTTTTGCCTATTGATCTGAGCCATCAAATTTCATTAGAGGATATGGGCCATTAGTTAATAAGTGGGAAATTTTGCCTTCCCGCCTAATCCTTTTGCGTGAAGGTTAAAACCTTGGGTCTATCACCATGACGAGTAAAACCTTCACATATTATATGTGCGTAACCTTCACCCAAAATGCCTTTTCTTCTAGTGAAGCAAACAAAGGCGACGCTCAGTAGGGGCACTCCTTGGGATCTGCCGAGAATGAGGAAGAAGGATGACATAGTTGAGATTATGGAAACGAGAGAGCGGCCACAAATTTACAAAAATTGTCACCATGTTTTCAAAGCACGGGTAACTAAATAAAAATACCCGTGCGGGCATTGTTAAATGAACATGGGTGGTTTCCATTGCCCGCGCGGGTATTCAGTTTTACTACCCATGAGGATGACACAATGGCATTTAATTGTAAATAATCCAATAATTTCATTCCTAAAATTTTACAGATCTGCTCCTCCGACCTCGTCCAGTGCCTCACGAGCTCCAACACGCTCTCACAACCCCCCATGGCTGTCGATTATAGCCGAGGCCCGTCCCCTACGCCACCGACGCAGTCTCCTCCCATCTCGGCACTGGCGAGGCCGCATGTCCCGTAACGCACCCGACGGAACGCTGCCCCTTCCCGGCTCCAAGAGCGAAAGCGGGCGTCCACAAAGTACGCTGACCTTGCCGTGTCGATCAACATGATGCAGCATCAACCGACACTACACATAGGAACGACATCACCTGCCGCCTCGTCTTCTTCCGTCCTCACATCGCCATCGACGATGTTCACGGGCTGGGTCTATTCTCTCCGCCCGTGAGGGCTGTAGGCAATAGAAGGATGCCTTTCTGTTTCACGATGATAGCAGAAGAGAAAGACGACAATAGGACTCTGGAGGTTGTTATTTGCTTGAATAAAAACGGGATAATACAGACTCATTTATAATAGCCACACGGGCTCTTAGGCACTAACTCATCAGATCCTAAACTTGTGGAATTACTGCGGGTTGATCACCACGATCACCCGCAACTGACTCCTCCCTGGACTCCACGACTAAGCATAACCAGCATGCTCCCCTATTTCCTCGACCACTAATCCAGCTGGCACATCCAGTCCAGCTGGCAAGGACGGCTTACATCCAAGAGACTACTCCTTAAGCTGGACTTGCCAGCTGCAGATTCTTGATCCCCAAAAGTTCTGCCATCTCTGCAAACTTGATCCTACCGAGGGGCTTCATGAACATGTCAGCTTTCTGCTGATCGGTGTTGACAAATTCCATAGTGATAAGCTCCTTCTCCACATTCTCCCGAATGAAATGAAATTTGGCATCTATGTGTTTGCTCCTTCCATGGAAAACGGGGTTCTTCATTAGCGCAATTGCCGATCGGTTGTCCACGAGAATAGTGACCGGTTTCATCTTCTGGTTCAATATTTCTCCCAACAGATTCCTGAGCCAAATAGCTTGGCACGACGCCGCTGTAGCCGCCATGAACTCGGCTTCGCAGGATGAGAGTGCCACGCTCTTCTTCTTCTGTGAGTTCCAAGTTATCAGACTTTGATTTAGGTAGAAGGCCATGCCGCTGGTGCTCCTCCTGTCATCAACGTCTCTGGCTAGGTCGCTATCCGAGTAACCAATCAGATTTTCTTCATCATTGCAGCCATAGTACACCAGACCATGCTGAATCGTGCCCTTGATGTATCGTAGGATTTGCTTCACTGCTTGCTGATGAAGCGTGGTTGGACGTTCCACATGCCTATTGATCATCCCTACTGCAAATGACAGATCGGGTCTCGTATGGAGCAAGTAGCGCAAACTTCCCACAAGCCTCCTGTATTGTGTTGCATCAACTGCGGTCCCTTCAAGATCCTTGCCGATTTTGATTTTTGGTTCCAATGGGACTTTGGTGGGATTGCAATCCATCATTCCTTCCACCTCCAAAATCCTTCTTGCATAAGTCGCTTGCTTCAAAGTGATGCTACCTTCCCACTGTGCGACCTCTATTCCCAGATAGTATGACAGTAACCCAAGGTCGCTCATTTCGAACTCAACCCTCATCTGGTTTTTAAACTCGACAATCTCATGTAGACTCGATCCGGTCATAATCAGATCGTCCACATATACTCCTATCAGTAGTAGGTTCTCTCCTTCTCACTTGATGTACACGGCTTGCTCGTACACACACTTGAAGAACTTTAGTCCTCTTAGACTTGAATCAAGTTTTGTGTTCCATGCTCTGGGTGCTTGCCGGAGGCCGTAAAGTGCCTTTCTCAGTCTGTAGACCTTCTCCTCTTGGCCTTATATGCGGAATCCCTCTGGTTGTGCGACATACACCTCCTCCTTCAGATCTCCATTTAGAAAAGCGGATTTGACATCCAAATGGTGAACCTTCCAGTTCCGGTGAGCTGCAAGTGCAAGAATCATCCTGACAATCTCCATTCTGGCCACCGGAGCGAACACTTCTTCATAGTCAACACCGAACTGTTGAACATACCCCTTCGCCACCAGTCTCGCTTTGTGCTTTAGAATGCACCCTCGAGAATCCTTCTTAGTCTTAAACACCCATTTTAGACCGATTGGCTTGTGACCATCGGGTAAGTCAGTTAGAAACCATGTATTGTTGTTTTCTATGGCTTCAATTTCCTTGGACATTGTTTCCTTCCACTCATCTTCTAACACTGCTTGCGAGTAGCTTGCTAGTTCCTGATCATCAAGAAGAAATAGCTCTGCACCATTGTTGACCGACTCTGTCTCCTGGTAAATCTCATCAAGGGATCGGAACCGAATTGGTCCCAACTTGCTTGATGGATTGCTGGGACTTCCCGCCGTTGATGGTGACTGTATTTCAGGTTGGGATGGTTCTGGAGGGAGCCTGGTTGATGAGCCTTGCGAAGATTGTGGCGTCGAGAAGGCCGGTTCTGGAACATAATGTCCTTCATTTTGTTGGTGATGATCGCTTCCCTGCTGTTCGTCGTTCATGTCGATCGATGCGCCAACGGTGAAGGTGTCGGGCATAGGAGTCCTCTCCATGTGCTTGCTCTAGGACCAGGGTCTCTCCTCCTCAAATACCATGTTGTGGATGACACATAGCTTCTTCTTCACTGGGTCGAACAACCTGTGTGCTTTGCTTCCTGGCTCAACGTCGAGGTACACCATCTTAGAGCTGCGATCTTCAAGTTTCTTTAGATGTGTACCTTGCGTCTTGACATGCGCTGTACATCTGAACACCCTGAGGTGTCCAAGGTATGGCTTCCTCCCCGTCCACGCCTCGTATGGAGTAACTCCATCAAGGGCCTTTGTTGCCGATCGATACAGTAGATACACCGCGTGTCGCACGGCTTCACCCCAGAGCTCCGCTGGGACAAGCATGCTTTTCATCAGACTCCTGGCTGTACTCATGACTGTGCGGTTCCATCATTCCACAACGTCGTTCTGTTGCGGCGTGTATGGCGCTGTCATTTGTCGGCGTATCCCTTCTTCTTCACAGAACTTCGCAAACCGCTGTGACACAAACTCACCTCCGCGGTCGGTTCTCAGCATTTGCACAGTGTGGTTTGTTTCTTTCTCAACCTCCGTCTTGAACCGCCTGAAGCCTCCCAAAGCTTCGTCCTTGGTTTTGATTACATAGACCCACATGTATCTAGTGTAATCGTCTACTAGAAGTAAGAAGTACCTGTTACTTGCTGGAGTTGATGGGGATATCGGCCCGCATAGGTCTGCGTGTATCAACACAAGAGGCTTAGATGCTCGATGTGATGTCTCACCGGGAAACGGAAGGTGTGTTTGCTTAGCTGCCAAGTAGGCCTCGCACACCTGATTCGGATGGTTAATTGTTGGAATGCCGATCGCCATCTCCCTTTCTGCCATCATCTTCAGCGACTGGAAGTTTAGGTGCCCCAACCGAGCATGCCACAACCATGCCGGGTTGGATATGCTCATCGCTAGACAAACATGTTCCCCCGACTTGATGTTAATTTTGTACAACCTGTTTGCAGATCGTGGTACCTTCATCAGCAGATTCCCGACTCGGTCATATAGCCACATGTGTATACCATGTAGGATTATCTTGCTCCCCTGCTCCGTCATCTGCCCTAGGCTGATGATATTGCTTTCCAAACTTGGAATGGAATACACGTCCGTCAGAAGCTTTTGGTCACCGTTCTTCAGTTGGAACATGATTGTCCCTTTCCCCTGATTTGAACGGTACACCTGTCTCTGAATCTTACCCGCCCGTGCACATTCTGATCCAAATCCTTGAACTTGTCCTTCCTCCCTGTCATATGATTACTCACGCCGTTGTCTAGGTACCAGAGGATGTGATTTTGCTGATCATGAGGATCCACGAACGAACTGGGCACTACCCTTTCTTCATTCAGGAAAATTTCTTCACTGACTTCTCTTGCCATGAGTAGTGCTAGCTCATCGTCCTACACACGGGACAGATTTGCTTCCTCCTCCTTCTTCTTTCCCCTACATTCCGAGGCATAGTTCCCCTGGTTGTTGCAATGGAAGCACCACACATGGCTCTTGTCACGGTTGCCTTCACGAGCTGCGTCACCTGGATGAGTCTGACCCACGTCGCCTCATCCTCCTTGGCCTCTGCCTCTGCCTCTCCCGCGTCCTCGGGGACCACCTCATCCACGTCCACGAGAGCTTGACATTTGCTGCTCTTTGCTCCGCGTCGGTTTGGGTTCTGGCTTCGTCTCCTTCCTCACGAGCAAAACCTGCTCGTGGCGGCCGTCGTAGTCTCGGTACCATTCCTCATGGGCCTTGAGTGCCCCGATAACCTCGTCGACCTGCATCTTCTTTAGGTCGCCGAATTGCTCCATAGTGGCAGCAATTTGGAGATACTTCGGCGGCACACTCCGAAGGAGCTTCTTCACGACGTAACTTTCGTCCATCGTTTCATCAAGGGAACAGATCTGGTTGACGATCCCGGACAGCTTCCCGACGTAGTCGTCCACCTGTTGTGCGTCCCCCATCCGCAAGTTCTCGAACTCCCAACGTAGTGCTTGGAGCTTGACCTCCTTGACGCGTTCGACGCCGACGTGGACAGTCTTCAACGCTGCCCATGCATCTCGTGCAGTCTCCTTCCCAGACAGCTGAAGCATGGTTTCCTCCGGTATTGCCTGGTAAATGGCCGCGAGGGCCATTTGGTCCACCTTCTCTTCCATGACGACTCCGGTTGTTGGCTCAACTACGGTCCATATACCTTGGGCTCGCATGTTAGCCTTCATATTCATTACCCAGACCGGGTAATTAGTCTTGGTGAGCATAGGATACTTCAACGACACCAAACTATCCTTGACACCTTCGGAGCTGGTTTCGCCTGATGGGGCCATCGTGAATTCCTCTATACCAGGTTCGCTCTGATACCACCTGTAGGCAATAGAAGGATGCCTTTCTGTTTCACGATGACAACAGAAGAGAAAGATGGCAATAGGACTCTAGAGGTTGTTATTTGCTTGAATAAAAACGGGATAATACAGACTCATTTATAATAGCCATTCGGGCTCTTAGGCACTAACTAATCAGATCCTAAACTTATAGAACTACTGCGGGTTGATCACCACGATCACCCGCAACTGACTCCTCCCTGGACTCCACGACTAAGCATAACCCGCATGCTCCCTATTTGCTCGACCACTAATCCAGCTGGCACATCCAGTCCAACTGGCAAGGACGACTTACATCCAACAAGGGCGCTAGTTCCCACAGTGTACACCATCCGTCGGGTGTTCGTCGTGCTGGATTGGGCGAAGGACGCTTGGCTCAACAAGACCCTGCCGGCCAACGCCGCCGTTAAGGTTCAAGATGCTTGCACCCATGGCCGTGGGGACTGGGCAGTTAGACGAGGAGAAGGGACCAAGATGATCTGAAGATGACTGTCGCCACCTCAAGGAAAGCCATAAAGAAGGGAATAGCATAGGTCCTTGGCTGCAATGATGGATTTGACCTATAGAAGTTGGAGTTTGCCGTCTTGCTGCTGTCGGTGGTGTTGAAAGGAGTTAAATTGGAAACTATGATTGATTCCAAAAGAACCAGAATTCAGGAAGCATCTTTAGCGTATCACCAAGTTGTAGGACTAATGTGATGTCTGAGACACGGTCATGACTAATTTGGTTAACATGGAGCAGGTCATGACTAATTTACTTAGACATTTTTAGTATACCTTAATTAGGTGACAATAGCTATAGGTGAATGGGGTATTGCGATGCAAATAACCAAGTTTCCATTTTCTAATCAAGTGTAGATATCTGTAGGATTAGAATTTTGTATGTCTTTGTTTCTCATTCTTTTCCTGTTCTGTCTTGATTGACATTGAGACATTTGCAATATTTTTACCGAAAACCTCTTTTTCATAATGAAGTTTGTTCTACTATATAAAACAATTCTGTACAATAATCTATTAGCATGATGTTACCCTGTATTTGTAGTTGGAATATGGCCGCTGAGAGCGAGAGGCAGCTCGTAATTAGCTGATTGGAAAATTATGGTTTCATTGATTTATCTATCAAACATATGTCACAGTGGTTGGTATATTGTATTTATTTTTAGAAGTCGAAGAATTCCACAAGAAAAAAGAAAAGAATCTTATTATAAGTATGTAACAAATTCATGTGTTGTATGTCCTAAATTTTATACGCAACAAAGTACCTATCCAACACTCCAAGTAACACCATAACACAAAAGTACTTGTATGGTATGACATTACCCATCCGGCATAGAAAGTAAGACTAGGACACAAATAGTAACCATATGGTATAAAAATAACTATCTGACATAGAAAGTAACTCTAGGACACAAATAATAACTATATTGTATAAAAAGTAATTATTCGACACTAAAAGTAACATAAAGACACAAAAAGTAACTTTATGGTACAAAAAGTAACTATCTGTCACATAAAAGTAACATCATGACATAAAAAGTAACTATCTGCGACAAAAAGTAACATCATGACGTAAAAAGTAATTACAATCAGTCAGTGTCTTGGTAAATTGAAAAAGTTCGAGACAAACATACAAAATTAATTTATTTTGGTAAGTTGCGGTGGTGTAACTTTATACAAGAATTATAAGTAGGACTAAAATAACTATATAGTATGCAAAGTTACAACACGATACAAAGGTAACTATCTTAAAGTAGTACCAGGACACAAAAAGTGTCTATCCGTAACTAAAAATAACACCATAACTCAAAAGTAACTGTATGGTACAAAAGTAATCGTCCGACACCGACATCAGGACACAAAAGTAACTATATGGTGTAAATAGTAACTATTTTGTATAAAAAGTAACTCTGTGGTATGAAAAGTAATTATTTTGTATAAAAAGTAACTCTATGGTACGAAAAAGTAACTATTTGCTATATAAAGTAACTATTTGACATAGAAAGTAACATAAGACCATTAAAATAAGAAAATAATTACTTAAAGTTAGAACATGCATGAATTGTAATGTCAAGATAATATCTAAAGTTAAGTGTTAACTAATATGTATAAATTAATTTCATAGGTCATACATATCAGTGGGAGCTCTAAGGATATACGACTCAAATAGTTACTTTTTATGATAAACTGCTACTTTATGTATCTAATAATTACTTTTTATGACATATAGTTACTTTTTTGTAAAATAGTTACTTTTCATACCACGCGACACTGAGTGATCAACACCACAAATAGATTAAATATGTGTTCTTGGACAAAATGAGAAACTTAACATAGAATACAAACATGAAAAAGTACACAATAACTTACATTATAAAATATGGTTCCTACTAAAATTTTGTTGAATCAGTCTCAATCATAAAGCATTAATAGATATATGCTTCAAAATGATTAGCGGCAACAACAATTTCTACTAGAATTTTGTCAATTAGGTCCAAGGCTCCATCACAAATTGCGTATACATACATACTTCAAGATGTATAAGCAGCAATAACAGTTGGTACAAGACTTCACTGAGATCTGGCATAGAAATTTTTTGACTTGAGCCATTGAACCGATCATTTAAATTGTGGATGAGCACTATTGTGCATTATGAGCGTGCTGGTGACAAAAATTAAAAACGTAATTGGCTGTCAAAACGTCACGGACAAGGATCATTTTGTATTTTGGTGTTACTTTCGATATTGGATAGTTACTTTTTGTACCATATAGTTACCTATTGTACTTTGATGTTACTTTTAGTGTCAGATAGTTACTTTCTGTGTCTTAGCGTTACTTTTAATATTCAATAATTACTTTTCTTACCATATAGTTACTTTTTGTGTCTTGGTGTTACTTTCAGTGTCAAATAATAATTTTTTGTGTCATGATGTTACTTTTGATGTCGGATACTTACTTTTTGTACCATTAGTTACTTTTTTTGTTTCAGTCTTACTTTCGGTATTGGATAGTTACTTTTCATATCATATAATTACCTACTGTATTTTGATGTTACTTTCAGTGTCAAATAGTTACTTTTTGTGTCTTAGCGTTACTTTTAGTATTCAATAGTTACTTTTTGTGTCTTGGTGTTACTTTCAATGTCAAATAATTATTATTTTTTGTCACGATGTTACTTTTGACGTCAGATACTATTAGAAATATAAGTACATCATTGTGCCCTTACACTCACAGCACAATTAGTGACGTAAACTCAAGATGGGTATTGTTACTAGATTATACATTTCCATTAGTAAGGCATCAATGAAGTCATAACCGTGGTATTCACGGCACAAGGTCTCTGCTTCAAACACTTGATAGGCATACAATCAATATCATGGCTTACTGGTTAGTTGGAAAGACACTGCACGACGCCAACTACTGTATCTGATAATCCCAACCACAAAATTGGCAGTGAAATGTTATTGACTGGCATTTCAACAAACACGTTCCTCGTGGCTTTGGGTCTTCGAATAGCAGTAGTCGTGATCCTCAACGTCTTCTGCTGCGACGTCTACTAATGTTGTAGTTGTTAGAAATCATATCTGAATTTGTAGAAGATTCCATGGCTACTTGTACGTTGGCAGCGATATGACATGGACTGTCCGGCGGCAGAGCGTCACAGACTGGATGGAGACGGAATAGATGGAAGCGTAGACACAATGAATAGGAAGCGGAAGGGTAGTCCAACTAACGAATAAAGTACGTTCACTGGATCAGGCGTTCTGATTTCTCTCCCCTAATGAGACTACGATAGGATGGAATCGTTTACCGTAAGTCTCATGGAGAGAGGACCAGTCCCAATATATAAGATTATCCTAATGCCTCTCTAACCATCATGAAGAGGCATGGTGGTTATGGGAATCCTCCCATACCCCAATGGATGCATCCTTTCAGAAATTACATTAATATTATATATATTTTTTTATTTAGGGCCACACTGTAAAGGAATATTTAATATTTTCCCACTTGGCCCAAAATGTGATGGCAATAACATGAACAATTTTCCATCGATGCCCAACACATATACTTCCATATATGAGATCAGATATGAGTCATAGTGGTTGGTACCTAATTAATTTGTACTTCCTTCTATGTACTACAATATATACGTATCTTATATGTAGTGGTATAAACTTTATGAATAGATTGACCTCAAATCTATTCTCTGGTCCAACTTTCTGTCAAAAACTGACATTCTGTTATAACTAGTATTGAAATAGAAATAGCGAGTCTAATATGTGATCACACACTCAATATTACATTGTCAAATCACATTAATCATTACACATCAAATGACTTTCTCAGACCCATATTCTTTACATGAGATGTATACAACTCTGGATCTATCCCTTTTGTAAGAGGATTTGAAATCATATATTGTGTACCAATGTAATCAATCACTATCATCTTATTGTCAACTTGCTCATTAACAATAAAGAGTTTTATGTCTAGATGTCTGCATGCAGTGGTGCTCTTATCATTATTAGCAAAAGTGACTGTAGCTTCGTTATCACAGTATATTTGTATTGGCTTATGAATTGTATCCACAACTTTAAGATCTTGTATCATATTCTTAATCCATATTGCATGTGATGATGTTTCATGGCAAGCTATAAGTTCAACTTCCATGGTAGATGAAGCTGTAGTCTTTTGCTTGATACTCCTCCATGATACTGTACCACCAGCTAGTAGAAAGAGATAGCCCGTTGTAGACTTCCTACTATCTAGACAGCCAGCAAAATCTACATCTGAATATCCCGTAACCTCAAGGTGGTTTGTCCTTCTATATGTAAGCATGTAGTCCTTTGTCCCTTACAGGTAGCACATCACCTTCTTCATATCTCTCCAATGGTCAATACCCGGGTTACTTTGGTAACGACCAAGCATTCCAGTAGAAAAAGCAATGTCAGGTCGCGTGCATATTTGAAGATACTGTAAGCTCCCAACTGCAAATGCGTACGGTATTTTCCTCATCTCATTCCTTTCAATATCATTACTAGGACACTGCTTGGAGTTAAATTTATCTCCTTTAACTATATGTGCAAGTCCAGGAGAACAATTTTTCATTCTATACTTCTCTAAAACTTGAGATATATAAGCCTTCTGGGATATTCCAAGTATGCCTTTAGCTCGATATCTATGAATCTCCATGAACTTTGTGTGTATGCAGTATACTGTGATGTGGTTGGATATACTGTAATTCGCATGAGCAAATTGTAAATAGGGTAGACAATTTGTAATATACTGACGGGAATTGTAGACTGATTGCGATTGCTAAAAGTAAAAATAAAATATATCATGATTCTATAATCGAGTGAAAGATACATTTATGTATCTTGATAACCTTCTCGTCGGTGTTACACCTCTTGCATGAAACGGAAATTGACTGGCATTCACCATCTGAGGTTGACGAGGTCGGAGGACTGAGGGAGAGCTATGACGATCTGACAGTGTCACTACCGGAACTGCCGGCGTGCGGTCTTCGACTTCCTCACAGTCGACTGTTGCAAGAACAGAAGGATTTTCTTCATGGCCTCGAATGAGAAATGACAACATGATTCCTCGTCTTCTTGTTCTAATATAGCTCATGAAACCACACTTTTGTTTCCATGAATTTCAACGATTGTCACCCCCTACGCCATCCCTACACACTCTTCTTTGTCAGAAAAGAGTAAATTAGAGCAACTAATTTGTTATCAGTAGACACACCGCCTATAGTGGAAAGGTACGCACATCCACACAGAGTCGTAATAGTAGAACTCTTCCATTTACAATTGAATGATGATGATCGGATTACCCATTGGAGCCGTTTTCAAAGCCAGTGTCTAGATATCATGGCTGCCCTTGTACATGGTGGTTTGGCGGCGCTAGGGTAACTGGATCACCAAGCTAGCAGCACAACTGCCCGACAATGACAGGGATCTGAAGTAATTGGTGGAACAATGCAAGACCCCAACCGGCTTTTATTGCTCAGAAATCAATTTAATTGCCTATCTATTTCTTGTACTTTGACTGCATCTCCACCATATGTACCAAATGTCTTGTGTAGCGGCGTTGACGAAAAGGTCACACTGCAACTGTGATCCAGAGCCACCGAGATGTGTTGGTGCCTGTGCAGAGGAGAATCCACCAATACTTTGAGTGTTTGTATGGCATTAATGGAAATCACAGGTAATGGAAGACGGCAGGTCCATGGCCCCTCTGTAAAGACTGTTCGGAGATCACAATCTAATTGTCACATGACACAACGAAGACAATCGCAGCCGTCGCGGCGTGAGGCCCATATCAACGAATAAGAGAAAGTGGCACGATATGTAAAAAGACTCACATAGTTCCACTTAAAACACGTGACACGGGTAGAAAACTACAGATACCCGGGCAGCCAATTAATTCCATATATATATATATACTAGTGAACGCACACGTGTACATGCACGTGACATATAAAATTTGTTGAAAATATGTGGGGAGAGAACTCGTCTGTGAAAGGGTCCCTACGATAAAAGATATTTGTAT